>CM041545.1:0-575000 GCA_023238725.1 Scortum barcoo | reverse complement strand
TTTTTGGGTCTTTTCATTTTGTCATTGCCCCAACAAAATGTCATGTCAGAACATAAATAAAAAAATCAGATATCTTGTGGTTTTGTTAAGTTGCAACACCTCCATATGAAGCACCTAAAGTACAAGGGAAAAGTTTTTCCTCCCAGAGGCAGTGTGTCAAGTATATTTTATTCCTTTTAGTAATGTTGGTTCAACATAAAAAAAAAAGAGGTTCTAAAAGTGAGAGCATTTTAATAGCTGTTTCTGCCTTTTATCAATATTAACCTAGGTGATATTAGGGTTATCAATTGTACGTTCATGAGCATGGCTGTGTAGGGATTTGTTCCTAAGAGTCTACAAAATAATTCCTGATCCAAAGTAGATAATTCCACAACATGACACCACACAAGAACATAAAACTATAGTCGGATAGCAGCTGTGAATTTGTCCTGATGAATGTTGATTGCAGATTATCTTAGACATTACAGATCGAATTTGTCTGTGTTTCTGTCCTAGGTGTGATGAGTCTTTGTGGTACAGTGTGGACCTGGAGGGGCTGACCCACATGGGTCCAGCTCTGCAGCAAGTGCTGAAGACCGGGGTCCGCAGGCTGCGCTGCCCTCGCGCCTTCGTGGAAGAACTGCACTTCACAGGCACCGGGTGAGTCCAGCAGCTGGTGATGCTCTGTTCAGGTCTAGCCCTGCACAACTTGAGCTCTCTTTTTATTATTATCAGTACTAACCAGGGTGCTTTGGGCTAAGTGCCCAGATGGCCCAACAAAGATCATTATTTGTTCACAATAAGTGAAATACAGCACAACACCAAGCGTGTCATTTTAACGTCAAGACGATGTGTGATATATAGCTGCCACCAAGTGTCACAAGTGTCATGAATGAATATAATGTAAGACTGATTGAGGTTTTAATGCATGGACAACACTCGTCGACAACTCAGTACTGTTAATGTTTTCTGCTACTGGTAAGTTTGTTTCCATTTGTACTTTAACCTCATGTTGTCAGATAGATCTGGACATTGAAGGGCATTTACAAGCTGGATAGAGGAGGAAACGACAGACAAAGGTGGAACAATTTAATTAAAAAAAAAAAAACAAAAACAAAAGTTTAATAGTTGTTTTTTGTCATTTCCTTGATTTAGGCTGTTGCACATGGTTCAGTTGGATCTGTCCAGCTCCATCATTCCCACCTCAGCTCTGGAGAGCATCATCTGTCGCTGCCGTCTGCTTGAGTATCTGAGCCTGGAGGGTCTGCAGCTCTCAGACACCATCCTGAGGTAACTCTACAGCTCTCTTAGTGCACTGCCAACACCCAAGTGTGAAACTTGCTGCTAACCCTATCCCCCTTGAATCCATATAGCACTAACATTTCTATAAATTTTCTATTTGTTTTAGAACATGATTAATAAATATTTAAATCTATGTTCTAATAACTAAAACCCTAATGTAAAACACAGAAAGACAGCAAATCCTTAAAAGCTGGAACCAGCGAAGATTTTGGATTTTATCAGAAAAAGATTTTGATACTAAATCAATGAAACTGTACGACACAGTTCAAGAAGTATTCAGACTTCTTTTCTCTGTGTTTTTTTTTTTTTTATTTTTTTTTTTATTTTTTTTTCACAGTGAAGATAGGATTTTAGAAATGCTTGCAAGTGTATTAAAGGGAATTGATTTTCTTTCAGGCCCGTTGCTATAACACTTGAAATTTGGCCCATGTGACTCCCACTTCTCTTGATCATCTTTGGAGTCCACTTGTGGTAATTTATATTGATAGGACAGGATTTAGAAATGCACCCACCTATCTATATAATGTCTCACAGTTGACAGTGCATATCAGCGCAAAAATCAAGCTAAGAGAACATTATATGTATCTATACATCCAAGAGACCACAGAGGCCTTGGTAGGAGGGGCGACCGAGAACGTGTGTGTGGACGGAAAATACAAACACTCCGCTGATCTGGGCTTAATGTCAGAGTAGCCAGATGAAGGCTTCTCCTCAGTAAAAGACAAATGAGTTTTTGCTTTGAGTTTGCAAAAAAAAAAAAACCTCAGGATTGTCAGAAACAAGGTTCTCTGGTCTGATGAAAGACTGAACTGTTTCACTGAATTCTAAGCTGCATGTCTGGGGAAAACCAGGCACCACCCATCTTACTTTTTTTTTTTTAATACATGTAAATTATTTTATCTCAAGACTTTAACATAACAAAAGGTAGTGAGTCCAAATACTTACTGAATATCTGTTGCAGTCTTCTTGGTATCTTAAATACGGGGTGGAAACTACTCACTTATGATGTTCCATGTTTTATCAGGTGGAAAATGCATTTTAAATAGATGCAACATCAATATGGAAGGGTTAGTGTCTTTACTGATGGTTTTAGGTGTGTGAATACCTGTGATCCTCTCAGTAATTTATTTAGAGGATATTTAATATTTGTTTGCTGTCCTCTTTCTCTCTCAGCTCTCTGTCCAAGAACTCAAACCTGGTGCAGCTCAATCTGAGTGGCTGCTCTGCCTTCTCAGCTCCCGCTTTGGCTGACATGCTCAAATCCTGCTCCAGGTAAAAACTGTGTTTCAGAGCACAACGGGTGCTTTTCTGCAGCCTCACTCTCTGCAGTTTACTAATGCTGTGTTGTTGTGTTTTTTTTTTTTTTTTTTTTCTTTATGCTCTCCCTGTGCAGTATAGAGCAGCTGAACATATCATGGTGTGACTTCAACAATAATCATGTGAAGAGTGTTGTTGATCATTTGAGCCCCAGTGTTACTCACCTCAACCTCAGTGGTTACAGAGAGAGCCTCACACTGGACGGTAAGTGAGGGGTGTTTGTGCCACATCAGTTCACTGTCATGCTGTTTAGTTCTAGTATGGCAAGAGAATTAAGCAACTCATATGCTAATCCTGTATGTATTAATACATAAGATATTTAAAGAATTCATATGATTTGACTCTGTCAAATGTTGACTCCAGTCTTGTCAAATGTGAATAGTTACCCTAAACAATGTACTTTGTGTTTGTGCTTGTCTGTACACTACTTGTTACTTTTATGGCATGTAAATGACAGTGAGGAAAGGCTGAACTGATTCCACATTAGATTCCAATCAAATTTCAATTTCAAAGGTAATTATTAATATTTAAATTCTGCTTATCAGTTCCTAAACAGGTCTTCACTCACACTAGTTTCAAATAAACAGGGTACTGCAAACCTCTATCTTATGTATCTACAAGGACTACTCTATGCTTCTGCACTTAAAGTCTTGTGAGTTGAATGTGTGTATGCTATCCAATCTCCTAATGTGTCTTATTAAATAATGATTGTCATAGTGCTGAACAATTGATCGAAATATTATCGAAATCGCAGTCTGGCAAAGTGCAATATGCAAATTTCAGGAGCTCCGTTTTAATAAAGGTAAAATGTGTCCCCTTATATTCTAAGTGAAGCACAGAGATGCCCCAGCCTACAGATCCTATTCGAATCTAGAGTTTAATGCATGTGGCCTGGTCTAGGTGAAGTTCAATCAGCTTGACAGTCAGAATATACACATAGCAGGGCTCAGCTGCCACCATGTTGTGAAGAAGCTGTTAACTTTGTTACAGACAGAAAGATTAAATACTGAGATAACAGCATTGTGTCTCCGCAGATGTGAAGGTGCTGGTGAAAAGATGCCCCCATGTTCAAACTCTAGATTTAAGGTAAGATTTTATTCCTCAAGACCAGTTTGGCATAGGTCCAGTTTAACTCTGTGAGGACGTCCAACAAACTTGTGGTGTTCACTCAGAATGAAAGTGAAGAGCTGCACTTCAGTCGTAACAGAACAAAGATGTTGTTAGACCTTTTCTGTAGCAGGAGAAAAGAAAAAAACAGAAAAAAGACATTTTCTCCATAGAACATAGAGCATTCTGTGGGTCTGCACACAATGACAATAACTTTTTTTTTTAACAGCATTGTTTCCATCTGCAGAAGGCAGCTGTTTTCTTAGAAAAGCTCTCATAACCCACTGTATACTTCCTGCTCAGTAGAAAACAGCGTATATGAACATGAAACATGCTGGAGTCTGTGCAGTTGGATACCAAACCAGAACTAAAAGGAGAGGGAATATTGGACTTGTATTCAGTGGGTGAACTCCAAATAATGCTAATATTGCTCTGTGGACTTGCAAATATTTCCTAACAGTTTAAACACTTTACACTATATGTCCTGTTTTCTGATTGCTCTGGTGCCCCCAAGTGACTAGAAAGAACTAAATGGAGCATGAAGTTTCTCCATGTCGGTCCTACAGTATTCTCTCTGGCTCCTGTTACAGTGACAGCACTCTACTGATGGCCGACAGCTTCTCTGTCCTCAAACAACTAAAGCATCTGCAGCATCTGTCCCTGAGTCGCTGCTATCACATCCACATCGCTGCTCTCACGTAAGTTCCCCTGCTGCTTCTGATACTGTGAGTGACTGAATTTAAAGTCCTAAATGGAACCTGTCATATTTCCAGTGACCTGGGTAAGACGTTCCCCATGCTGTGCCTTCTGGATGTGTTTGGCCTCGTACATGACAGCCACCTGCCCTCTCTGAAGAAGGAGATGCCTCACATCAGCATCAACTCAAGGCCTTTCTCCAGCATCGCCCGGCCCACACCTGCCAGTAGGCTCATTGGCCCCTGCAGTGACCGCACAATGTGGAACAGGAAGTGTCAGCTGAGGTTCAAACCGTAACAGCCACGCCCCACATATCTGAGGATGAGTCTGTTTCTGTTTGGTCCTGCAGTATTCCAAAACACATACAGGGAGTTCAACCCATTATGCAGTGATGGAGCCATTTGTCAGTTTCTTGCTACTGCAGAAGAGCCTTTTGGTGTTGACATTCATGTACTAAAGGTTATTAAGTGGACCAAGCCTTTGAGTACTGAACATACAGATGTATAGAGAAATGTAATACATATTTAGGAAAGTCAGATTTTGATGTTGAATCCAGTTCTTGTTGAAATGTGTTAACACAAACTTTTAGTTGAATTTTTTTTATCGGTTTTAGGTTCTAATAATGTGTTAATTTAAAATATTTTAAGGGAAACCTGGTTACAAAGGCTCAATTAGAAGTGTTGCTCAGATATAGAATAGGATGTTTCTAAAGATTTCTGCCATCAGTATTAACTTGTGTTCTCAGCTGTGATAATGAGGGAACAGTTTTATTTTGAATCAGTGAGGACATTTTAATATGAAATGATGTATCTGGATCTTGAATTCCAAATCAGCTGTGGATCTTCCTGAAGAATCACATTTCTGCTGACCAGATGTTTATATGCAGACTTACACATCTCTCACTGTGGACTACTGTAATGACTGGACCAGGTTATTGTTCATGTCTGTCACTTCTCTCCAGCTGGATAGTAGTTGCTTTTAAAAACATTATGTCTGTGTACATGTGTCAGTGTAGATGTTCTCTATGCTCAGTCTTCCATATTACCATCTCCAGTGTTACTCACCTTGAACTTAAATCAGCTTTAACTTGTGAACTGTTAATTTTCCCTTTCAAGTCTCAACAAGTAAACCACAGAATTCACAAATTGTGCTTTTGTGCCAGAGCTTGTTCCTAGGCATTGAACTTTAGTTGTTTATAACCAAGTCCTCTGAGGACTTTGAACCATGTCATGGAGATGACTCAGGTGTGTACACGTAGGTCATATCCAGCATTTACATTTTTTTTTTACTGAACTAAAGGTACCCCTACATCCATTACATGCAGAAGTCCTCCTGAAGTAAAAGCACAGAAGCATTATCAGCAAAATATACAAGGTATCAGAGGCAACATTGCTGGTCCTGCAGTAAAAATGGCCCCTGTAACTGATATGACCTAATTAGATTAATACTAATGCATATGTGTAATCAGCATTTTACTGTAGTAGCTGCTCAAAGTGAAGCTTCTTTTAACTCATCTATATGCAGTTGGCTCCATGTTGTCTTCTCATAAAGCATCAGTTAAACACTATTGTGATCAATAAAACATTTACCATCAATAATGTTTTAGCTTCATGAGGCCATCTTTCCTATTCAAATGTAGAATTTATTTACTTTTTTCTCCTTATTTACAATTAAGTGTAGTTATTTTTTGTTCCAAAAGTATAAAGATGGTTGCCTTGTAGTAATAAATATTGCATTAACATCATTATGTCAGCATATTAAACAATGCCATTTGTTTATCCTATGAGCTTTAATTGGGCTAAGATCAATCTGGCTCAACCTTCTCAAGAGTCTCTTTATTACTCTATTTACCTGTAAGATAAATGTAGTGCAGTAGATGCTGTTAGATATATGCTTCATGAATTTTGCTATTCTAATATTAATAGTAAATATTAAATATATACTAAAAATCTGAAAAAAATCACCAGTTTTAACAAGCTAAAAGAAGGAGACAATGGCTGCGTAGTGTGTCACAAAAAGCTGAGCTGTAAGAAAAACATCCTTTGTTGCACCTCCTACAACTGTTTAAATCCATTCACCAATCGAGTGGAGTTTCTTTAATTGATGTGGCATGATCAACAATTGTCCAAATAAAATTCTGGATTCAAACACACTCCCATAGTATATTAAAGTAATCAAAGTGTCAGTCATAGTTTCAAAATGTCAACTCAGCAGCTGATGAAGGTCATGAGATTCTGCTCCTGACAAAGCTCAGAAGTTTAATGAGGGTTTGTTTGTCACTTGTCATAGTGGGAAGGTGTTAATAATAAAACTATGGCTCTGTTCTATTTAATTATCCCATTAAGGACCCTCAAACTGGGGAAGGTACATGGAATTCAGCCATCATACATTTGATTATTTGTACCGGTTTTTTCTACTGCCTCATGTCAAAATGTCCTCTGTGGCAAAGCTATTCAGTCACTGTTATTTCACTGCTGTGACGATTATATTGGTGACCAGCCTATACGTAATTGGATATCAATATTCAACCTTTGAGGATATTTCACATAAGGCATTGGGTGGATAGTTTTTGCACCACGCATTACTGTGAAAAAAATTAATTTCCAAAAAAAAAAAAAAAAAATCTGTTCCCAGAATTAGTGTGCCAGTGAGTTCTACTCAAAAATTAACAAATCTCAATGTCTACATTGGAACTAATTTCAACCAAAGAAATAGTCCCAATGGAAACTGTTACCAGTGTCAGAGTGATTTCTCTAACCTGAACAAATTCACAGCCATCTGCATGGCTAGATACCACCAGAGCTAAGAGGACCGTTTTAACATCCGGATGGACTGACCTTTAAAGTTAACCCTTTCAGTCCACACTTACACACAGATGAAGAAGCAATCCAGTTAAATAAGCACACAAAAGCATTTATTTTTTCATCATCACTTTATTTGATTCAAAAATGAAACACATCCTGACATTATATATGCCTTTATATTGCCTTGCCTTTGGCACGCTGAAAAATACAATTTCCTTATCTTTTTGTAAACTAGTCCAAAACTAGTCAAAAACACCACCTCTGGTTCAGAGAACAGGACAAGGAGGTGTTCTAAGGTGCACCAGCAATGTTTTACTGATAAAGTAGAATTACTAGTTTAGAAAAGAGGCCTACTAGATTTGTATGAAATATTTAAAATCATTACAACTACACCACGGTGTTGGTCATACAGTGTCTTCCTTATAATTCCAGCAGCACCAAGCAGCATTACTTCAGCTTTTAATATCGCATTGCTCTACTGATTTAAAATCGTTGGTTGTATAACTTTATATCAGATATCAGATTTCTAGCAGTTTTTTAAATAAATATTAGGGATGTTCATTGCAGGCACAAGCTGTCCTTTCAGCAGCATTTCCAAAGCTAATTTTCCTGTCTTCAGAGGGTACAAGGCAGACATTTGTCCTTAACCATGGAGGAAAATGCCCCTTTAAGCATGGAGCTGTGTTTTTAGTGCACTTCATTATTTCCTCTCCAACATCATTTTTACCACCCAAATGGCTCAAACAGCTAGAAAAAATATAAGCTATGTTCCAAAAATATCTCTAGTCAACAAACAAGTCATAACAAACAGCCACTGTGCTTTCAGTTTGTCATGTAGATACATTTGTATGTACTGTCATCACTAATGACACTTTTGAAAGGAGAGGCCTGGGGATATTCTATATTTTTGTTACTGTCAACAAATCTCCTGTGCAAACCCAAATCAAAAGTGTTATTAAAGAATTTATTTATATTTGTGTGTGTGTGTGTATCTAAAGCCTGACATATCTTCTTTCTCTGTGCCATAGAGCTCCAGTGTTGTCCAAAAGTTATTAAAACACACCAGTGAGTCACTGTTGCACTGCGTGACATGTTCCTTCTTCACTATGAACACTTCGGTTTACTCAATGCCACACACACCGTGTGCTGCCACATATACACTACAGCAACAACCGGGGATTAATCTGCTGCTGAAATTAGTGCCAACAAATGAATTCTCCTCCTATTTGAGTAATGTTTGATAAACCTACAGTGAGCAACTGTTTTATGAAATTACTGAGCTTTGGAAGTAAAAAAAAATACTGAGACAGACCAATTTGGATTTGTTGACAATAAAAGAAAAATAGAATAACTTAATTCCTACTTAAAAGTCAATAACCGATGGCAACACAGGAAGTAGAGCACGATCACATCACAATCTTATTTTATTCCTCTCAATAAAACGAGTCAAACGGACAGAAGTCGCGGCCTGAGTAATATCTAATCTGAAATAGATACACATTAAAAAATGTAATGAGCTTTTTATCAACATTTCCCCTCCTTATAGCTGATCTTGTATCTCTCCCTGTTTAGAGACTCACCGTTTATCTGGTTTAATCAAAGCCAGTCAATAGTAACATACTTTAAATGCTGCTTGACAAACTATCTACAAATTATAACCCTGTGGATTGTAACCTGTTATAACCTGCGGATGGAGATAAAAAAGCAGAAGAAAAAAAAAAAAGATTTGGAAAAATGCACAGTGCACACACTTAATAGTAACAATGATACCTTATTTAAGGTATAAAAATATTCACCACATGTGGAGGCTAAAGGCTAAAAACTGGTACTTCCCTTTGACCACATCCCTTTGAACACTGGCAGGAGAGAAACCAGTCAAGTGTCGTGTGCTCTGGATTCATCTCAGTTTTCAAGGAGGACTGTCCGAAGCTGATCCTCCTCACTCATGCTGACTGTAGCAATGGCACCGTCGTTGAATTCAAATGAAGTCCCACCATCGACCACCATGCAGGCATCCCAACACCGTGAGCGGACACACACCCTGAAGCAGCAGAGGCATCACAGCATTCAAATCACACATCTTTAAAACTCGTTTACAGTGTGAACTCTTGTTTAGATTTTGCTCTAACACTGAGGAATGTTCACTGACTTGTTGGCGAAGCCTCGCTGCCGACTGCTAGAGAAGACTCTGTTGACGATGGGCTCCCTGATGCTGTAGAACAAACGTCTGTCCCCTGGACTGAACACCAGAGACTCGTTGTATTCATCAGTAACTGAACACACAGATACCACCGTCAGAAGAAATAAATTGCCTAAAAATCCAGGTCAACCATAAATACAGGAGGATTATTAACTCACCCTTTTCAATAAAGTCACGATCAAGTGGGATATCGAGACCTGTTTGAGACTTTCCTGAAAAATATGTACACTGTTTGTCAGTTAAGTCACATTTCATTTTACTTTCATTGAGATTTTGACATCAAAAAGTCTACACACACATACCAATTTTTAGAACCTCCTCCACAGCTTGTTCAACTAGTTTGTTGATGTTATAGGACCTGCAGACAACAAGAGAGAAGAGCAGACCAGAGGATTAACTGAAAGAATAACTATTTCATCTATGTAACAAAATGACAGCCATTACGACTGGGTTCAGAGGTGAATTTAATCTAAAATGTGACTGTTCCATTGCAGTGACTGATGGCCAAGTACGACTAGGTCATTTAGGCAGGCAATTTATTAAAAAATGTCATATTCACTAAAACTGTCTCTACGTCCTGCCAGCAGAACATGAGAGATAATCTGTGATAAAATCAGACTCATCTGACTCCACCTGCTGCCTCTAAGGTAATTGGTATATTGGAGTATTAGCACTATTGGTGACACAGATGGTCAGTCCATAGATAACAGTTCAAACCTGCTCAATCTAACCACTGATTAGACTGCAGAGGGCCCAAAGAAAAAAATGTATTCCGAAAATATTTAGAGCCCAATTGCACATTGTGGTAACTGAGGGATATTCTCCCTGGTCATGCAACACTGACTGCGACTACATGGAAGTTTTAAATCATTTAATTACTCCTCTTTTGAGGCCCAAACTGTTTCAAATGCAAATACATTTGGTGTCTGAATTGTATAGAACTTACAAACAGTAACAATGCTTGTTTCAGATTTTCACCAAAATCTGTCTACTTACTATGCTTCTCTTTTACTCCTCACACATGTGCATATGTTTCTTCTGCTATTTTATGTCTCTCTGTGGATCTTTGGACAGTCCCAGGCTAGCTGTCTCTTCTTGCTTACAGTCTTTAATCTAAACTAACCATCTTCTGGCTGTACTTTCATGCCTAACAGACAGATGTCCTCAACTAACTCTGCAAGAAAGTGATTAAGCATGTTTCTCAAATCTAGTCAAAATCAAATTTATTTATTTAAAGCCCAAAATCACAAACATCGTTTGCCTCAGAGGAGCTTTACAATCTGTACAGTTGTGACACCCTCTGTCCTTAGACCCTCGAACCGGGTCAGGAAAAACTTCAAAAAAGCCTTTATGGGAAAAAGAATAAACCTGAGGAAAGAGCCACAGATGAGGGATCCCTCTCCCTGGGATGGACAGACGTGCAATAGATGCCACATGTACAGAGAACATCATCATCAGTCATATATGGAGTTAAACATGGGTCTTAATAAAATTATGTATTCTTTCTTGTTTCATTTGCAGATTGGAAAATACATGAACACACACACAGACACAGACACCTTAACTGTCTTAACACACAATGAATAAGAATTAGGCACCAGTGAAGTATCTAAAGCTAAGATGAATAATTAGTATACTTAAATTTACCAGGCTTTGGATCCTGTTCCTGTGCAAATGCTGAGTCCTGAACTCTTCTGCTTTTCCCATGGGCCATCATCCACAGAGATCTCGTAGTAGGAAGCCCTATGGAGCAAGAGGTTAACATGGGGTTTGAAGGATTTTAACTTCACCCTGTGGTAGACAGAGATTGCCCCGATGAGTGCCTGAGAGACGAGCATGCTGATGGTGAAGGGGCTGAGGATTAATGAAGGTTACAACATGCACACAGACAGGTACTCATGGAGTTACATGCATCAGTTTGGTTCACAGAGGTACCTGGAGGACAGAGATTCTCCGACGAAGATTTCATTTAGGCTTCTGATAGGGAGGAGACTAGGCTTGGAGAAGCTCTCGTTTAGTGTTCCTGTCCCTGAGAAATGTTACTAAATTAGTAGAACAACATCAAGAGAACAAAAACATCAACTTACAGATACATAATGATCAGGTTACTAATTATAGGTCAATATAAAGCCATGATGGTAAATCTAACCCTAATTTACATCCTTCATCTTGTGCAAACTCAACAGTGACTCAGACAAGACAGCAGACAAGAGGACACAGACGGAGAGTAGTGAGACAGGTACACATGACAGGTGGTGCAGTCGTACTCCGCTGGCTGTCCATGGTGGTGATGCGGTGAGCCTGGTTGTGCTGCTCCAGGCTGAGCTGCTGTTCGTGCAGGTCCACAGGGGTGGGATTGATTCCTGTGCCCTCTAAATGCAGTCGGATCCTCTGACGCCACAGCCACCTTGACATGCACAGGAGAGGTGTTCCTTTCAAACCCCAAGCCCCACTTTGTAACACAGACCAGCCAGTAAAATAACCCAGAAGACATCATCACAAAACATCGGTTTTCACAGGCTCAGTAGAACTAACCATGAAGAGTAATGGGAATTTGATGAGCAAAATATGTGAAGTGCCACTTTAAGTTTCTTAGTTTGTCATAATGATACATCTGTTGCTTGAATCAGAAATATAACACTAGTGAAAATATATCAGTAAGTTAGGAAACTCAAAAACAAAGTTACACATTTACCTGCAAATTTATTGGCTCACTCAGTCATTTGGAATTTGACTAGCTTAAATGTGTTTTCAGTTGAACAGACATTTTCATTTTTTTAGCACTGTCAAAAGATGAACAAGAACTGGTTTAGTGCTGCCACTAAACCCCATGAACTGACACTGCTGCTGCATTTTCATAAGTTTTTGCCCACCTGGGGGCACCACAACTAACTTGCAGACACACAGCCCTGACATATTATGATCCAGTAAAGTTGTTTGAGGAGTTTACTGTCACTGAACCAAAAAATAAGCATGCTATTAAAGAAAAACAATTAGCTAAAAAAGGCTAAAAACATTGCAGAGGACTGTCATTTTCTTTGTAATTGTAGATTAGATAGTCTATAGATTCAAGTGACTCAATATTTTGGCTCAAATGTTTACAGTCTAGTGTTATTTGAAATGTTACAGGTCCTCTTTGCTTTACTAGACTTATGGTGGCTTATCAATGCCATGGCATCAGTGTATCACAGACTGGATTACTCTCTCGCTGACACAATTAAAATGTATTTATGCCACAGTATCCTATTTGATCCACACCTATGTGAAGGTTTTCAGAACTGTATGGTATACGTTTTTTGTTTTCGTTTTTTTTTAGAAACTTTAGCAACTGCGATAAGTGATTAAGACTATGTCTGTGTTTCCCAGGTAAGGTTATGTGTAGCATTTCAGTGTGTAGTTAGGACCTACTTTATGTTTACATAAACAGTTTTCCATAAGATAGACATTACAAATGTATCCACGTACATCTAGTAGCAGTTAAGTGATTTCTCCTGAACACGCAATTCTGATTTAGAATATCACACTGACTCTGAGGACATACCAAGGGGATTTTAGACAACATGCAACCTTTTCCAGACAGCACAGATTTAAACTTGTCTAATTCTATGCTAATGATATGGCAACAGCTCAATGTGTTCAAAAATTTACTGACTATATTGCGAAATAGTAACTGTATTTAAATTGTATTTTTGGGTTGTAGCTTACAAAGTAACTCACTTGTAGGTTGTGGTTAAGGAACTGGAAAAAAGATCATGGAAGTTAAGTGAGAGAGCACACAGGAGGCCAGGACAGCATGTTCACCAGAAGGAAGTCAGCACAACAGCGCTCAGATTATTCATGGGTAAATACGCACCTGAACTCACCACGACAGAGTTTCTCCAGAGCCTCTGGGAAGGCATGAGTGTACCGCACAGGCAGGCACAGATGACCTTCTGACCTTCAGTTGAAAGAAAGAAATGTAATGAATCCAGCTGAAAATAAGAGGAATGTTAAACAGTAACAATGCAGAGTACTGACATTACATCATTTGTCTTGGGTGCTTACAGACTTCTAACTTCCTATGACGTTTTTCTTTTAAAAATCTACAGTATATCAGGTCTAATTGTTCTTGACACATTTAACAAACCAAGCACTTCCCCACAAGGGTTGTTCAGCGTTTACCTCTCAGGGTCTGTGTTTACTCCAACAAC
Source organism: Scortum barcoo (assembly GCA_023238725.1). NCBI lineage: Eukaryota > Metazoa > Chordata > Actinopteri > Centrarchiformes > Terapontidae > Scortum > Scortum barcoo. Next base: position 561,405 of record CM041545.1, on the reverse strand, counting down.
TGGTTTGTCCTTGCTTAAAACCTTACTGGCAACAAGTAGCATTGTCCCATCACCTAACAAAACAAACTGCAGTTAGAGAACTTGTATTGTGTATTTGCATCCGTTGTCTGAAGCCTTTGTTCATGTGACTTTTTGCCCCCTGGGTTGAATAAGTTAAAGTCCTGCCCATTCTGTACATCATGCCTGGACACAAATGTTGGTGTTCAAGGAAGATTCTTTTATTCAGTCCATTTAGTTAAATGAATAGCAGGCACATTAAGCATAAAACCCAATATGTTCTAACTTTAACTTGGAATGAATGGAAAAACTTTGTCCTGAAGTGAATGGCAAGTACTGTCTACATGTTGAATTTGTAATGAATCAATGTCATAGACAGAAGAGGCTGACATACAAAAAAAATGTAAATTAAAAATCTTAGGTTAGAATTGATAAAATCCATACCGCCAGCAGAGATAATGGCATCTGCCCATCGTACTACTTCTTCATCATATTCTCCTCTCTTCACGACTCGTACCTCAATGCCTTCTTTCCTGCAAACACATGATAATGAAGCAGACTTTCACAAATAGTGTCCTAAGTACAAAGCAGCTAAGTCTGCCCGTCTGTTTCTTAGGAATGTGGTTGTGAAAATCATCCTGTAACAAAGCACATCTTACCGCAGGCTCTTCACAATATGTTCCACATTGTTGGTGTGGATGTTGTGTCTTTCCAGCAGACCACTGTAGCTGGAGCCCTTCATAGCAAGCTGCAAAACAAAGATAACAAATGCAGGTTAAGCAGAAGTGCTTGATTTGCCGGTGGAGGTCAAGCATGCCTGAAAATCAAAGGGGCTCTTACCAGCTGTTTTAAGTCCTCTTCAGAGAGCCCTGCATAGCGATACCGCTGCTGTTCAAACTCATATCTCGTAGTCTTTGTAACCACTGCTACTTTTTCCGGTTTGAATCCAGCTTTCGGCTGCGAGGAGGTGTTGCATATTGAGGTGTGGAGGGAGCGAACGGAGTTTCCGTACAGCAGGCTGACGGCTCGATTTCCAAAGCACACCAAGTTCAGCATTGAGCGACGGGTCATTCTTACAACTGAACACACAACCATGAATTCAATCACATGTCCAGGTCAAAGTGTGATTGAGGGCTCTGCTCGGTGCTGCTGTTAGGTAGCTGACATGCTGGGTCATATGTCAGTCCTCTGGACTTATTGTCCATTCACAGAAGTCAGGAGTCAAGAAGATTTACATACACCCAGATGACAAGGAAGGTCACGCTAGCTGTTAGCTGAGCCGTTTGTAACTTAATGTGACTCTTCTCCACGCTGACTGTTTCCACACCGAACCACAGTTAGCTTGCTACTATAACTAGTTATCCTACCCGCGTTTGGTCAGGTTGATAGCTAGCGTTACCTTACCAGCCGGGCTTAGAAAGCTACAAGTAGCTAGCTGCTTGTTCACAGGTCGTTGACGATTGTTCCTCCATATAATACAGTCCACTGGGTTTACTCTTACTACAACCCACACTAAAGCTGTGTCACATTGCTCAGCTCCAAAATATTCTTAAACACGCGGTAACACACGGGCAGCTACAGAAGAAACGACAACACAAGCAAACACTAGCAACACTGCACGTAGCATGAAACTTGGTACGTACCCTTTGACTACGTACAAAGCGTACATAGTTTCCTCTGATTGGCTACGTGGCTGAAGTTTCGAAGGGACGCAGTGTGACGTTTTGTTTTAACGGCATCTCTGCACACAGACATGGACGCTTGTGGCTGCAGAGACAGCGTCGAGTGTGTGTGACGCTGCAGCACTGATATTTAGGGCCCGAGCACCGAAGGCTGGTGCGATAACCTATTGTATTTCGAATGTTTATTATTTTACTTTTTATTATTCTTCCTCCACTTAAATAGCATTTTACGCGGCCTGAAGGTGCTCAAAAACTCACGAAAATTTGCGCAACCCCCCCCCAAAGTCCCGGACACGGGCATCAAAAACATGGCTCAACGGCGCTGCCTACGTACGTGTTTTCGGAGGGTCCCCATTGGACTCGGTTTGACCTATGCGTATGAAATTTGAAGGGTTCATGTAACATGCCAAGTCGCACAAAAAAGTCTGCTGGAGCCATGGTTTAACTCCAACAGGACGCCCGCCATTTTTAATCAAAAATCATATTTTGGCACGATTTTGGCCATTTCCAGGCCTCGTACATTTGAACGAACTCCTTCTAGAGATTTGATCTGATCGTCTTCAAATTTGGACTGTACAATCTAGAGACATGGGGGATGTTAAATTGTGAAGCTTTTAACAGTTCATCAGAGGGCGTGGTTGTGACGGCGTGGCGAATTTCGGTCTCTCGCCAACAAAACAGGAAGTGGGTCTAACTCGGCCATACATTGTTGGATCAGGCTGAAATGTTTGACTGTAGTCCAGGCCTGAACATCTATCCTGCAATATTCAGTTATGGATATAGCGCCACCTGTTGGTGACAGGAAATGTCATGTTTTACATTGCGATACCTTCCTCCTAGGTGGTTGAGGGCATTCATCTCAAACTAGGTGTGGAAGTTGACAAGGCCTTGGTGATGACGTTTGACAAAAAACTTCAACTTTTCATCAGGGGGCGTGGCCGTGACGGCGGCGCAGCGAATTTCAATGTCTCGCCATGACTGGAAACGTTGCTCTAACTTACGTATACATGATCTGAGCTGCCCCAAATTTTAAGACTTCCGACCTGAACACATCTACATTGGAATTTTTGGCGTGAGCAATAGCGCCACCTAGATAGATTTAACAAACTGCCTTTCATTTATGTATCTGAAATTTGGCACACACATGTAACATCACAAGCCCTACAAAAAAGTCTCTTGGAGCTAGACTGCGTGACGCAAAGTGGCTCTGTAGCGCCCCCTACAAATTTTCAAAAAAGCAGCCCCGGGACTGTGTTTGTCTGATATGAATGAAATTTGGGACGTGTCTCTTGGACCCATACCCTAAATCCAACAAGAAATCAGATATTTTAATTTATTTGTGCAGATTTGCCATAACTTCAGGTATTTTGAGGTCTTGCATTTTAACAAACTCCTCCCACAGATTTCATCGGATCCACTTCTAATTTGAACTGTAGAACGCTACATGGTGAAGCGTTTTACTTTGCATCAAAAATTGCATGCGTGGTGGCGTGGCGAATTTTGATGTTCATATCAAACCAGGAAGTTGTTGTCACTTCTAGGCCTCAGACTTTAACAAACTCCTCCTAGAGATTTAGTCAGATTGGCTTCAAATTTGGACTGTACGATCTAGAGACATGGGCGATGTTAAATGTTAAAAATGGGGGCGTGGCAAAGTTTGATGTTTCTCCATGAAGCAGCTGCTGATGGGCTTGTGATGCTCAGAAAGTAACAAAATTTGGCAAATTCATCAGATGTGGTAAAATCTCAGTCTGTGTAAAAATGCTTTCATAGCGCCCCCTAAAATGATTCTAATGAGCAGCCCCCAGGAAATAGCACTGACTTGTTTACCTGTTTATTTTATTCTGGAAATCCATATAGCAAAATGGTAAAATTCCAAGCCATTATAATATGATTTATAGCTGTAAATGTGTAGTAAAAAGGCATCAACATTTAGTTGACTGTATTTTTCTTAAATGCATTATTCATTCAGGCTCTTAAAAACATAGCATTTAGGATTTTCCTACTAAAACTATATATTGATTCACACAAAAACAATCAATCATCACTTCTGACCCACTAGAAGTGTGTGACTGTGTGTATCTGTAGAGAACCTGACCTCTGCCTGGATTTTCTTATTCATCAGTGTTTGGGACATTTCCAGGCATCTACTTTTCAGCAGTATAGTGTAGCTCTCAGTGCGCAGAGTGAGGAGCTGGACTCTATAAAAACATAGTGACCAGTTGCCATATTGTAACCAGAAGTGCAACAAATCCCACTCATGAAAACTTTAAGCTGCTAACTGTTAATTGTGTGTGACTGCTGTCTGGTGCTGAGCAGGTGGTGCACAGTCAGTATATCATAGCTGCCTGCTGCTGCTGCTGCTGGAAATGTTGTTGAGTTAATGAGAGCAGTGAGACTGAACAGAAGCAGTAAGGTTGTGAACGAGCAAACAAAACCAATGAGCTAAAATAGTTTGAAAAGCTTTTTAGGGAATTGAGGAGTTGGGTGAGCTTGGGTGGCTTTGTCACTGTTAACATTAAGCATAGTAATGTGATCTGTTAAAAGACTGATAAGTACCACTGTAAATGCAGACTTTTTACATTGTGGTGGCTCTTATTCTCAAAGAGAGGATCCAAATATAATATAATATAATATAATATATATATATAATATAATATAATATAATATAATATAATATAATATAATATAATATAATATAATATAATATAATATAATATTTGGGTTTTAATGCTAAAATCTTCTAATTAAAAGACAACTAATCTTTAACCTCATTTAGGTATAAATGAGCAGACTGAAAGCAAAACTGAATAGTCTAAAAACATAAGAAAATTATACTAAATATCACAGATTGTACAAGTTCTGATACAAGTACATGTCTGAGACTGTTTGGATCACTAACAAAGATATACAGAATTTTTTATTAATTAGTGTGTGTGACTAGTGTGACTGGAGAAGTGTTTGTAAGAGGCCGTATGACCTGATTTGAGGGGTATTCTTCACTAATTATATTCAGCATCACCGGGGAATATTTTTCCATACACTGAGGTCACTTATTACAGCACAAGCTCTACTTTTTTCAGCTAATTGTGGTGTGTCATTTACTCTGCGGAATTACCTCAAACTATAACACGTCCCAAGTGGGATGATGTGTATCAATTAAACCTGGTTATTGTTTTATGCCTGAAACAATTCAATGTACGTACGAGTGAGTGTACACGATGTATGTTGCTCTACAATGTATAGACTCCATTAAAGCAAGCAAAAAGTGTTCAAAATACAAAGGCGGAGGAGATGAGGAAAAAAAGACGTGAGGATGAGACAAGAGGTGAGGCAGATATCTTACTTTAGATGGATCAGTGCCCAGGCAAATAATTCTATATTAATTTTCATAACCACACACTCAACAAAGTTTTTCATATATCTGGACTTTACCTGAAACTGTGTCACAGGGCTAGCGTGTTATTATGGGAGGACCATTTTCTAATTTGTCCTCTTAGTCTCTCTCCCTCCCTCCCTCTCTTCTGGATGTCTCCCCTCCCTTGTTTTCCAAGGCAGCAGGTGCAGAGCACACTTCTAGACACATAAGGAGAGCTTCACATTAGAGCTCCATCTCCCAGTCTCTCTGTTCTCCTGATTACTGGAAGCGCCAGTGAAATTCCTGCACTTCTTACCCTACTCTGCTGCTGCTTCACAGGCCTTCCAGGTCCAGCTACATCACTGAGGAGTTCAGCACTGAGATCTGAAGAACAAACACCGGTCTGCAGAAGTATGTGACAACTGACCTCTCTTTTTGTTCTCTTTTAAACTGTATAAGGATACTAGTTGTTTTAACTGCAACAGCTTTTGAATAGTGAGGTGACAGAGTGTACCTGTAGCTATGAAGAGTTTTAATCTAGCCTTGATCACATTTCTTTGGCTGATTCAATAGAAAGGATGAAGCAAATATCTGAGTCTGAGACAGTAAAAGAAAATCAAAAAGGATATTAAAGGATCAGTTCACTTCATTACAAATACATGCATAGTTTTGGTTTTATTCGTCCAGATTTTGAGATATGTGCCTCTGAAATAACTGCCTCTAGCCAAACATAATGGCATTGAGTGGAATTTAATTTGTAGTCCTTAAAACATTGAAAAATAAACCATTAGATGAATTGATCATTTAAAAAGATAAACATGAATGACTTCTTTTACAAGCCAAGCTAAAAGAGTGTTGCAAAATAATTTAAGTGTCAAAGTCAGTGTAATCCTCATACTCCTATTTATATCATTAAAGAGTTCTTGGAAGCTCTAATTCTTCTTCTTGTTCATAATGACTGTGAAGAGATCACTTTCCAAAGCAAATTCAATGTTAGAGATTGCAGGACAGTATCCACAGTACTCATTTTGAGAAAAGACTCATTTTAAATTTCTAATGAAGTCAACATAAGGCTTCAGCAGTCTGACTAGTAGACATCCCCCAAAATTACGGTCATGTTAGTATGAACATGTCTTTGTGTTTCCGGGATATTTTTTTCCTGTGGAGCAATGGTAATAGTGAAATGGGCTCAATGGACACATACTTCTATCTGTGACTTTACTGATGATAAAAGACATCTTCCAAGCAACCACTCTTCACACACACACACAGTGTGTTTTTAGTGGTCTAAAGCTAATGTCTGTATTATGCAGATATGTATGAATAAAACAACAAATAAAAATTCATTTTGCATGTAAGCCATATTCAGACCGGCATCATGTTACATGCACGACAGGAAGTCATCAATTCCAAGAGGGAGGGTGAAAAGAGGAGAGAAAAAAGCAACAAATCATGACTACTATAAGTACCTCTGCTGGCTCAGCAAAGAAACACTGTGTATGAAAAAAAAGATTGTTTCTTTTGAAGACACCTGCTTTGATTAGTCAAAATCAGCCAACTGAAGGCTAATCTTTGCTCAGCAAACTTAAGATTACATTTACAGTTTGTACATTTTTGGACAGACTGTGGATTTTGCCCGTCTCTTCTATTTCACGCTACAATAGGGATCACTTCACAACCAGTGTGAACAGGAAAGATTACAGCAACCAATGACTATTTTATAGTAATGTACATAGAATATAATTAGAATTATATAATTAACATGTAGAATATAATTAAGGAAAACTTGAAAACATCCAAATCTAGTAGGTCTGCACACCTTCTATCTGTACTAATGGACATCATTTGGTTTACTGCAGCAGGATGCAGCGTATCAGGGAAGGCATTCACATACGCACCATGAAGGCAAAGAGGAAAGTGGAGGAGATCTCCAAAGAGGATGTCCAAGCTTTCCTCAAGAAGAATGCCTTTGTGCTCTTTACTGTTGGGGCAGTTATTGTAGGTGTGTATGCTTCTTAAATTCAGTAAATTCAGTGGAGACACACATACATATAATGTGTATATTTCTCTCTGTAGGTATTGTTTTGGGATTCGCACTCCGGCCATATAAGATGACCTATCGAGAAGTGAAGTACTTCTCTTTCCCTGGAGAGCTGCTCATGAGAATGCTTCAGATGCTTGTTCTCCCCTTACTGATCTCCAGTCTAATAACAGGTATGACACATTATGTGATACATATAACCGATCTGTCATAGGATAAAGGACTTGTTAACATTCACTTTTTTATTATTCGTTTTCTCTGGTTGTCCTCTATATGATAGATAGATAGATAGATAGATAGATAGATAGACTTTATTAATCCCAAGATGGGAAATTACAGTGTAGCAGCAGTATTACACACAGAGACAATAACAATACAATGAAATAAAAAAAGAAGAAAAACCTAGACATATTAAAACAATATAAAATGCAATATAAAAATGTATAGAAAATGTATAAATTGATTGTAAAAATTGATTGTGGTGCAAAATAAATATAAGGTGCAGTGAACTGATAAGTACAGTGAACAGTGTGTATAAAAAACCCATAAAGTGCTTATAGACTGACTGTGTGTTATGACCAGAGTATTAGCTGTTATTGTACAGTGAGATGGCATGTGGCAGGAAAGATTTCCTGTATCTGTCCTTTCGACAGCGGAGCTGGAGCAGCCTGTGAGAGAAGGTACTCCACTGTCTGTCTACTGTGTGATGGAGAGGGTGCTGATCATTGTCCATGATGGATACATGATCTATTCAGCATTCTCCTCTCCACCACCACGGTCTCAAAAGACTCCAGCCTGAGACCAAGCACAGAGCCAGCCTTCTTGATGATTTTATAAAGTCTGTTAGTGTTGCTGGCCAACATCCTGCTGCCCACGTTGAAGGATCTCAGCTTCCTCAGGAAATAGAGTCTGCTCATCCCCTTCTTGTACACAGCCTCTGTATTAGATTTCCAGTCCAGTCAGTTGTCGGTCATCACTCACAGGTATTTGTAGTCCTTCACCTCTTCCACCACCTCCCCCCTGATCCGTGTAGTGGCTGTGAAGGCATCTTCTTCCTCCTGAAGTCGATCACCATCTCTCTGGTCTTGTTGTTGAAATTCAGCCTCAGCTGATTCTGTTCGGACCACTCTACAAAGTTGTCTACCAGTGTCCTGTACTCACCCCCTCTCTCCCTCTCTTATACACCCGACAACAGCTGAGTCAGAACACCGGATGTTGACATGACTCAGAGTTGTACTGAAAGTCTGTGGTGTATAAGGTGAAGAAGAAGGGAGAAAGCACAGTTCCCTGTGGAGCTCTTGTATCACTGACCACCACATCAGACAGGACACTGCCCAGACACGGACAAACTGTGGCCTGCCTGTCAAGTAGTCAGTAATCCAGGAGATCATTGTGTCGTCAACACCCATCACCTGCAGCTTCTCACCCAGTAGCAGTGGCTGAATGGTGTTGAAAGCACTGGAGAAATCAAAGAATGTGATCCTCACAGTGCCTCCTCCATCATCCAAATGCATATGGTCTCGTTGCAGCAGGTAGATGACAGCATCATCGACTCCTAAATGGGGCTGATAGGCAAACTGCAAAGGATAGGCAAACTGCAAAGGATCCAAAAACATCCTCTGTATTAGATTTCCTCACCTGTGGCCTCAGCTGGGCTAAGACCAGTCTCTCCAGGACCTTCATCACATGAGATGTGATGCTAGTCTGCCGGGTCTGATGGCCTCGACTTCTTGTGGACTGGGACCAAGCAGGACATCTTCCACAGCATAGGGACTTTCTCCTGACTCAGACTCAGGTTGTACAGATGTCCCAGTACAGGAGACAGCTGGCTGGCACAGGTCTTCAGGATCCTGGGTGTGATGCCATCAAGGGCTTGCAGCCTTTCGCTGGTGTAGTCTTTCCAGCTGCCTCTTTACCTGGCCTGTAGTCACTGCCGTTGGGCAGGGGTTGATGCGGATGTCTTCAGTGGAGGAGGGGCAGGGAGAAGTGTTGTACAGGAGACTGCTGGGGGTGGGTCGAGCCATTTGGGACAATGTGGGTGTGTGGGGGGCCGGAGGTGTCTTAGGGGAGGCTGGCAGGGGGTGAGCTAAACCTGTTAAAAAACTGGTTAAACTGGTTTGCTCTATCCAGGCTCCCTGGCGTCTGCCTGTCTTTCCCCTTCATCCCCGTGATGTGCTCCATTCCTGTCCACACGTCTCTCACATTGTTCTGTTGTGCCCCTTTTCTACTAGTACCTACTCGAGCTCGACTCGACTCGACTCAGTTTCGGTTGTTTTCCATTACAATAGAGTACCACCTTTGTGTGGGTGGGAGTCACCGTGGCAACGCGGCCGAAACTCCAGCGACGTCATTTGTTATGCGACACAAACACGAAACGACTACGGAGCAATGGAGGCCACCAGACAAAGAAATGTCTGCACCTCGTCGTTGCTCCGCGGGGTTGATTTCTGTGCAGCCATCTCTGATCGTGTTCGTTGTTGTTATTGCGTTTTAAAAATGGCGCGGTTGACTCTTACGAACGAGTCGCTCTCCCGACGCATCTAGTGACGTCAGGCCCTGGCCAATCAGTGGTCCTGCCGTCTGCCGACGTCACATTTTCGGCTCGACTCAGCTCGCTTGGAACCCCGGCCGAGTAGGTACTACGAAAGTACCTGGTACCAGGTACTAACACGTAATGGAAACGCGTACAAACCGAGAGTCGAGTCGAGTCGAGCCGAGTAGGTACTAGTGGAAAAGGGCCATTGGAGTTTAGCCTCCAGCTTCCTCCTGTAGTTGTCCTTGCATGTCCTCAGCATGTCTCTGAGTTCGTGCTGCACTCTCCTCTGCTCCTCTCTGTCTCCAGCCAGCCCTGAAAGCCCTCTTCTTCTTGTTCAGAAGTGCCTTCAGGTCCCTGGTAATCCAGGGCTTGTTGTTGGAGAAGCAGTGCACAGTCCGGGCTGGCACGGTGGTGTCCTCACAGAATCTGATGTACTCCGTGATGCAGTCAGTCATGTTGTCAATATCCTCCCCATGTGGCTCACAGAGTACATCCCAGTCTGTCGACTCGAAGCAGTTCCTGCAGTGCCTCAGCGGCCTCCTGTGTCCACCTCCTCACCGTCCTGGTGTGCACGGGCTGCCTTCTCACAAGAGGGACATACCTTGGGAGTCATCATGACTAAGCTGTGGTCTGACCTGCCAAGGGGGGAGGGCTGTGGCGTCATATGCATCCATGGCATTAGCATACAGGAGATCCAGTGTTTTATTGTCTCTGGTGGGGCAGTCAACATATTGGTGAAAGTTATTTAAAGTTTTGTCCTAGTGAGCCATGATTAAAATCACCTGTAACTAACCATGAATGTATCCGGGTGGTCAGTTTGTAGTTTAGCAGTGGTGGAGCTGATGACTTCACAGGCCACTGCTACATCAGCTGACGGGGGAATGTAAAGAACATGTTTATGTGATATGAAGATATATGATCATTCACCACTTTCAGTCAGTTGTCCCTTTAGTGTCACATCATCACTTAAATGACTGAAATGAATATTTTGTATTTCAAAACTAATTTCTAACACTTTTATATGCTGACTACTATACATAAGTCCCCAAGTTATGTAGTTAGAATGCTATTGTGCATTTTGGTTTCCAAACGCTTTAATGTGACATTCTGATTTATTTGTGAGATCTGATCTTTTTGGCAGTTCACATAATGTTTTGTGGTCAATATCTGAGAAAGAATGACAGCCAAGACAGATTCACAGAGAGCTAGTCATTAAAACCCACTAATCACTGAGCAGGCCAACATCTCCCCCAGCTTGGTGTTGAAGAAATTCCCACTGATTTAGTTACAGAGACAACTGGGCTCAAATCAATTACAGATAGTGCTTCATACCTGTGGCCTCCAACCAGGCCTATTCTCATGGTTCGCAGCAGTGGATCTCAGATTTTTCGAGGGAGTGCCCTTTGCCACTGAGACTTTATAAAACACTAAACAGAAGAAAGCAGAAAGGTTTTTCAGCAGAAAAGCAAAATTACCTCTGATTTTTCCATCCATCCATTTTTTCCCCTCATCTTTGGGCTGTTGGCCAGGGAAACATTCACTAGCTCCGCCTAGTGAATATCCTAGTGGATCCCAAGCCAGATGAGATATGTAATCACTTCAGCATGCTTTGGGTCTACCCATGGTTCTCCTGAAGGTTGAAGGTCCCATAAAGGTTTTCTGGGCACATCCACCTGGCAGGAGACCCCCGGGTAGACCCAGAGCACGTTGAAGTGATTGCATCTGTCCACATCACTTCAGCTGTCTGCTTTCAGTGGAAAGGAGCAGCGATTTTACTCCAAGCTCCCTCCAGATGTCTGAACTACTCACCGTATCTCAGGCTGAGCCCAACCACCCTGCGAAGGAAACACATTTTGGCCACATTTCAATCTTATTCTTAAAGTCACAGCCCCAAGCTCATGAACATAGTTTAGGGCTGGAACATTGAACAACTAGTTAGTCAAAATTGTTGCCTTCCAAATCAGCTTTCTCTTCACCACAATAGTCCAGTACAATGCTGGTGTTGCACTCTCCATGTCATGCTATTAAAACTCCTTTGTCTGCTGCAGTAACTTACTCCCAACCCAGGGGGAGAAGTCTGCTGTTTTCCAGCAGAGAGCCATGACCTTAGACTTGAAGTGCTGACTCTCCTCCCATCTGCTTCACTATGCGTCCCAGTGGTCTCGGTCTGATGAAGCCAACATAACCACATCTAGTGCAAAGAGCAGAAACCAATTTCGAGGTCCTCACACCAGACACTTTCCTCCCCCCAGCTACGCCTTGAGATCCTGTCTATGACAAGATCACTAATATGAGAGTAGGTAAATCAGATTTTTTCATGGATTATCTGTCTCATGTACTACTGTCAGGACATAGAGACAATTTTAGCAAACATGACTCAAGAGTCATGAATAAGTTACCTACTTATTCAGTTACCTAGATTCAAGTTAGGGCAAGGGCACTGCACTTTTTCTGTATATATACTAAAAAAGAGGATCTGGATGGACTGTGTGTACAGGTCAACCTCCAGAGACCTCCTTTAACCAAATTCCTCCTAGTTGATGTCAAGGAGGATGTGTCAATAAGTGACTAACTACAATTCTTGCAATCCTGTGAGCGCAGCATTCAGCCCTTACTGTGTGCTCATGGACACTACATGACAAATGACAAATTTCTTGTGCATAATAATAACAATAATTTAATATGGTGAATCACTTTAGCTTATACTGTGTTTGAATCAGTCACACAAATGCAAAAATGGCTTTCGTGGCTCTTTTATGCCATAACTTTCATCACTGTCATTTAACTAAACTTAACTAAAAACTTAAACTTAAATTTAAACTTAAACTACCTGACATACTGTTGCACAGTCAATTCAGAATTTGCCTACTAATTTAGAATAAATATAACAAACAAAAAACACATCACCATATGACTTTGTGTTTACAGGGCTTTCTCATTTATGAATAATATCTTTATATGTCTTAATATCCAGATAACAATTGCATTTTCATCCTCTGTTTATTAGGTATGGCAGCTTTGGACAGCAAAGCCTCAGGAAAAATGGGCATGAGAGCTGTGATTTACTACATGACCACAACTTTCATCGCAGTCTTCATCGGTATCATAATTGTCCTCATCATCCACCCAGGAAAAGGATCCAAAGATGAGTTTGGGAAGCAGCAGACGATAGAGCAAGTCAGTCCTGCTGATGCCTTCTTAGATCTGATCAGGTAGGCTGAATAGAAGAACAATAATATTCACAGTTTGACTGTAACTGTGCATCACCATCTCTTAACCACTGCATGATTTCTCTTTTCAGAAATATGTTTCCACCTAACTTGGTGCAAGCCTGCACACAGCAGGTGAGCTTCACAATTAACACTTTGATCAATTTTGCAGTGCTTTATATTGGTAAAGTCTTTTTTTTCCATAGCACGAAATTCTGAATATGTCTACAGGACGAAATAGTTTGTATGAAGCTAACCACTTCTGTACCACATTTGATACACAGCGCTGATTTCTTTGGGTCCATCTTATTTCTGAGTTGAGGTGATATCTGAAGGCGATGTAACAACCTAAATTGTAGTTCCTTAGCTCTATTACATGTGGATATGTTATTAGCATTCTCCCATATATCTGTCCTTACGTCTTCATCTATTTCAACCCCAAGATCTTGAGCCCATGTTTGTAAGCTTTCGTGATCTACTTTACAGGATTTACAAAGGGCCTCATAATGCCTTTTTTCAAGAAACCGGCTGCCATGTTTTTTTTTTTTATCAAGTAGCTGTTCAGTGGGTGATATTTCCACATTCAATCTATCTCCTTTTTAATTTTGAATAAAACCTCTCACTTGTAAGAACCTAAAAACAGTAGTGACAGGGGTAGCTTATGACCCTTTTCCACTAGTACCTACTCAAAGCTCGGCTCAACTCGACTCGACTCAGTTTCGGATTCGTTTTCCATTACAATACAGTACAACCTCAGCGTGGGTGGGGTCGCCATGGTAACAACGTGGTCGAAAACTCCAACGACGTCATTTGTTCGATCATCTCTGATCGTGTTCGATTTGTTGTTATTGCGTTTGACTCTTATGAACGAGTCGCTCTCCCGACGCATCTAGTGACGTCAGGCCCTGGCCAATCAGTGTCCTGCCGTCTGCCGACGACGTCACATTTTCGGCTCGACTCAGCTCGCTTGGAACCCCGGCCGAGTAGGGAAAGGTACTACGAAGTAAGTACCTGGTACCAGGTACTAACACGTAATGGAAACGCAGCATGTACAAACCGAAAGGCGAGTCGAGTCGAGCCGAGTAGGTACTAGTGGAAAAGGGGCATTATATTTCAATCTTAGTTGGTCAAAGGACATCATTCCGTACCCCTCAAAGAGGACCTTTACATTTCTAATACCTGCATTTTCCCATAAAGAAAAACAATTGTCATTCCTGGAGCAAAATCTGTGTTTTTTTGTATTGGTGATAAAATGGCCATTTTTCCCCCACATTTCTTAATCATATCCCAAGCCCTTACTGTAGATTTTATAATGAAATTACATTCTGCGACACTTTACTCTTTCCTGTTCAAAATAAAATGCAGACTAGCAAGAGTTAATGGTTTTCCTAGGTTAAATGCTTTAATATCTAACCACACCAAATCATTTCACTCCCAGTCTGCGAGTGATATAGTTTGATGTTGGGGATTGCCATCCCTCCCTTATCTGATGGTAATCGCAATTTGGCAATTTTAAGGTGTGGTCTTTTGTGTTGCCCTGTACATGTTTTGAGCTCAGGGGTGCCAAATATACCTAGGTAAACAAATCCTTGTGTTGCCTATAGAAAGGGTAATAGACCTTAAAGAGTGCACTTGACACAATGGCATTGCTAATGATTTATTAAAATGTATTCTATATCCAGAAAACTCACTAAAATGACTAATAACATCAAGAAGTGGAGGAATATATATTTCAGATTGCGTAAATAAACAATAAAACATCATCTGCATATAATGAAATGCTTGTTGCGTGCCCCTTCCCAAAACACGTGCCCTATGTTGCATGCCCCAGTACAATCTTATCAGTGAAGGAAAAGCAATCGTCAATATACAATCCTATAATCAATTGGCACAAGCCTAGTGTGAATGAACCTAAAGGCCACTGTAGTTTTGCTTAAACAATTGGAAAGGAAAGGGTAAAAACACAGGTATTCAGTTAGTTATTTGCAATCTCACTGCTAGATGCCACTAAATCTTACACACTGGTTCTTTAAAGCAACTACAAGCAACTTTCATTTTGTTATTAGATATATAGATCGTGTTATTTTGTTTTGTTATTTTAGTGGCCCCTGTGGACAAAAGTCGTAGTGTTTCCTGGAATTAAGATTGCATTTCCCATGAGCGCCACTACCTTGTGTTGTAAATATCTTCATCTGGATAGCTGATGCAATTATTTTGGAAGCAAGTGAAAGAAAGACAGTTATTTACTAATAATAATAATACTATTTTTAAGCAGTGAAGTTTTTAAATGGTTATGAAACATTCTTAATTTAATAATGATGACTCTGTGTGACCTATATAATGAGACCATCAACAAGAAGACTGGCTATTAGTTACTGGCTGTATAGTTATTCTTAATGTCTGTCACCAGGTCCTATTCATCGTTAAATCGGACGACAAAAGGATTTATGGGAAGCAGACTAGGAAGAGCCTATGCTGACATTTTCTCAGGCAGTTTGGCAAGTAGTTAGCCAGTTAAGGAGAGAATGGCTGGATTTGAAAGGATTCAAAACAAATCTTGAACTGGGACTCTTTCTCCTTGTTATTTTATATGATTTTTTTTTGGTCTTGAAATTTCTTTAGGTCCCAGTCCAGCTAACTCACATTTTTTATTCAACTTCAACAGAGAGCCAATTTTAGTTCCCAAACTTTAGCTTTGTCTCCTTCCATTTACCTTTTTTTTGCTCTCCCTTTCCCTCCTCTGGCACACATGCACTCAAACACTGACTAACATACAACACCATTTTCCTGACAGCCTTGAGAATGTAAAAATCTGCCTCACCCATTCTAGTCTGTAGTAGTCTCAGTTGGACAGCTAGCAAGTCACAGTATTATGGCAACACTCCTGATGCACACAGAGTGTAGATAAGGAAGGATGTAAATACTGTGATTCTTGGGTTATGGTTCAGTGAGTGTTTGGTCTAGCTAGGAAAGCTCAAGCTTTAAGTTGCACTCATTTATTTTCGCACTTCAGGTCAGTGGAACTAGCTGAAAAAAATTCACCTTAAATCACCTTACAAATAAGTTATACAGTGAAGGTGTTTGCAGGCAACTGCTTATTTACATTA
Source organism: Scortum barcoo (assembly GCA_023238725.1). Lineage (NCBI taxonomy): Eukaryota > Metazoa > Chordata > Actinopteri > Centrarchiformes > Terapontidae > Scortum > Scortum barcoo. The sequence continues at coordinate 545,475 of CM041545.1, read as the reverse complement.
ACAGTAACATTAGTATTTGGAATAGTCTTTATGTCTGCATAATGGCCATTACCAACTCTTGAGGGAAATATCTGACTCTTTAGTTTGTTCAATGTCAGTAGTGTAAAGTGTTTTTTTTTAGCCAAAATTATCCAAAATATATTAAAATGCTCCAGAGAGCTGAGAAACCTGAGGACGTGTTACAAAGAGGGAGCCCTTTTATCATTAAACATACTCATTTGATCCATTAGTTGATATAACTGTCTTTCATTTATTAAAAAAAAACAACAAAAAAACTATGATCCTGTAATTCCATCATTCTTCAGTTCAAAACGAAATATGGAAAGCGAGCAGTCCATGTGACGGTGACAGTGAATGACACCCTCTTCAACTCAACCAATGGCACCCAGGAGGTCATGGAGATCACCCGGGAGGAAGTGATTCCTGTGCCGGGTCAGGTGAACGGGGTCAATGCCCTTGGGCTGGTGGTCTTCTCCATGTGCTTTGGTCTAATAATTGGCAACATGAAGGAGCAGGGCCAGCTCCTGAGAGATTTCTTCGACAGTCTCAATGAAGCTATCATGCGCCTTGTCGCCATCATCATGTGGTAAGACTTTCAGTGGCAGGTGTTTTCTGTTGGACAAATGTTACCGTCACATTTATCGTCAGTAACTCACTGTTCCTCTCCTTCTCTCAGGTATGCCCCTGTTGGTATAATGTTCCTAATTGCAGGAAAGATTGTGGAGATGGATGATCTGACACAGATGGGTGGCCAGCTGGGCATGTATACCATCACAGTTATAATTGGCTTACTGATCCATGCCGTTCTTATTCTTCCCACTCTTTATTTTGCTATCACTCGGCAAAATCCCTTTATCTTCATTGCTGGGCTCCTGCAAGCTCTGGTAACAGCTCTGGGGACCTCCTCAAGGTAAGTCAGGTTCAACTCTTTGGCACCTCAACAAATGTCTTCCCTTAAAGAAACACTGGAGCATTTTAGGAATTGTGCTTTTCTGTGGCCAAACATAATTGAATATCTAGCCTAGATTTTAGCTTCAGTAGAAACAGCTAGCCTAAAACAGAAGTAAAACAGAAGTATGCTTCATTACATCCTGGTTAAAATAATATTCTAAGACTGTGAAAGCCACAGAAACATTCATAAGGTGATATCTCTGTAATAAATGTTTGGCAACTGAGCTATTAACCTCATAAGAACTTCATCTATGGGCTTAGTTTTATACTGAACTCAATATGCACAGCTTTAACTGATATTGGTGCTCTCAGTCGGCACTGAGGACACAGTTAATATCAGTCATTATTCAGAACACTTCAAGTTTTGTTGTGAAAACTGCTGAACTACTGAACACCTCTAGATTGCACTTACTGCTGAACTGACAGCAGAAAGACAGTCAGGAGAAAGTTGTCTTCTTACTGATGAACAGTAGGTAGTGAGGTGTAATTAAAAGACATGCAATCACTTAGAAAAAAGTAAAGGTAAAAAGTCATTGACTAGAAATCTTTGAACTCAACTGAACTAAACAATTCAAGCAGCATTTCATAATTTGCATATTGCATACTAAAGCATATTTTCAAAAATGTGAGAATGTTCCTTCTTTAATCTCCCAGCTCAGCCACTCTCCCTGTCACCTTTAAATGTCTGGAGGAGAACAACAAAATTGACAAGCGAATTACACGTTTTGTGCTGCCCGTTGGTGCTACAATCAACATGGATGGAACAGCTCTGTATGAAGCACTGGCAGCCATCTTCATTGCCCAAGTCAACAATATGGAGATGAACTTTGGTCAGATCATCACCATCAGGTAGAAATGAACAAAGCAGGATAATAATAGCCAAGACCTATCAGTAATAAAATGTGAATACAGCAATCCAGTAAAATCTAACAGTAATAGGAACAGTTTCATTTGGGTATGTCTGTGTGTTTCTCCTCAATCAAGTATTACAGCAACTGCAGCCAGTATTGGAGCTGCTGGCATCCCTCAGGCAGGCCTGGTCACCATGGTGATTGTATTGACCTCTGTTGGACTTCCTACTGATGACATCACTCTCATCATTGCAGTTGACTGGTTCCTGTGAGTAACTTCCTGAATCATGAACATGTGGATAGTTGTTTTTTTTAAACAGTATAACATCCTTTCAAACATAAGTGTGTATGACATGTTGCTGTGAAGTGCTGTAGCTGTAACTCACATGTCTACGTCAACCATCTCTGTCATCTTAAAGGTCAAAAGCAGCCCTGAATCTACTACCACCTAGTGACACACTTCTCTTTCCCTGGAGTCTTGCTCTACATCTTCCCTTTTGTATTGAATATTTTTTGCAATGAGTTTTAACATAGAAACATAATTAGGTTTCCCAAATTAATCATTTCAATTAGAATACCCTTCCCATTATTATTCAGCTAACTGGGGTAATAAGGAAAAAAAACCTTCTCTCCTTTAACAAGGATGGACCAAATGTGAATGTCTGTCAAAGCCTTCTGTCATGAAGACAGGCTCTTCTGAACAGAAGAAACTAAAACATCTAATGAATAACAGCCTGTATGTTTAAATCAATCTGGTTTTAGTTTCCATGGAAACTAGCCTGGTCCAGACAGGCTAGTTTTCAGGCAAGTGTTAATCAATCTGCTGATTAAAACATTGTTTTTTCTTCCCAGCAGCCCCATAAAGTATGGACAAAAGCTTTCCTTGCAAAAAGTGACACCTTGATTCAACACTTACAGTGAGTCTCCATTTGTTTCCTGACAATTCAGGGTCACTTAATCTGGGCAAGAAACAGGTCTTTAATTACTAGTTGAATCAAGGTGTCACTTTTTGCAAGGAAAGCTTTTGTTGAATTACAGTGAGTATCCATTTGTTTCCTGACAATTCAGGGTCACAGTAACTCACTGTGAACTGTACCCGGTCAATAATTAGTTCAGCACATAACCCAGAATTTGTTTTTACTCCAATTTGTTACAGAGCATCACATGAGCAAAACATCACTGTCAAAGTAAAATGCATATTGCTGCAATAAACATTGAAAAAAATCACAAGTCTAGTTGCTAAAATGTAATTTGGTTTAAGTAAATCAGTCAATCAGTAAAAAAGTCACTTTTCATTTATGTAACACATGACATGTAAAATAACGCTGCCCTCAAATAGAGCTGGAGTTACCTGTGTACCTAAAACACTTTCCTACTTATTTCCCCCTCCACTCTCTGTTTTTTTGCTGGGATGTAGGGACCGTCTGCGTACCACAACCAATGTTTTGGGGGATTCTATTGGAGCCGGCATTGTGGAGTTCTTGTCTCGACATGAGCTCCGCAGCAAAGATGTGGAGATGGGAAACTCAGTGCTGGAGGAAAGGGAGAGGAAGAAACCGTACAAGCTCATCTCCCAGGATAGTGATTTTGAAAATGACAAACGTGCTCACAGTGAATCAAACATGTAGTCCAACACACACTTATAGTTCTGTTTTGGAGAGTAGGGACCTAATTGTGTGATACTGTTGTCAACCATAGTTTTAGCATCATTATCTCACACTTTGGATTTGTTAACATTCCTTTAATGTCATGTCCCAGAAGTGAATGTCTTACATTCCTCTTTCATCCCTAAATTACAATTATGCATCTGTCATTTGTTATAAATAGGACTGGTGGTTTCTGTTTTGTATGTTTACTATTTAAATGAATATTTTAATTTCATATTACTCTCGTGTACAAGTTGAGGAGAAACTAGGTTTTGATACATGCTGGATGAAGGATTTATAAACTGAAGTCAAAGTCGTGTTTTGAAATAAACCACAGAGCACCCTAGGACACTACGCAGGATCAAAGAGTACACTGCTGGGTATAGCCCCAAGTGTTTGCAAAAGAGGTTATGTGAAAAGACTTATGCCATTTTCTCACTAAGACATGATTAACTAAACTTAAATTAAAAATTTATTTACATATATTGTCCCAACATTAGCTGGTTAATATTGTGGTTATTACAGCCATTTTATGAATTTTATGTTTCAGTGGTACAGACTCTCTCTCACACACTTAGAAATGCAAATGCATGTATGTGTGCACATTCACATTTTGACTGTGTGTGACATGCTGTTTTTTTTTTTTTTTTTTTACCAACATTGCTCATTTACTCTAGATAAGAGAAAAGTGAATAATGCATGTTACAGCCTCTGATTTCATTATGAAAGTGTGAAGCAGATATTCAATTCTTGACTGAAAATCAACAACTTTTTGTGAAAACAGTTGTTTTAGTTTTTGTTGATTTTAACTTCAGTGAAATAAACAGAAAAAAACCTTTCCTGTCTGCCTCACATTCATTTGAAATATCTGTAATTAGAATAATTGTATTTTATACATTACATACAGGACATTCATACAGCTTTTTTGGCCCTTGTGTATCAAATCAAAGGCCCTTAGAGACAGAGATCATCATTCATACTAAGTCTAAAATCATGGGAAAATGGATGAGATAAGTGAATAAAGTGACCCTGTCCTTACCTTTCTCACAACTATTGTCATAAAAACTTCCAAACCAACAATAAATGTAAGCTGCAAATACTGTCTGTGTATTCAAAGCCTGTTACAGACCTGTCTTATTCCTGAGTTATTGAGCTTAATTATTGTCCAGAAACTCTGAAAACACATTACTAAGCCACACAGTGACATGTTCCTTCATCACCATGAACCCATAGTCTATAGTATATATAGAATATAAAAAGAAGTGCAGGAATTGGATCAAGTGCAGAAGACCTTGAGATGATCACTACCCACAACAACTTTGCACTATTTCATATCTCATGTTTTAAAAGACCAGTGGGATCAGTGGCCTTCAGGTCTTGTCACTCAACATCAACATTGACGAGGGAGAAAAGTTTACTTGTGTTAGTAACTATGCCAATGACCATCTTCTTTAAAGCTATGAAGCAAAAAATTGCAATAAGACTGGTGGGCTAAATTTCCTGTTCAGCAGAAAACAGGCAAGTTCAGCATCACTCCCCCAACAGGAATTTCCAAGGCCACACCAGTGTTTGTCCTTGTTTTCTGTTGTTTCCTGCCCCAGTTTTGTTTGCTTCCTCATGTTTTCACTTTCTTTGAAAATGAGGATTCACACTCACTTGTTTTTTCTTGTGCTAAATAATAAACATGATCCTCCATCTGTAAAATTCCTGGTTCTGGTTAGCCTGCACTAGTAACCACTTATTCCTCTCATTTCTTTTTCTTTGTCTTCCAACTGGTGCATTTGAGCAAGCTAACACTTCAGTGGCCCTATTCATTTACTAGCGTCACTCCACTCTTTGTAGAATGATGGGTTTTCCTGCATACCCAAGAGACTGTCCTGGTGTGCCCCTTGTTGTGACATGTGCTTTCATCCCTTGAGGATGGTGAGTGTTTGGTGTGGCCATTTCCAACAAGCTCCCCAGAGGTGGTAGCTCCCACTCCCATTTCTGGTAGCCTTTTGTTCAGCCTAGAGCCAAACACAAATATTTGACACTGCTAAGTGGCAGCAGTGGGATCCTCTTTACAAAATGTAATATATATATATATATATATATATATATATATATATATATATATATATATATATATATATATATATATATTTCTGTGCACTCATTAGTGGCCTAGAAAATAGCCATTTAGCCCAGGACCCCATGATTCGAGGGGTTTTGGAAAATAAGAAAAGAAGTACAAAAATATGCATAAAAATATAGAGGGTAAAAATGGCATAAATAACCTATAAACATAAGTGTATACACTATCTACATCCTCCATAAATACAGCATGTTTTTGCACTGGATAATAAATTGCACATGACCTGAGTAAAATGATTTAGTGATTAAAGTGACAGAGGTGACAGATGGTGATGATAAACAGTAGTGTTATATTATGTTGAATTAAAGAGTCTTACTGCAGTTGGGATGAAGGACCTACAATAGCATTCCTTTCAGCACTGTGGATGTATCAGTCTGTGTCTGAGGCATGCACAGAGGGCCCAATGCCTGCCCCCCTTCACTGGTATCCACTAGGGCCCCTGAGAAGGCTACTGCAGACAGGCTGATACTAAAGAAACACAATCCGTACCTAAACAGGTTTGTCTCTCTATCAAAAAGCTAGAGTCTCCCTTGCAAGAGCTTGTTGTGAAAGCAAGAGCAGCTAATTGTGGGGCAATGCAGCTTCTTTGGGGCTGGCATGTGAGTTTGATTCTTTGGCCTTAGTTGCAGTATTTTGGTGTCTCGGTATGGTGCTGTGGAAGACTTGTTGGATAAAATTAAAATAAAAAGGTCTATAATGACAGATCTCAGCATTATGTAACAGCCTTAGACTGTGGTTGTTCAGTCTGATAGATCTGAAGAGCTGACCTTGCGTTTATAACTCAAACAATAAATCCAGTCACTATTTAACAATCTTTTACAAAAGCACATTCCTCGAATAAAAAGGTGTTATTCGTAGTTATGGCTTTGCATTTCATGATTATGAGAGAGGGCCTCCAGCTGATTCATGTATTTTTCCTTGGTGGATGTTGTGATGATGTGCTTTCAGGTACACCTCTAACATTTCATGGTTTGTTCTGATGATGTGTGAATTGGTGTGAAGCCGAGAGATGGCGACAAGGCAACAAGTGGATGCACACTGCCGCTAAAATCCGCGAAGAAGAGCTTTCCGCTGAGAGTGAATCAGTTGCAGCCTCACGGTGCCCTCACACACTGCCCTCTGCACCCTCACGCGCTCACACACACTCTCATAGGTGCTGGTCCTGGTCCTGGTCCTGGCGCTGTGTTTCAGCACCATGTCATCCGCCGACCTGGGCCGGGCGCTCTCCATCATCACCGGGGCATCGCGAGGCTTCGGCCGGGCCATAGCCCGGCACATGAGCCGGGTGGTGAAGCCGGGCTCGGTGCTCGTCCTGGTGGCCCGCTCGGGTGACGAGCTGCGGGCTCTGCAGACGGAGCTGTCCGAGTGTGAGGAGGGGAGAGCCGGCCTGGTGGTGGAGTGTGTGCTGGCTGATCTGAGTCGGATGGAGGGAGTGGAGAGCGTCGTCAGAGCGTCCAAAAAGGCTTTTTCTGAGGAGATAAATCACATTATACTAGTGAACAACGCGGGTAAGAAGACAGCCTGTGGAGATGATTACTGCAAGCTGAATAATGAGCATGGAGACAGAACAACACAGCAGCTAATGATTAACCACACTGAGGCTGTGACATGCAGGTTTACTCAGGTACAGCACTGCACTGAGACTTGATATGTCGTTTTCTTTTATTTGACAGCTGCAGTTACTAGAAAGTTTATACATTGAGCGTTTACAGACAAACCATATCAGGAGCTTATAGAATAGGATTCCTTGTCTCAAATTATTGTCTGTTTGTTGTTCAAAATTTCACACATTTGTTGTATTGGAAAATGAGTGAAAACAATGTTTACTCTGAGTCAGGGTCAGGTCCAGTTTATATAGTTCAGTATCACAATTTACAGTTTGCCTCAAGAGGCTTTTCAATCTTTACAACATACACCACCGTCTGTTCTCAAGCCCTCGATTCAGATGAGGAAACACTCCCTCTAAAACTCCCCCCTAAGAAACCTCAGGAACAGCAACAGAGGAGGGATCCACCTTCAGGATGGACAGACATTCAATATGTGCTGTGGACAGGCCACACAAACACAGATGAGGCAAGCACAGCATTTACAATGTAATTTCTTATTCCATGTTCTCTGGGACACCTAAATGTGTCCATCTTGTTTTTAGCTTCAGCCAGCCAAAGCCTTCAGAAATAAAGAATCAAGCATGTAAAATGTGAAGGACAGGGACACTGAGGCCTCTCCAATTAACTATCATGTCAGTGCACACATGAAACATTTCTCTACTCACGGCCCTTTAAAGCTCTGTAGCAATATCCAGATTTGATGTGCACAGCTCCCCGTCTTATCATTTCATGACAGTTAAACTGAGCATGGCTGGCCCCATGCAATATTTGAGTAAGCTAAGCTAAGCATAGAGGACATGGCCTGTAGTGGAGTACAGAAAGTTCTTCTTCATTTCTACCTCACATATGAGCAAAGTCAACATTGCTGAGGTTGGTCAGTACAGACAGGAGGTGTGAGGTTCTCCAGCTTCTACAGGAAGGAGTTCCATTCATTAACACAGTTTAACATGAATAAACCAGCTCCAGTTTAATTGATGTTGCAGTGAGTACACAAATACATGATGTTGGAAAAAAAATAAAAATAAAGGTATCTGTTTCCGCAAATAAACCCCCCTTGTAACATCTTCTTCCCCCTCCTCCTAGCCTCTCTGGGTGATGTGTCCCGCTACACCAAAAGCTTCACTGACATGGCTGAGGTGGATTCTTACTTGTCTCTCAATGTCAGCTCCTCTCTGTGCCTCACTGCCAGCGTCCTGCAGGCTTTTCCACAGCGCCCAGGTGTACGCCGCACCGTGATCAACATTACCTCACTGTGCGCTCTGCAGCCTTTCCGCTCCTGGGTGCTATACTGCACCGGCAAGGCTGCCCGAGAGATGATGTTCAGGGTCCTGGCAGAAGAGGAACCAGACCTCCGGGTTCTCAACTACTCTCCAGGTGAGAAACTGCCTATTTGTGCTTCTTGCATTCAAGTCAGCCAGAGACTGAAAATGAACTGGAGCCATGCTAGTTTTCAGTTTTTCAAAAACTTATGTACATTTTCACAAGTTCAAATTTTCTGTAAGGCAGGATTCTCACTCAAAAACCTTTTTCAAACACTGTCAGAGGTTGAGAAAATAGGGAGGAACTAAACAGCCATTTAAAAGGTCACAGCAATTTATTAATTTACTTTTGATTATGCAATGAGGGTTTGATTAAAAACAAAACAAAAAACTTAAGAAAAAATTAAGCATTTGAAACTAAAATTGAATTAAGTGATACTTGAAAATGATTGAATATTAAAAAAGGAAGAGATGAATATGTTGTATAAAACCCAGCACTTGATATTTCTCTTGGCAATGAAAGAGGATTAATAATTGGCTAGTGATTAGCTGTCAGTTAACAGCCAATCACAGAACTGGCTCTGCACTGTTGAAATAATAATAATAATAATAATACTGCTACTGTTACTGCTACTGCTACTACTACTACTACTACTAATAATAATATTAATAATAATAATACCCAACATCATTTTAAAAAAGTAACATTTTATAATAATAAGCTGAGTCATTATTATTAGTCATCGCATATATTTAGCCTGTCTTTTCATATGACTATTTATCTGATAATGTCTTATTTTATTTTTAATTAAGCTGAATTGAAACCGTTGGTACTTTTCAATATTTCCATCACAGAGTTTAAAATATAATCTTAAAATCACCAGAATTCAATGTGGCTATGTGGTAAGGCAGACCAGTAATGAGTATTAAACACTCTGCAGGTCCCGTCCACTTGGCAAAGAAATGTTTGTTCTATCCATTCCAACCATTATTTTCTTGTCTTTTTACCTCTTCATTTTTATCCCCTGTATTGTACCAGGGCCTCTGGATACAGCCATGCAGTCAGTGGCCAGATCAAGAACAGCTGATCCCACTATTAAGAAGTCTTTCTCAGACATGTTTGCCCAGGGCCAGCTGCTCACCTGTGAGGCGTCCTGTGCCAAGCTGATAAAGCTACTGCTAGAAGACAGTTACACATCAGGAGCTCACATTGACGTCTATGACCTGTAGAGATACAACTCACAGCTATTTAGCAGTGGGCCTGATTATCTGTATGTGTGCCTTCATTTAATTGAAGCTATTTTAAAGGGGCTGTATGTAACATTTATAATAATTTTTTATCCTTTCTTTGTACAGATTTTAACATAAGATGAGACCTTTCAAGATAGCCTTTATTAGTCCCACAGGAGGGAACTTTACATTTCCTGAATTTCTAGGTCACCTGTAGCACCCAATCATAATGTTTAAACTTATGTTTATGTTTATGCTTATGTTTTAAACTTATCAGAAAAATAAACACTTAAACAAACATCAGTGTGATTAAAAACTATGTAAAATGACAGAAACCATCGTTGGGAAAAATGTATTTGACATTTTATAGTCATTTTGTAGTTTCATCCATGTCCCATCTGCTAACATGAAGGGACTTATGAGCTGTACAGCAGCCAGCCACCAGGAGGCGGTCAAGTTGTTTTGGGGAGCCGTCATGTCGTCCATCTTTAATACAGTCTATGAATGGTTACCAAATTCTGAGAAACGGGATGCTAGCTGCAGTTGATTTAGCAGCCACAGGTGTCAGAGTTAACAAACATTTCTGAATGCTACACTCAGCCACTTTAACGACTATAGTTATAAGTGGAAAAGTTCATAGTTTTAAATTGCACATTTAAATCAGTCTATACTGGTTGGAGCCATCTAATGTTAAACTGATATGATGAGATGAAGTGTTGTTGTGCAATGAGTGATTATGAGTGGCATTTCAGGTGTGCTCATTTTCAGTTCTACCTCTACATAAAGTGGTTCAACTTAGTGGTTCCAAACTGGGATTACTGTACAGAACCTCTGCAGCATCCAGGCTTTATGTGGGTATTCTTGGTGCTCGTCCTCTAATTTGGGAAAAACAGACAAAAAAACACCAAACCACCAAGGAAAGAGAAAACTACCCATTCCTTTCTTTTTCAAAGACATTTTATATGACAAAGACAAGTTCACAGAAGAAGACCAATAGCTTTAGCATCGCATTAGCTTTGTTTCCAGATATCAGTAATTAACCTGCCCGCTACAGTGTTTTTACAACCAATAGAAAAGATGGTCAAACTGTGAAAATAAGACCCCCGTTGTAATAAACCAACAATCATCTGTTACTTGCTGTTTGGGGGAAAATGAATGACTGTGATAACATATTACTTAGCCATCCAAGTAGACCTCTATGGGGCTGAATAACACTCAAAGCTGAACCAAATCAACCTGGAATATGTTTTCCTTGTTTCATAATGTAGATGTGCTGAATTATCTCGATAAGAGGATTGCTCTTGAACTTGGAAAAATAAAAATAAAATAAATAGATTAAAACATTGTTTTTAAATTGAGTTATCTTTGGTAAATATTGACACTTTAGTTTTAAGGTGCCTTATGATATCTGTTAAAGGATGTGAATGAGATGCTGAATATAGTTCTGAATAGTTAGATTAGTATTAATGGTGCTGTAAATTTCAGTGTGTGATAGAAAAATGAGTTCCACTTGTTCTTTTCCACTCAAAATATTTTGCACACATTCCTCAATTTGTATGTACCTCAGGTTGTTATTCAAATCAAGTTATTTTGCTTTTTGTCTGTGCTTTTCCTTAATGGCCTTGATAAGAATCTGACATTCCTACATGCAAAAATATCTTTTCTTATTGTTTCTTTCATGTTAATAAATTGTCACAAATTAGTAATAACCTATAATAAAGTGTAAATTTAAAAATGACCTTGTGTGCTCAGTATCATATATACTTGTTGGCTTTTTGCCAGTGTAAGGGTTACAAATGTTTTCCCAGAGGATCATAGATAACACACGTCATCAGGATAAAAAAGGGGTTCACTGTCTGGGAACCAAGACTCTGCATTCCACATAATCTGCACATTAAATGTAGCTATTTATGATGTGCAAGTGAGAATTATGGCATAATGGTATAATTTAAATTGAAATTCTGTCCCTCTAAGTTTTGGGATATTTCTGGTGTCATAGTAGAGGTGAAGAGAAGGTAAAGAGCACCACCACAAACATGAGAATTCACCCTCTGGGGGCTATGAATATCAAATGTATCCCAATCTCAACAGCAGTTTTGACATTTGACCGTATCTTGACAGCCTGGATGATTTCTGACCATTGTCATTAAAGATGCATTCACTGAATATTTTGGCCACTTAGGGGAAGAGAAATAATTTGTAAACTCAAACATGTTATCCCCTTTTAAAGTTACTCTGGTGAGCATGTTAGGAAAATGTTGACTTTTTACACATCCAGCAGACCTGGAGTACTATTAACGTTCAAATAGAGTCACATTTCTGGACACGGTATGAATGTAAGTCCAATATTCACTCACCTTTAGTGCTACTTAGTCCCCCACCAACTCAGAGAAATATCTGACCCTTTATGTGCTAAATGCCTCATGTTCAGCAGCTAGTCACAAACTTGGTCCGCCGTTTGGTGCTGGACAGAAAGTGTAAAGTGAAGTTTTAGAGTTTTTTTGTTTTAAAAACAGCTGCCTGCTGGGGCTGGGAACAAGGTTGATTATCCTGAGTTGACAACCAAATGTGTTTCATTTATGTGAAACATAAATAGCCACAACATATATCACAGAAATGTAAATATTAGTTTTTGACACACACACTGTCAGGGATAAAAGTGCTGAGTGTTCAAGTGGTCAGGTGGTGCTACAGGAAAGATCAAGGGGACCAGCAGTGTTGACATGTCTTGATCTGGACTGAAGAAGTGGAACACAAAAATAACTTATTAAAAGCAAAGTTTCTGTGTTAACAGCTGGTCAGTTTTGCCCAGCATCAGCTGTATTTTTGCAACTGTTCACCAACAGGTGTGTCTTATATGTATGTTTTATATGGTGATAATATGTCAATGTTGTGTTTACAGATTGCTTATTAGCCTTATTGGTTGGGTTAACGTGAAAAGATGCGACCACTTCTACTGTAGTAAGTATTTTTAAAAAAACAAGATAAAGGCTGCCATTGAATGTGAGCGGCTCCATTTCCTGTCATGTGCCTCTGACACACAGCCACAGCTGCCCTGGACCAAAATACCATAGGAGGAACCAACCCAAACAAGGGGACGACACCTCTACCTCCACTACCTCCTACTCTCCCCAAGCCCCTCTCATTTCCCACTGCTCAGCCCCTCTCCCACTCTGGGGAAGTGGTACAACCTCTAGTGGGGCCAAATGTATTTTTGGTAGCAGGGGTCGATCTAAGGAGAGAGGGGGGCAAGTGCTTCTATGTTAGTGCAAACTTTCCACTCCCTGCAGCTTGTTTAGTGCTTCATCCCTTGGCCTGTCCCACCCTTGGCAACTTTCTCTTTCCTCTCTGTCTCCTCTGTGTTTTGTTTAGCCAGTACAATGACTGTGGGGAACATGGAGAGTGCTGAGCTGTTTGATGCAGGGAAGAAAGGTCGAGGCCTGAGAGCCACCAAAGAGCTCAAAGCTGGTGAAGTGATCTTCGCTGAGCATGGTTTCTCTGCTGTGGTCTTCGACAGGTACGCGGCTCCTGCTTGCTGTAATTTAGATGGACAGGATGGGTAGGATCTTGTCTCACTCTGCATGTGTTTGCAGATCTGGCTGACCCACTGCATGTGTTGTGTCAGGCTTCCTCAACCTTGTGTGGGCTATGACCTCATTTCTTGATCCCTAAATTCTCATGACACCAGCAGTGAGAGAGCTGTCAGGGTGTCAGATTCAGTTTCCAGGAGTAAGAAGGCTTTACATAATGACAACGTCCAAGTTTTCCAAGTCGTTTTTAAATTAAAAAGAAATAAAACAAGTCTGAAGCAGAGGACTGAAATCTTGGAAGAGAGCAGCAGAGAAATTACATTTTTCTCAACATTCAGTAAATGAATGTCTATTGAGTTGATATCTGCATTGATAATGTCTCTAACTGAGTTATTATATGCTATATTCCTCACATTAAATGTTGTCTTGTTTTTTTTGTTTTTCTTTCCTTTCAGCAAGAAGGTGTTTTACATAAGACAAAAACACATGTTTTGTGGAAGTTTGTATGTTGTATGTTGTCCATAGAAACTGAACTCTGCTTCTCCATATTTAGACTCTGAAGATAGAAAGCAGACCAAAGATGTCTGGATGGTTCATAATCAGAAATATATATATCAGTGTTGAATAAACTACAGCAATGTGAATGAGTTTTTATAGTCTAAATGTAGGTGTTGAAATTTGGGTGCAAGTCCATGGCTACACCAGGATTTCTGGCTTGGTCTATGGCCTTTAACATTACAGGCTCAAGGTGAATTCCTCTGTGTTTTTGTGAGATGTTCCAACATTTAGTTTAACCTCTTCTCAGGTGTAACATCTCACCTAGACTTCTGTCTTATTAGCTTTCATGTTCTCAGCAGGCTTACATTTCTTTTTCAAAGATGGAACCAGTAATCAAGTAGATTAATGTGCAGTTTAAAATATGCAGTGCACACAGTATTCTGTCCTTTTCTGTAATTAGTCACGTGGGTACTGAAGCTTAGTGCAGTGGTTTGTCTATGTGCTGGAATGGCAGACACAGATCTGGTAGCATAGTGTTTGAGCCATATAAGAGCTAGTAGCTGCAAGACACTGGCTCGCTGAGGATGTCCAACACAGCAGGCATGCACTGAGAATATCTGCCTAATGTAAGACAGACAAACTGCAGAGGAAAGATGTGCAAGTGACTGAAAGCTGGTGTGTGTGTGTGTGTGTGTGTGTGCGTTTGAAGCTGCACAGGGCTTTGCTGCGTTCCAACTATGATCAGAAGCATTAGCAAGTCTGTTCACTCTCCCTTTGGACAGGCAGAATGGCTGAATAAACTGTTTACACACACATATACATGCTGCTGTCTGCTGCGACCTGTGAGTTTATTCACACAGTTCAACCTTCTGTGTGTTGTTGGTCTCCAAACAGCAGACAACGACAAAAGGAAACTCTGTGTAATCATGTTTGCAAATCCGGATTACTTTTCTTAACCTCTTTAAAAAAAACTATTGATAGAGCAGTGATAGACAGATTATATAACATATCTATTTCAGTCTCTCTCTCTCTCTGTCTCTCTCATGCATATTAGTTTTTATTATAGTGGAAACCACTAATCAGGGTTACAGTAAATTAATCAAAGCTTGGGCCGGAATCATTGTCATACAGTGCAGTTTAAATAATTCACTCATAGTCATCAAGAAGACCACTTACTGTTCACTTTCATACATTCTTTCATACGTGACAACATTTGGAAAAAATGTAAAACTACAGTAATTCTATTTCTTTTACTTCTCTTCCATGATACTACCTTATGGTAACTCATCTGCTTCAAGATGGCTACCACAGAAAGTAGAGATCATGATGTCAGGGACAACCGCACAATTTTGTTCACAGAATTTGTTCTGTTCACTCCAAACTGAATTAACTTACCATGGGTGCAAAAACTTTCCACACTTTTCATTTTTTTGAGATGTCATGTTTCTCTGTTTTGTCTGTTTCCCTCTTAGTCTGGCCACTCAGGTGTGCCACAGCTGTTTCCGGCACCAGGCCAACCTGCACCGCTGTGCCCAATGTAAGTTTGCCCACTACTGTGACCGTACCTGCCAGACTGCATGCTGGGATGAACACAAGCAAGAATGTGGAGCCATCAAGAAGATCGGCAACGCACCCAGCGAGAGTGTTCGGTGAGGAACACTGAGCCCATCCTGCATGGAGAAAAATTAAATAAAAGTTGTGTGAAACTGAAATTGTATCCCATACACTATCTAAGTATGTACAATCGACCACTGTCTGGTGAAACTATTACTACAAGGAAAGAAACCATGGAAAGTGAAGGTCCTGTTTTACAGAAAAAGGTTTCTGTGTCTGAACTTAATATCTATTTTATGATCAAATCAAAGGCTAGCTTTTGCAAAATAATATTATCCAAACTATTACATATCTTTAAGTGGTGAATTTGAGAGAATGGGAAAGTCACCAGAACAATTCAGAGCAACAAATGTCAGACCCTATCAATTAGTGCTTAAAAGACCAGGTCTAGTGTGCACACAGGTACGGTGACGGGTCTGTTGGTCAGAGCTACAGGCCATGCCATTGGTATGTAATGTGACTGGATGTTCATGGTGTCCAGAGGATGATTTCCAATTATTTTAGTAACCACCTTGACTGTTTGTCTCCTAAAATCACCCAGCAAAAAATAACCTTAACTAAGACTTTGGTCCATGAGAATATGTCTCAGCCTCTTAGGACTGTATTTACCTTAAATTTGTTGTGGATATTCATGTTCCCAAGAGGATAAACACTGGTGTTTTTTAATGGCTTTGAGGCTCTATGGATTACAGTCAGTCTTTAAAATACTCAACAACTGGATCTGGATTGCAATTTCCTGCAAACATTAGTGGTTCCCAGAGAATAATCCTTGTGACGTGTTGAAGCTGGGAAAACAGGATTACAAGTTCATAATCACCCGTCCTCTATGACATTGCCATGTTTGTAGCCTTAGAATAAAAAAAAAATTAGCATGTTATTTGGTTCATTGAGAACCTCACTAGGGCCGGTAGTGAGGCTTTAGAGAATGTGAAGGTATGTCATGATATATGTGTGATAATTATGGTAGTCTGTGATGGTTTTCATATGAATATTTTGAAATTTTTATTTAGGACTTGTCCCACACAATTCATACAAGCTGTGCAGGACTGGACTGTACAGGACTCTTTGCACATGCAATGAATAAACAAATAACAATGACTTTTGCATATGTCATAAGCAGAGGATTCAGTGGTGGACACTGGAACTAGCTCATTTGTGAATACTTGAATGATTACTGCATTCCTTACCCATATTTCTCCTGTCCAGTCTGGCTGCTCGTGTGCTGTGGCGTATACACAAGGACACAGGCATTGTTTCTGACACTCAGCTGGTCTCAGTGGACCAGCTGGAGGACCATGTGGCTGACCTACCTGAGGAAGACCTCAAGCAGCTTGACATTGATGTGCACAACTTCCTGGAATACTGGTCTTATGGAAGCAAGAAGCACTCCACCAACTACATTTCACACATCTTTGGCATAGTAAAAATGAATATCTCATTATGTATAATTATTCACTAGTACTTTATGAAATTGAATTGCAGCTGGAAAGACAGAAATACCTTTCTTCCCTTCCTGCACTTCTTCCCCTATCTTTCTGTCCCTGTAGATCAAGTGTAATGGATTCACGCTGAGTGACCAGAGAGGCCTGCAGGCCGTTGGTGTGGGGCTTTTCCCCAACCTGTGTCTGGTTAACCATGACTGCTGGCCCAACTGCACTGTCATCCTTAACCATGGCAAGTAGGTATCCAAGCTAGTGTTCCTGTAAAATCACTCTGAGAGAACCCTGTGTAACTATCTTGGATTTATAAAATGTATATACATCAATGTCAGCTGAAGTTGGATATACTTGATATTTTGTGCCTCTTCTCTTTTTGCTTCAACGGTCACAGTCTGTAATCAGCATTTTTATTTTAGTCATGGAAGAAAAATTCTTTTACATGGCAGTTTTATTTTTACCCAGAGATCTGGAAACCACCAGTACTCCTGTGCTTGAGTGATGGCATTAGGTTTTCTATTATTTAGGAATATAAACTAAACATAAGGTACAGTAATAAAACTAGACTTGGATTGTTTTTGTGGACTATACTGACTTATTACTTTATCTGAAACAGAATAGCAATGTAACACATGTAAATGTTTACATTAATTGACCATCACTTTCTCTTGTAGCCAGTCAGCTTTGAGTTCTGCTCTCCACTCTCAGAGGAGGTAAGTACTACAGAAGTGCGACTCTCAGCCTCTGTCATTAAGTGTGTCTGTAACATGCTTTAATGATGTGATACAGACACACGTAACACTGTCCAGACTGAAATTTGTGTGCTAAATGCATGTCATCTATTTAAAAATACAACACAAAGTATGAGATAAAGAAAGATTTGTATCATTATAACTAAAGTGTACAGTAATGCCTGACTCATCTAATCATCTCTAAGTAATTCATTTAATTAATACATTTAAGTCAATTAATGTGCACTATCCCTCAAAAAAAAGTTATACACTGAGAAATGACAAGTCAACATGAATTAGTGTACAAATATAAATCTAGAGCCAGCAGTTGTTCAGCTGAGCTTCGCACAAAGACTAGAAGCAGAGACAACAGGTGGCCTGAATCTCTTCCCATTTTGCCTAGCAGCACCTTAGTACAATAATTAACCCACTGCTCATTTCCTTCATGAGTAATGTTTGCTAAAACCTACAGTGAGCAGCTGTTTTAAGAAATTACAGATACTTTGACCTGTAAATTTGTGGGGTGTTTTTAACCAGGAATCAATGAGCTTGGAGCTGAAAACAACAGACAGGACAGGAAAGTAAGATAATATTAAAGCACTGTTGGTAAGATAAGGAGAGAGTAGTCATCTTTTCAAAATTAGAGGGAGTGCAGCTTCCAGGTCCCTTTCCCTCTGTCTACATGCTCTACAACTTGCCGTAACGCCCCACAGTATTGCTTGGTCTTATTTTTTCTTTTACCTCACTTCTCTTCATTGATCTTCTTCTGTTTATTTCTCTTTCATGTAAACTGATGTTTTCTCATTGTTTGGATGTTGTTTATCTGCCATTACCTCTGCTCCAAGTTTGTGCATGCTTGGTTGAGTGAAGCCTCTGCAGGAGTAACAACTGGCGTCCAGTCAGATACTCTGCTCTGATTGGTTGTTTTCATTCAGGTGTGGTGGATTCTTGTCCAAAGTGAGCTCAGAGGCTGCAGGTGGAGCCAGAGGAGTCTGATTTTATCACAGATTATCTGTCTCATGTTCTACTGTCAGGACATAGAGACAGTTTTAGTGAATATGATTAAAAGTCGTTTTGAAATAAGGTACCTACTTCTGCCTTAGGTGACAGACAAACACATTGTTGGTTTTGGTCTTTTTATGGCGTTTGTTAACGGCAATAAAACATGTATTATTAGATCCAGAAAACTGGACCCCATCCTGTCCTCCTCTGTCTCAGGATTGAGCTGCGAGCTATGGGGAAAATCCAAGAGGGTGAGGAACTGACCGTCAGCTACGTGGACTTCCTCAACCTGTCTTCTAACCGCCAGAAGAAGCTGAAGGAGCATTTCCACTTTGAGTGCACCTGTGAACACTGCAGCCAACATATCAAGGACAACCTGATGATGGCTCCTGCAGAGAGTGAGGGGAATAAGGTGAAGGGAGGTTTTACTGTTTACCAAAAGGAGATTTCGATTGGGTTTATATATGCTAACAGTCACGCAAAATAAAGAATCTTTCTCATTTCTTTATTTAACCCTAGAACATAGGGAAGAATATAATATACCCGATAAAAAATACTTCTCTTCAAAATATTTTAAAGTACAACAATACATGGCAAATTGAAGTACTCTTCTTTTATTTTCGCCCATACAATGTCTCATAAAATGAAAAAAAGGTATCATGGGGGGACCCTTTGAAAACGTAACCACAATCACGTGGGTCACCCAAGGTTAGTGTTCTAGGGCTAATGTTTCTGATTATGATAATACTGCATATTCCTGTGAGCTGTTATGTCGGTGTTTCTCCCTCTCAGCCCTCTGCTGATAAGGTGAAAGAGGTGACTGCTCTTAGTAAAGAGTTCCTAGAGAAGATTGAGAAGACCCGTATTGAGAAGGATTACCACAAGGTACACAACACTTTTCTTCTCCTTCTTTCCTGTCTTGATTGTCTTTCACTGAATATGCTTCACCTCCTTCTGTCCAACACGACTTTCCCATTTTTTGTCCATGCTCTGTCAGGTGGTGAAGTTATGTCGCGAGTGTTTGGAGAAGCAGGAGAATGTCCTGGCTGATACTCATCTGTATAAACTGCGTGTGCTGAGTGTTGGCAGTGAGGTGCTTTCATACCTGCAGTTCTTCTCGGAGGCTGCAGAATATGCCCGCAGGATGGTGGAGGGATACATGTGAGTGGTAACAGAGCAGTTAGATCTCAATTAATTCCACACAACCATGTTTATATTGAAGACATTAGGTATCTTGTCTGAGGTGACACAAGACCAGGTAAGATTCATGTAAAATCTCCAGGTCTGATGTACATATTATATAGAAACTCCCTGTATCAGCGCAAATAAGCACAACAGCTCCATACTGCACTCCATATGCTGTATCAATGAATTTTCTTAATTTTGTATATTGTATAATTTATTACATCACAATCATTTTTGCCTAAAAACTCCACATACCACCATATATTTGGGCGTTAAAGCCAATAGAATCTCTTCCTTAAATTCTGTTAAGCCCTATCCGATAGGCATCTCCTGTAGGAATTCATGTTACTAAATAATAAGAGTATTCTGTGGAAGGACTATTATATGTTCACTATAATATCATAAGTCAGACATGTACACTCCAACAGAGGCCAAATGAATCTAATATAAGATAAACACAGAGTTGCAAATGAGTTATAATTGTGTTTAGATTTAAGGCTGATTATTAGGCTTGAGTCAAAGATGGCAGCAACTCCACCCACTTGGCCAGTGCCTCAAGAAATGTGAATTACAAGGACAAGTAGATTTGTTTAGGCTAACAGAGTCTTCATGACTCAGCTAGGTTTCAGTAATATAGAATAAATCAATATGATAATCTGATTTAATAATCTAATTAACTTATTTATTAATATACATTCAGATGACAGAGACAAGAGTCCACATTTAATTATCCTATTTTGTTGTGCAGCTGCAGTGTTACTGTTAATCTTCATGAGGTTTTTATGAATACTACTACAAACTACATCCTATATAATCACTCTCTACAAGAGTTCACAATGACATTTAGTCTCTCACAAAATGGAGCTATGGAATAAAGAAATACAGTAAATTACCTAGTGAAAATATAAATATAAATATTATAAATACTGTACAATGAGAATATCACATTTGTAAAGTATTATTCTTAGTAAATGTGAGTAGTTACTTCACATAACATTTTAACATTATATGTTGATTCTAAAAATAAAAATAAGTGCTCCTGATTTCATATTCCTGATTCACAAAATTGAATTTACTGCCTTTACCCCTTTCAAACAGGAAGTTGTACCACCCCAACAATGCCCAGTTAGGCATGGCCATCATGCGAGCAGGCGTCACCCACTGGCATGCAGGGCAGATAGAGGTGGGTCATGGTATGATCTGCAGGGCCTACGGTATCCTCATGGTTACCCATGGACCCAACCACCCCATCACCAGAGACTTGGAGGTATGTTGTCCAGTAGTTTACTTTTATCAGGCTGTGATTTTAGTGCAACAATTACATATTCAAAATGTAGTTTCTACAAACTTAATGAAAAAAATGTAAGATATTTGATAATCTTATTGTAACACTCCACAATACTCCCAGTAATCTTGCTTTTTAATGTCCTCAGTCCATGCGCATACAAACTGAGATGGAGCTGAAGATGTTCAAGCAGAATGAGCACGTGTATCACACCATGAGGGATGCTGCTCTGAAGACCCAGCCCATGACCAGCAGCTCCTCCGCTCATTAAAAGGTCAAAGGCCTCTTCCACAAGCAATAATCACCTTCACCACTGAGGACACTATCGTTGAAAAGGGATGATGACATGCTGATACTCTGACGTCCTTTAAATCTCTGCACCCTGGCTCTGTACTGAATCTCTGAACCACCTATCTGATGATGCTCTGTTCTGTTAAAATCCATGTTCACATGCTCAGATGAATAATATCTAGAATAAAAGTGGAGGTACAATATATGTTGTGATCACTTGCTGAAAACCAGGGCTTTATGTAAATTTTATTTCCCAACAAAAAACTGTATGGTAAATTTAATTCAAAGTGTTCTCCACACGGTCAGCGTCACAATTCTGGAGGAGAAACACTAAATTCCTTGTTCACTGCTGGAACCCTATTGTGTTGGGATTTTTTTGTTGGTTTTTTTTTTTTCTTCTTCTTCTTCTTCTTCTTCTTCTTCCACAATACAAATCTCATCCACTACTCAG
This sequence comes from Scortum barcoo, assembly GCA_023238725.1. Classification (NCBI taxonomy): domain Eukaryota; kingdom Metazoa; phylum Chordata; class Actinopteri; order Centrarchiformes; family Terapontidae; genus Scortum; species Scortum barcoo. The sequence continues at coordinate 523,774 of CM041545.1, read as the reverse complement.
GCACAGACAAAGGAAACTAACTTACCTCAAAGCTGTAATAGAGTTATGTTAATGCTTCCTTTTTTCACTCCAGTAGGCTTCTGCTCTAAAAATATCAAATGTTGTGACTTACAATTTTAAAGAACTTGTCAAAAACTGTTGGGACAATTGTCCAGAAACTATCTAAGGAATTTCAAGTCATCAACCAATTTTGATTCTGCAAGCTATTTATTGTTTATAAAAGTAATTTTCAAAACTCTGCAATTACTCATGAAAACATTCAGCAGTTTTTGCTACACTTCACTCAAGTTGTAAGAGGTGTGTGAAAAACATGCCACCTGGGCATACAAAGGTCCAGGTCTCCAAAACTTCAAAAGCCTCTCTCAATATCAGTCTGCTTGAATCCTGTTCATTGCTGCTTGCAACATTTTTTTTAATAAGCTAAAAACCATGTAATGAATGTAGTATGAGAAGCCAGTTCTGTTTTTGTTTTTAGCACCTTGTTTTGTTTTCCAGCTTACAACTGTGCCTTTCTGCTGCATCATACAGCGGAGAGACAAGGAAAGCATAGTGGAGCATTTAGCATTTTCTCAAGAGTTGGCAGAGGTTAACTGGCACAAAGATATATCAGTATTGTATATACATTGTTCTGTTGCCCTTAAGTGGACAAAAAATAAACCAATACTAATGTAGCCAAACTAGGAATTTGTAAATGTTATAAGCTCTGTAATATTAGACAATTAATGAGATTCAATTCAGTCTTATTTATAGTGCCTAATCACAACAAAAGTCATTTATGACAATTAGTTCACTAAATATGTGTCTCTTCTGTAGCTCTGGAAAGGGTTGTTCAAGTCAGAGAAAATAACTTTGATGACGCTGCCACCGTTAGTGTCTACTTGAGTTGCATTATGGGAAACATGGGCTCTAGTATTTTGGAGTTTGAACCGTTTTAGAAGATAAATGTTACACTAGAAGCTATAAATTTGGCATCTAGTGGGCACCTGCAGAGACGTTCAAAGTGTCTCCACTCACTACTGCAGAAAGAAATGCTGCTTACAACACAATGACCTATTCTGTCCTCTGACAGGAGGGATGTTCAGTTTCAAAGCACCCAACAATGTTTTTGCTCACAGAACCTTAACAAAACAGAAAAGTTAATTCTGAAATGCATTGGCCTGAAGGTAAAATTCCCTCAAGAAATATTGTTATCTTGCTCATTGTAATTGATATTCTAAACATATCATGGCACCTGATGACACGATTTCAGCTTAGATAAAACCACACAGTATACTGACTCATATAAGAGAGTTACAGACAGTAAGCAGAGAAAATGCAGTGAAATTTCAAACTTTTATTTGAAGTACTATATTGACAGACATATCCTATTAAATAGTAAAAACCCACTTCACACAAACATTTTTCAATATTGACACAAAGCTGGAGAGAAAAAGGCAGACTGACTCAGCAGGAAACCCAAACATTATACAAATAGTATCAAAAAGTTGAAAATAGAAGCTCTGTTCATTACTGCTACAGTACAGTATTACCACAGATCACAGTGAACCCTGAGAAGCCATCTGCTCATGGGCATCTGCATAGAGGTCATCCAATAACAGTGCCTCTGCTCACTGAAGAAGTGCTTATTGCTTTTAGCTGAAATCTCAACTGCTAAAAAAATGACTCTAAAATGACTGGATAAAGTATTATTTTCACTTCCAATTTCTGTTGTGTTACAATTTAAATAGTAAAATTGATGTTTTTGTGCCATCATTGTACATATAACATTATTTTCTATAGACCTATTCAAACAAAAACACAGAAATCCCTCATTAAATTAAAAAATATATATTCTAAATGATATTCAAAATAAAGTCAATACACAGCACAATATTGAAAAAAATTAAGAGGTTTGAATATTTTCCAAAGCCTGCATATAAGATATATTAACAATACATTACTGTACATTAGTGTTTTCCAGTCCATTTGAAATCATACATCAAAATAATTAAACCTCAAATGAGATTTCACAGACTAATCCATCCAAAGTACAGAATCTCAGATCAAACAATAAAGTGACAGCGGTGTGTTTAGGGTCGTCTCCTGAGTTTCTTTTTTCTCATTGGACAACACAGAGGTCAGAGCTGGTCTCATTGTGAGTCTCTCCTGTCCCATCACTTTCTCTGTGAATCCTGCTGTGTTCATCTGAAACTCCTTCCTGCTCAAATGTGTTGGGCTCCAAGCTCTGCCTCAGCTCCATCAACAGCTCTTTGCCATCACTTGATGGCAGGTTTCCCAGGTAGTACTGAGGGGCCAGCTCCACAAGCCTACAGCAGAACAGCAACAAAGATAATGGATTTTTTTTTCATAAGCTTTACAGTGGCCTTTTATAGAGATGCATCAGAAAACCAAGAGACAATTAGGATTAGGAAACAAATAAATGTATGTTGTGTCCGTGAAGGAGTAGAGGGCCTGTCTATGATGGAGTCTGGAGAAAAGTTATTACAGGACAAACTGGAGAGTCCCCCCACAATGGAGCGGGGCACTGAGAGAGTACACCAGGGAGACAAGGCGCAGTCAAGAATAATCTGATCCTTCTCAACAAAACTGTGGAGGAAATTTTGTGCAAGGAATCTCTGAGGAAAGAAGCAGGTGGGTATATTTCAAGCAAGAATTTATCAAATTCAGTGCCACTCCTCTCCAGAATAGCTGTAGGTACTGACAAACTCTAGAAGTGTAAGTAAGCTAAACAGAATCCAAAACAGATGGGGCTTTATTCATCTCAGAAATATAAATGAAGGAGGATTTTTGTATTACATACATACATTCATTTGTATTGTTGTGGGTGCTGCAATGGGGTCCCTTGGCCCCCTTTTATGATATAATAACAATAAGCATTTTTACAAATATTTTCATTTGTGTTTCTTTATTCTAGTTTGTTCCTACAGGAGGTTTGTTAAGTTTCATTTGGTTAACCTAAATGATACACTGACAGTTAAATACACATAGGAATGTAAAATGTAATTCTTTAATGAATGAAGAAATGAAAATGATGAAAGAACAAGCCCATGGAATACATCTACAGAAAACTCATTTTCAATTTAACTGACCACAAAAAACTAAAGAAAATTGTATTTCACTAATCTGTTTTTCTCTACATGTAAGTCAGGAGAGGAGCAGCTATTCTCATCTCAAGCAAGCTAAACTTATAAAGTATTCAAAATGGGAGATAAAGATGAGAGATTTATTTTAGTAAGGAAAAATATGGATGTGTATTAAATGTATATGCAAAGGATTTTGGCTTCTCCTTGAAAATCACTTATGTCATAGTAACTGAAGCAAGAAATCGTCTGATTTGCGGGGGTAATTATATATACACTTTAAACCAAAGACACTTTTAGTATATAGGAAGGTTAATACACTTTGTCAGGATATCAGTGTGATTGACATATGGAGGAAAGCTTTACCTTACAGAACAGGTTACACTCACTATTCCTCCACCCCTTGTTCATATACAGGCATGGACTGTTTCTTAACCTTTGGAAAAGATCAAATAAACCCAACACACATTCTGAGCTCAGACTATGAGGCGTTCTCTTCAGGCCAACAGTTCAGATTGCCAAACTGCAGCTAAACTGGTACAAACATTAATTCATTTCATCCTCAATCAAAATATGAAATAGCAACAGTAGTAGTATCATGTTTTTCAGGGACTGAGGAATTGCAATCTGATTGTTTATGATCTAGTTTGACTATATCTGGTTTTATTATTTGAAACTATTGTTTTTATTACTTTTTATTATTAACTACGCATCATGTGAACTTTCACTCTTTTGTACATGAGTGTATTTATCATCTATTGCTATGCTGTGTATTGTTTACTGTGACATCGCTACAGGAAGATAAAGTATATCTTATCTTTAATGAACTTTAACATATGTAATTATGGTAAGAAATAATGTGTTGTCTAAATAGGTTAACAATAACCTGCACATCTTTAAACATCCCAGTAATCAACCTCACAGTTTGACTCACATCTGAGGGTGAACTTCGGAGGCGATGCGGATGCAGTTATCACGGGAGATAGTGAATTCGTGGTAGAGCACCCAGCCGGGGGGTTCGGGGCATGGCTGGCGACACAGGTAGGAAGAGAAGGGATGCAGGTGAGCCACATGCCGGTGAGTTAGAAGAAGGTAGTTACCTGAGCCATCAACATCATGAGAGACCTGAAGTGGATAATAACATTTATGATCAATGGCAAGTAAAAAAACATAACGGTAGGTGTGAAGGTTGTGACTTGTGAAAAACAGTAATGAAGACTATGGAAGGTGTGATCAAGTGATCAATATGTAACTGATCAATAACCTGGTTGTCCATGCAAAATATAAGGGAGCTTAACAAACAGAATGCACAACACATTTCTGTCATACAGAAAAAAGGGTGTTTACTTTGAGGAAGAAGCCTGAGATGAGAGCACGCTTGATATTTGTGCAGTTGTCTTGGCATCCAAAAGCAGGAGGAGACACAGGAAGCTCTATTCTCTGCATCACCTCGAGCAGTTCCGCCCTGATCACTGCAGCCAATCGTAAGGCAGCATGACTGAGGAAGTTTGTTGTGCACCACGCCTCATCCTGATTATCTACAATTACCAAACACAGGCATTCAATAACTCATGGATATATACAGTATATCATATGTTAGTAAAACCTCAATAGCCATTAAAATAAACTTTACTGCAGGTAAATTATGCTAAAGTTTCCAACAGAAAATTGATGTAATAAATAAATAAACCTTTTCTGGCTGAAACACAACTCTAAATTCAGTTTGTTTTTAGAGCATTCGTGATCAGTGGACCCCAATAACTAATAACATATTTATGTAAATGAGGGTGTACATACGAGTGATGAAGGCATTATAGATATTAATGAGAGTCATATGGTCTCCTTCTGTGTGCATTAGAGGTCGCCAGTGTGCAATGGCAGCCTCTTCTCTGCTGGGTTCTGATGCCACAAAACAGGAAGGAGCTGATTCAAGATAAAGATCAGATCAAATGTTCATTTGAAAAGAGTGCATTAAAGTACAGTACAGTTTAATGTATGCAATCAAGATTCATTAGTAACTGCTGTCATACATTATTTGCTATGGCAAGGCCTTTTATTGTGTCATGGCATCTTATCGCCAAAAATGTCAGTTGCTCTTGTCATTGTTATCATTTACAGTATGATTCACTTTTTTAGCTACCTGTGAGCATGGCAGCTATAGTGAGCAGCTCATCAACACAGTCGTACTCGCAGGCAGCAATCAGGGCTTTAGCCAGCGGTGGCTCCAGTGGCAGCTCCGACATTATGATTCCCACCTCTGACAGGTTACCATCATCATCTAGTGCTGCCAGGTAGTCCAGGTCCTCCAAGGCCTGCATTAGAGCCTCAGGGGCTGAGAATAAGGTACACATGCAAGAAAAATAATTATGGGGGAGAAGGAGGGAGAGATTAGAGGAAGAATTTTATGACTTAGACTTTGAAATGGTACAATACAATTGATACAATACAAACTGTAAGGCACTTAACTGCGAACTGCTACAGCACATTAGTAATCATGGTCAAACACTGCATATACTATTCTACTGAACAACAGCAGAATCTCTACAGATACAGGTCCAATCCATCTCCAAGTCCAGTGATTACTCTGCTTTCACTACTCTGTCTGTGGCTCTGAGAGCTCATTCAGTCCTTTCTTCTTTAAAAACAGCTCATAATTCATAATGCATCATTTCAGTGCTTTATCAACCAATGTCACGGTTGTATTTCATAAACGTCACTCATACAGGAGGAAACAGTGCATTAGTTGGGGACTATTTTCAGCAGTGCATTAATCAACATTTGGTGTTCTATTTCTGTCAGAAGGACAGTGTAGGACTGAGTTAAGTAAACTATAGTGCCTGTTAATTACAGGGCACTGAAAGAAAAGGTTATCTGTGCTTATAGACAACTCAGTCAAATTCTGTGATACATCACAGTTCTGCTATTCAAAGTAGTTCCTACCTGGTCTGTCCAGGAACTTGCACTGTCCCATATCAGCAATATCAAGCCTCTTGAGCAACAGCACCAAATGGCTGAGGTTTTCCTCAACCACTCCTGGACAATGAGCCTCTCCCATCCTTTCCTCATAGAGAGATTGGGGGTAAAGACGGAGACACAGCCCTAAAGACAGACAAGGACAACACATGCAGTTAACAGTCATGATAAAATAAATGACTAATGAAGGAGGCATAGATTTGTGTCTTCTTTGATCCTAGCACTAGGAGCTTTTGAAATCCTACACACAGGAAAACAATGAACGTTGACCTACCTGGAAGGTGGCTGTTGACCCTTTGAGTTCGCATATCAGCCTGGTGTTTGCTGATTGTCCTCAGGACCTGCGAGTTTGCTCTTATTTGTGGATTGTAAACCTGTGGCAGAATTTGAGGGGAAATGTCAGAAATGGGGATTTCAACTTTTTACATCATAGCCCAAACATGATTTTTCCCCACTTCAGCTCAAATAACTTTTTGTCCCCTGCAATAAAGTACAATAAAAAAAACTCTTTTAGCATTTAGCTGATTTAGCTTCTGCTTACAACACCTTATAGTAAGTTCAACAGTAAGTCATTTCTAACTTTATATTCAAACTACACTTAACAAAAATTTTAACACAACACTTATTTTCATGCGAATTTTTCACAAACTGAAATAGAAAAAGACTCTTTCCTACATACACAATATATATATTTTACTCAAATTTTGTAACTAAGCACTTCTCCTTTGCCAATATAATCCACCTGACAGGTGTGGCATACCAGATGCTGATTAGTATACAGGTGCATTGGATTGGTCACAATAAAAGGCCACCCTAAAAAAAAGCAGTTTTGTCTTGAAGTATCTGGTATGACACGTCTCCTTTGCAATGAGCTGAGCAGGTTGTTGACTGTGGCCTGTGGAATGTTGCTGGATACTGGCAGGAACTGGAGCACACTGACATACATGTTGCATCCTAAACATGCTCAATGGTTGCCATGCAAAAATTGGGATGTTTTAAACTTCCAGGAACTGTGTGCAGATTCTTGTAACATTGCCCCATGGTGGCACTGTGGCTATGGTATTACCAAACCGGTATTACCAGACCGCTTGCCCACACTACGCCACACATGCTGCGTGCCATCTGCCTGATATGGTGAAAACCAGGATTCATCCATGAAGAGAACACTTCTCCAAAGTGCCAGACACCAGTGCAGGTGAGCATTAGCCCACTCAAGTCAGTATAATAATAAACCACAGTCAGGGCAAGACCTTGGTGAGAGCGAAAAAAAGAAGATATGCAGAAATTTTTGGTTGTGCAAACCGACTGTTGCCTCAGCTGTCTGGGTGGCTGGCTGCAGCTGGCTGTGGAGGTCCTAGGCTGGTGTGATTACATGTGGTCTGCGGTTGTGGGGCCAGTTGGATGCACTGCCAAATTCTCAGAAAGGACTTTGGCGACAGCTTATGGTAGTGAAAAGAGCACTCAGTTCAGGCAACAGCTCTGGTGGACATTCCTGTAGTCAGCATGCCAACTGCACATTCCCTCAAAATCTGCGAGGTCTCTGTCATTGTGTTGTGTGATAAAACTATTTTTGAATGGCTTTTATTGTGACCAGTCCAAGACACACCTATATACTAAATATACTGTTTAATCAGCATCCTGGTATGCCACACCTGTCAGGTGGATGGATTATCTTGGCAAAGGAGAAGTTTCTGTAAATTTTTGTCCAGTGTAGAATTAACCCTTTTGAGGGCTTTGCAGTACTTCTGCCCTCTTTGTGCCCCTGGTATTAATCGCAGCCCAAACAAGAAAACTGCACAAAAAACTCAGACGGACTGAGACGTCACTGATAGCATTTATATTTGTTCTGTCATCCAACCCCAGCCTATATAACCAGTCAAGCTGCAGTTTACATCCATGTCTATGACTCATATAATATATGTAGTGAAGACTTGAAGAAGAAAAATAGGTGTTCATAGGTGAAGTTGTCACCATACTGACACATTAAGTATAATTCTAGTGAATAATTTCCAGTGAGAAACTGTTTGCACTTAGAGACTATTTTTACAGAGGATTACAGAAGACTGATAGAGAGCTCTGTCACATGGTGCAACATCAGCTGAAGCTCAATATCAGCAAAACCAATACGCTTGTGGTGGACTACCTGAGGGGCAGGAAGAACTTAGTGTTTGTTCAAATAAATTCTTGAGTTATGGCTGAGCATGGCAGTTTTGAAAACATTAGACCTGGGGCTATGGTTATCACTGACACAGAGGCATGATAATACAAGCAACCAATCAACAGAGAAAACAGATGCAATAAAAAACTTTAAAAAATATATTTTGTACCAGTCACTAATTTAATGATGATATTTTGTCATGTATGAGCACAAACTCACAGTTTTGAGTTGAAGGCCCGTGTCTATGACATAGCGAATAGCTGGCAGGGAGAAGGAAGCCTCTGCAAGGGTATCGGTTAGAATAACCTTCCTTTTGACCCCTGGACCACCGGCTCCTGGCAGGCTCTTGGAGCTGTTGTTCTCCGTCAGTGTAGAAGCTTCGGAGTCGGATTCATAAACCCGCTGGGTCAGTCCTCCCAGTCCAGCATGGAGGGGGAGAATCTTGAGAGGACCAAGCTGAGGATTCAGCGCTACACACTCTTTCTCCAGCAGGGTCATACAGTCCTCTGTTTCCTACACAGAACAGGGAAGAGACAGAATGGAGCCTCAGTTTGAATTCAATCCCACTCATTCAAACATCTGCTCTTCAATCATCCATATACATTGTGCGGGTTTACTTCTGCTGACAAAAGGATTTAGATGTGTTTCTCCGTGCATTTATCTGCTGTGTTACTACACTGTGTGCATGTGTGGGTGTGTACATGCGCGCTTCAGTCAGGATTAAGCAAAACAGATCAGTATCAGAGAAGCCTTTGACTTACAAAGCTAGCCAGAACTAACAGAGGCACACACACTTGGCTGTGTCTTGAATGAACATCAGGACTGACAGTGAGTCAAGAAGCAGGAGGATTGGAAACATTGACATAAAGGGAGTTACATACGCATGAGAGAGTTTGATATACTAAAGGTCAATATCTAATGATAGCTCTGTACATGAACAGAAAAACACATGACACATTGTGACTGCGTGATGTGTACAGTGTTTATGTGAACCAGGACAGCAGACACCTGCAACATACCAGAGGCCTCTCAGATTAAGGTGTCCTTGTTTCACCCCCCCACAACACAATGGTGGTAAAAACTATACACTTCAGTGTGAACACTGGATAGCAAAATCTATTAATTTAGTTTGACTTTTGCATAAACCCTGCACTCCAAGTCTTTTTTTTTACATTTTGGCACAGAGGAAAAATGAGCTCCTCATTACTCAATAACCAGAATTGAAGTGAGGCCACAATGATAAAGGCTGAAACATAACCCTGGATGACTGCTGCATCATTTAACTGATTAAAATGGCATTTGTTCTTATTAATAGTTCCACCTGGTGTACTTTGCCTACAGGACCCATTATCGCTGAAGATTTTCTCCAGCTCTACGAATGTTCAAATTTTCATTTTATGAAACCCCATTTGATAATGTTTATGGCCTTTATTCTTTCAGCAATAACTATGTATAATTGTTTCTCTCTAAAGTAGTTTTCATTCTCACTAGCAGAATCAGCCATTCCCACACTGCCTTCAAATTCTGTACCCATGCACAACAGGGCTTACAGGAAATGTTATATGCACAGTAGAGACACTTCAGTCTTCTTCATTCTTCTTTATGAAAACAATGTGGAGAAATGAATCTACTCAGCTCATGTTTTTTTTGGCTACACTTTAGCAAACACATTTGTTAGTGATGACAGAATATCCACCATGGATACATTAAAGGGCAGGTCTTAGATCAACAGTCATATTTTAAAAGCTAAGCTAAATGTTTTAAGAGTTATTGGTCATCAGCATCTCCCCCATTCATACTGGTTGTGAAGACATTCCTCCTACTGTGCTTACAGCACAAAATCCCTAGCCCTTGTTCTGGCTATGAATACATTTGGTTGTTCAAAGATATTCTGAGGATTCAGCCGTTTGAGTCAGATGAATCAAGTGGATATCTTCCAAAGTTAATTTCTTTCTTTGTGTTACTGTCCCCCAAAACCTACACTAGAAGTACATTAGGAGGGGAGTTTTCAGGGTCAGTATGAACAGAAAGAATGATTATAGCAGGCAAAACTGTTTCAGTTTACATATGATTGTATTCATGCCAATGTTGTTTTAAGTGAGACATAAAAGATTTAAGAGAAATGGACACTGTGTTCAAACATGGTTCCAGTTCAATGTAATCTGCTCACCAGGCACATATGCAGAAACTTTTTAATTCTTACTGGAGTTATAATGGCTCTACAGACATTTCATGTGTTTTTTCTATAATAATTCTATTTCAGAATTAATCAAATCTTTCAAAAGCCTATGGCCCAGCACTATGGTCAATGAACTTGCAACTAATGACTTAAATAATAACTTTAATTATTGATTTAGCTGCCAATTATTTCATTAACTCATCATATTTCCCAAGCAATTTTGCTTTAAAAATTACTTAAACAATAAATCAGTTACAGTGTTCAGTTGGGTTGAGATGTGGTGACTGTGAAGGTCATAGTATATGATTCACATCATTTTCATCGTCATCAAACCATTCAGTGAGCCCCTCTATGGATGAAGGCATTGTTATTCTATCCCGTCAGGACAGAAGTGTTTGATCAGAGGATAAAAGTGATCACTCACTACAACTTTGAATTGATTCTGCAGTGACCCTTCCCTCTAAGGGAACAAGTGGACACAAAACATACCAGAAAAATGTCCCCAAAAGCATAACAGAGCCACTGGATGTCCACCATATATTTTTTCGGGGGCTTTGGAATTCTTTAAAAGTGTTTTCTATCCTCACAGAATTTAAGAGGTATGTACAGTATAAAACTTTACCTGTGCACTGGCCAAAAACACCATCACATCTCCTTCCTCTCCTCTTCTGTGCAGGTCCAGTACCATGTGACAGGCAGCTGCCACCAGCTCCTTCCCATGTGAAACCTCCCGGTACACCGTCTCCACCCTGTTCTCAACTGCCTTCCTTTCCTCCTGTACCTCACATCCCTCTTTCTGGTCTCTGATAGGGGAGTCAGTGAGCAGGCTATCCAGTGAAAGGTGAGGGACTGATGGTTCCAGAAAGGCGGACAGGCGAGATGCCAGCATTGGGTGAGTGAGAAGAACCACCCGGAAGTTGTCTGGCCTCTGTCGGCAGACGTCACACAGCAGCCCCAGCAGCACGTCTGTGGGCACAGTCCGCTCCTGGAGCTCATCCAACACCACGACACCGTACTGATGCAGCAGAGGGTCTGACATCATTTCCTCTAACAGAAGAGTGTCGCTGACAAACCTGAGATAAGGAAAGAACCAGCATCCTTTTTATTATTTATTTAGATTTTAAAGCATTTTGAGAGCAGGGTGGCCCAGTGGGTCAAAAACCCCACATAAACACTATCAGTAATCAAAAACTCTTTGAAAACATTTTTTACACATAAATATGAAACAAGACACATGCTGAAAACTAAGACTTTAATGGATATATATTTATTTATTAATTAATAAATTAATAAAAGGTGCAGGAAAGGACATGGGGATTGATTTTCAATGAATGCACTTCTATAAAATTTTACTGACACCTTGGCGATCAGGGAACAGAGCCCAGATGCACAAAGACTAAAAGGTGTGGCTGTAAGCAAAAGAAAGACTATGTAACATTATCATACAATCCAATGAAGCTATCTACTTTACACCCAGGGAGGAGAGGGTAATTACATATGATACACTACAGTTTTTGATACAGTTTTTAAAACCAAAACCAAACCTTTTCTGGTGCCCTCCTTCCAGCAAGTTAAAGGCAGCAAAATCTTTCTTGGCATGTGGTGTGTTTATGGTGAGATTCCAAAGCTAATCAGCTCTGTGCTTTATGTAGTTTAGTTACAGAGGGCTAACTGAATAGAATAACATAATAATCACACAGCTAGCTTGGCTCCCTTTAAACTTCCTTTAAGATAGTATTGCTAATAATCTTATACCAAAACCACAGAATATTACCATGGAATGCAAAGTTATGATAAACTGATGTTCATTGAAAAATTCAATGGTTTTCCTCTGTTGAAAATATAACACACCACACAGACAAATAGGTCTTATTTGCTTCTCTAAAAAGTGCACTGCATATCCATGCTTTTTGTGATTCTTATATAACCATTAGTTATTAGGGATCCAAGCAGCAACACTCGCTGCAGGAGCCCTATTATTTTTGTTCTTGTTATTATTCCTCTTATTTTTCTCCCCATAAAAGTTTTGTGCTGCAAAAACTGTGCTACGAAAACTCATGAAAATGCAAGTAGACTGCAAATCTCCCCCCTACTCAGGCTCAGGAACAGAAAATGACACTGATTGACAACAAGGTGGTGCTGTAATAATGAAGTTTACATTTTAGCAATTCTCCAGAAAACAGCTTGGCCTAGCATCATTCATTCATATTTTTGATCTCTCAGTTTATCTGCACCTTTGCTCCAGTAATCTTCTGCTGTAAAAATGTCAAATTTAGCAACTTTTCTCAATTTTCTCCTACAAACTTCGCTGAGTTAGGGAAATTAAAATACATCAATCTGTTTTGATTCTACAGTCAATCAATTTCATGAAGATAGGTCATTTCCAAAAAACTTGACTCAAGTTTGCCTCCCTGGACCATATTGTCAATTCTGAATCTGTCACAGTGTATTTTTCAAAAAACATTCAATCTGTTAACATCTGTACCTCCACAAGTCTTCATACAAATGCTACCAAAACTGACACAGACATTCTTTGGATGTTAGATATCAAATGTCTCAATAGTGTTCAGATCGGTCAAACAGTGAGTCCACAGTGATCTTCAGTAACCTTCTGTAATTTGAACTTTTCCTATTTCATCTCATTTTCATATAGATTTCACCAAAATATTTGACAATATCTCCAAACCTGCAGCATGGTGTGTGATTTTATTCAGACTTTAATCACCAATACTTTGGCTGCTCTAAGTGTTTTAAGTAAAAAAAACTAAAATAGCCCAGCATTGCACATGTGATATACTTGTCTCAAGTTGTAAGAAGGGGTGTATTAAAGCCTGTCTTCCTGGTAGCAAAGTGAGTAATTCACCTTCTTTAGAGAAAGTCTTCCTTGCCATCAATGTGACAATTCATCCACATGCTGTATTTTAAGCGCTCACAGTGGTCACATTAAAAATGCCCACAATCTTGTTGGATCCCTTTCATTGCCACTTGCAGTCAATTAAATTAAATTAAATTAAATTTGTAATCCTAAGAAAATAAACACTTTTCTTCCATATAAAAAAAGCCAGAATATATTTCCATGTTCTTGTTGGTAACCATTCAATGCAACTGGAAATGACAGTTATTGCCCACCACTGGGAAAAATCATAAGATGTTATTCCACTGTTCATTATCCATGCATCCTAACCTGATCAGGGTGTCTGGTGTACAGCTGTCATCATGAGACACCTTGTAGCCCACCTCAAGACCCAGGCTGAGGTCCATCTCATCAGCCACACGAATGGCCAGACTCACCGCTGCCACTGAATAGGGCTGGGAACAACACACCAGGCCGTGGGAAAATTCATAAGACAAAGCATACTCCACACACCACTGTGGTACCTGCAGGGAGAACATGAGGAAGAAGAGAAGAAAGACAGAGGTCAACAAGAGGAGGAAGTAGTAATGTAATACTGGGGACATGAGTGATTGCAAACAGTTTTACTTGCTTATTTTTCAGAAGCACAAACATCTTAAAACATAAGTTAGATGAAGTGGCGTTTTACTTTTTTGGTCTTAGTGTTCTATTTGTGTTTTCTGTTTTGGTCTCTACCAAATCTTGAGGGTGATGTCTGAATTCAGGGTTGATGAGTGCTAACACTGATTCAGAACAGTACAGCTGTGGCCCAGGAAACCAAAACTCTTTAAAATAAGCTAAAATGATCTGCAGAGCTGCAGGGAATTGGAGAGTTAGTGTTAAATCTCTGTGTGTTCATCACTCTGAGCAACCTTTTCACACTACACTTATTGTCATCATATAATACTGATTAATGCAACATTCACTGCTTCAGCAGCTAGTTTAGTTTGCTCTTTGGTGCTGAGCAGGTGGTGTGCAGTCAGAGCTTGTTCAGTGAAAAAAGCCAGAGATGACTTTAAAGTGCTGAGGGTGAAACAAATAATTTCTTCCATGAAACCAAAATAATCCAGAAAAAAGTCTCCTTTCAATTCCATGTAGTCATTTGACCTTCTGTGAATGTAAAAATGTCAAACTTACAAGTTTGTCTGAAAAGAGACAAAACACAAAGAGAGATTTTCAGCCATGAAAAGCTAGTTAAGGTAGTGGAGCCACAATGGTGATAAGTTTGCTGTTTCTCAAAAATGCTGACTTTATTTTTTAAAACATCTAGAAACCTATATCATTTACGATTATGTTTGTTAGCTAGCACTCTCTTCTTCTTCCTTATTGACAAACTGCTACATTGCTTTACACATGAACAAAAGGCACAAAATGAACTAGTGACAGGACAGTATCATCTCACTCTGTGCGCACACACACATGCCAAACTAATCAGGCACCTACTCATGAAAATATTTCTTCATTGCACTACTTATAGCTATAGCTATAACTAAAAAACAACCCTATCATGGTGTATGATCTTAAAAGATGTTCAAGAGAACTGCAACAGATTGTGTGATGCTGACTTCACAACCATCAGACATTTGTTCTACTTGGTTTACTATACTACAGGTGTGTACATATTTCAGTAATAAATGAACAAGCAAACGAACAAGTGTCATCCATAGATTACTGGTTAGAACAAAGAAACAGCCCGAGAATGGACTGTGAATAAATATTTAATCAAAGCCCGCTTTAGATCTAATGATGAGGAAAGCAAAAACATACAGGCCGAATCTTCACAGGGGACAGGGGAGCCCAGAGTGTCTCTTGACTGAATGAGTGTTCAGGTTACAGCAGACCTGTGTAATTCTACTGGAGTGGTTTTGTGCTGCCATTCATTAGCCATTAGCCTCACACAAAATGACATATCTACTATAAAGAGAGCAGCGTATGAGGTGTGAAAAACTGTAAGCAGTATAATGTTCAAAGCATCAGCTTGGTCTTTAATTAAAACACCTGGAAATATAACAATATCTATATATATCTATATATATCTATATCTATATCTATCTATATCTATCTATATCTATCTGTCTGTCTGTCTATATATATATATCTATATATATATATATATATATATATATATATACACATATATACATATATACACATATACACATATATACATATACATATACATATACATATATATATATTTGCTTATATTTCCAGGTGTTTTAATTCACTGTGATTATGCCAGGTTTTTCTGGCACACAGACTGTACAGTGGCCAAGAAAGCTAAACACACACACTAATAGACAAACAAAAGCAAAATAAGAAAACATCTTCACCACTTTGACAACATATACAGTGGCAAGAAAAAGTATGTGAACCCTTTGGAATTTCCTAGTTTTCTGCATTTATTGCTTTGCTTTCCATTGCAGACCTGAAGTTTGCCACTCCACAACACTAATGGGAAAATGTTTTGTAGACTGATGAAACTAAGATTTATTATTTTGTGTTTTTTTACATTTATTATTATTATTTTTGTATTTTTTGTACGTATGGTGTAAAAATGGTACTGCATACCAGCATGTAAACATCATCTCAAAGGTGAAGTACAGTGGAGAGAGCATCATGGTTTGGGGCTGCTTTGCTGCCTCAGGGCCTGGACAGTTTGCCATCATCATGGGCAATATGACTTCCAAAGTTTATCAAGGCATCCTACAGGATAATGTAAGGGTGGCTGTCCACTAGCTGAAACTCAGTAGAAGTTGTGTGATGCAGCAGGACAATGACCCTAAACATTGAAGTAAATCTACTATCTAGATCACATCTAGAGTAGCTTCAAAAAAAGAAAATCCACCTTTCGGAGTGGCCAGTGCCCAGACCTGAATCCAATAGAGATGCTAAGGATGCTAAGGAACGACTTCAAGAGAGCCATTCACACCAGACATCCTAAGAACATGGCTGAACTGAAGCAGTTCTGTAAGGATGAATGGTCCAAAATTTGTCCTGAGTGTTGTGTAGGTCAGATCAGCAGCTACAGGAAACGTTTTGGTTGAGGTTATTGCTGCCAAAGGAAGTTCAACCAGTTATTAAATCCAAGGGTTCACTTACTTTTTCCAACAGCACTGTGAATGTTTAACTGGATATGTTCAATAAAGACATGAAATATTATAATTGTTTGTGTGGTATTAGGTTAAGCACATTGTGTTTGTTTATACTTGTGATTTAGATGTAGATCGGATCACATTAAATGGCCAAATTAATGCAGAAAACTTAGAAATTCCAAAGCGTTCACATACTTTTTCTTGCCACTGTATGTAACCTGTAAAATGTAAAAATAAAAGAGTTTGAACACGAAAAAATGTATCAGTGATGTTGGAAAATGAGCTAAAAATGTTTTTTTTTTTTTGTTTAATATTCTGATTGAATGATTCCAATAGTATCAGAGATGCTGGACTATATTATTTAGAGTATAATATAGTCCAGAGTATATCTGCTAAGTTAGGTATTTGTACTCAACTCAACTTATCTTAACATTTTAAGATACTTCATTACTTTTATTATTACACTTCAGGAAAATATTGTACTTTTTATAAAATAAAAAAAAAGTATAAAAAAAGTTATAATAGAAATAGTAGTCAAAAAGAAAGGGATGAATGGAGGGATTTTTTTACATCAAAGCCTTTCTACTTTTACATAACATTTGAATGTTCGGTTTTTAGGGTCTTAGATAGACTTTTTGTTACTTTGTTCCATTGTTTTATGTTTGAATTTCTTTATTTTAGAAGTATATTTCTTAATGTCAGATCCTGTCTTACTTGTCTTGCTTGTTTTTTGTAGAGTTTAAGTGCACTGAGCTCTCTCAGCACGGTCAAGCAAGTCAAGCATCAGTGTTGAATTCTTTAGTCAGATGTTGTCCAGTTAAAAATACAATTTGGTTAATTTTTCACTGTAAGGTTCTTGTATATATGTATGTGTTTGTATTATAAGTCACTGATGCATGATTTAAGAGGTTTAACAGAATTATTGTGTTACATGAAAAAAAAAAAAAATAATAAAGTCATACTCCAAACAGGAATGTTCTGAATGAAGTACTGTTTTGCATCAGTACTGCAATGAGTACTTTACACTGGTTCATAAAATATTCACTCATTAGCCACCTATAGCCTCATTAGCCACTATTATGGAAACATCTGAATGGTATGAAAAACATGACTAAGTTATAATGTTGAGATCATCTTTTCTATTCCATGTATTAACTGTCAGTTACTATTATTGCAAAAAACACTGTAGATATCAAAGGTTCATGTTTAGAGTTTGACTTGAATTCATCTAGGTTATAACATACACTACATGCTATTTTTCCTAAGGTTTTGTGAGTTCCTGTTACCTGGGTGCTTTTTCCAGATCCACTGGGTGCACTGAGCAGCACCATGCTGTGGCTCTCCAGATGTTCCAGTAGACTCTGCCTGAGCCTCCATATGGGAAATTGCTGCCTCTCTTCCAGCAGGGCATAGTAGCGCGATGAAAAGGGTAAACCATCATATGGGTTCACTTCTAGGTCTCCAAGACCTTCCTCCTCCCCCCTCCCTCCATCTCCTTCATCGTCTACATCCCCAGAAAGGAGGGAAGACACAGACAGTGAGTCCAGGTCCGCCGAGGGCGGCAACCAGGACCCAGGGGAGAGGGTGGTGGCAGGGGGCTTTGCTGGAGGTGATGACATCATCAGCAGGGGGTGGGAGTGAGGAAGGAATGAGGGGCTGGATCACAGGCAGGCCTAAGATTACCTGCAGAGAGGCAAAAAAAAGACTGATGCTTACATGAACCAAAGGAACAAGTCAGAGGAGGTGACATCAGGAATGTATCAGACACACATTGTGACTGAATGCTTTGAGCAAGATTCCTGCCTGAGATTTTTAAGTTATAAGTTGCCTGCAATACCAATTAGCCCTTGACATTCACCTGAGAGTACCATCAGAGGAGGCACTAAATCATACATCTAAGAAGAAGAAAAAGCAAGGATATTTTACTTGCATTTCCACACCACAAATATCATAATAATGTCACAGTACTTCCTGTCTCTACTACTCATTTCCTCAAACAGGACCATCGTAGGAACCTGTAGCGTGTTTGGCATTTAACTGTGGAATGCTTGTCTCCACCCAGATGCCACTGAGTGTGTGTTGGACAGCTGTAATAACCATGATCTGTTTACAGAGGCATGCTGGTTTGTTCATGTTGGTAGAGAAAGAAAAGCAGAAGAAAAATTGTTCAGATGAAAATTGATGGTTGTCCATCAACTGGAGGTGGGGAAAAATCTTACTACTTACTATACAGCTAGGATAGTTCCTGAACATTAATTTGAGAAAGAAAATCAAAAAAGGGGCTGTCTTTTTTGGCAAAACCAGTAAATTAAATGCTGGAGAAATAAGCTACTTCATTGATACATACATTGATATAGCAGTTCTATGAATCTAATATTGCCAATAATCGATTATTCATTAAGGTAATTTGTCAAACAAAGATTGCCCAACATTCAGCCACTGAAAGTCACCACCAAGTACCTGGTCAGATTTTTGGACCTATCTTATTCTCGCCTCTCATATTTCTTGATTTAAATCTGAATTTTGGGTGAAAGCGTCTTTAGAAGAACTTGTTTTTCCTCAGCTAAAAGTGTATTGAAAAAACAAAGTATAATTTTGGGATGTGTGAAATCAAAATCCATCTATTGCATATGGCTCAGTTTCAGGCCTGAATACTGTTTTGTATAACTGAAATTTGTCGGAGGAACTGAGAATCAAAAACTCTTAAGTAATGACTGCAGTCTAAATTTTATAATCTTTAATCTAATTTTGAATCAGAAATTTGTCAATTTTGGACTGTATTTTTGTTCTTGTATGGCTGTCTATGCTTAAACCACATTTGATTTCTTTTGGCAAACAAAAAATGGTTCAGTCAAAGCATTTTTATTTCTGTATGTATTTCTCAAAGCAGGGTGTTAATATCTTGTTCTAGGAGTTCCCTAGTTGAACAGGAGCTGTAATGAGAGTCTGTACTGAGTCACTGTGTGATGGAAGCCATGAGTCTGAAAAGCAGCAAAGTATGCATTCTTAAGTTACACAGACATTGTGAATAGGAGAGTATTGAATAGACCATACTTTGGAAATAACAAATACCCTGATAAATAGCAGGCTAACAGCAGCAGGCTCTCAGATGTTTCTGCAGGCCGGTCACTCCTAACAATGTACAGACAGTAGAAGCAGTGCAATACTCAAATAAGGCTTTCAGCTCAGACTCAACAGTGAGCATCACTGTGCTCCTTGACAGAAGCCTCATAAGCGAAGTAATAAACCCATGTCATACTAGTATGTAGGGCACAATATGAGGCAATATCAGTATATACAGTATACAATGGTATTCCCACCATGCTTCATTGTGAGGATGGTTTTGTGATGAATATCAGCTCCCTTATTTGTTTATCATTCAGAAGAATCAGGTCTGATTGATGCAAGTAACGGTTCATTTTATCACTGATGACACTGATCTGTTGTTATGTTAGAATTGGTTGCTTGAGCAACAGTCCAAAACCCAGAGATATTCATTTTACTATCATAGAAAAGTAAGAAAACCAGCAAACATTCACATTTGAGATGCTGGAAATCAGAAAATGTTTGACATTTTTGGTAAACAAACGACATGAACAGATTTGAGAAGTTATTTTATGACAGTTAATTGTTGAGTGCTGCTGAGATGTGTCTTTTCCATCTGTGCAGGGGAAGTTATGCAGATATTCCACTGGGCTCCTAACACCTGCCTTTCTACAGTAAAGGATCTTCTCGCCTAATTACCAAGTTTGTCCCTACAGTGATTCCTATGGACAGACTTGCTCCCAAATCTCTCCTATTTAACTGAGAGCCCACTGTTTCCATTCTCATTACTTTCCCCGGTGGGTTAATTATGTTTTTGTTCCTTGGACAGTTCTCCAGACACTTTATCAAGCTTCTAATGTCTAATATAGTTTGTGGAGAGTATTCTGTCCCACTGTAGCAGAGCTGTGGCCTTGCTGTGACTGGAGGGGAGACTGTTGTCTCATATGATCAGACATGGGCGGAGCCAGCAGTCCACTTTGTCCAAATTAGACAGAACAAATGATGCTGGGAAAGCTGAATATCTGAAATGATCGTCGTTTCTCATAATACAACACTAGACACAGTAATTGACTCCCGAGATAAACTAGTTTTGCCACAGAGGAGGATACCAGAGCTCGCTGGTACACTTGCCTTTTTCTCCAACCACTGTACATTTTTCTTCCTCAGAGCCATTCAGAGCGACGTGTCAGCTGACAGTCACACAGGGCTCAGTAAAACAACGCTGGAACACGCACAAATAAAGTACGCGAAGAAAAAAACAAAGTACGCGAAGAACATGTCATACGGTGGAGCCATGTCTTACCTGTGAAACATATCGGAAGCGACGTGAAGAAAGCAGGCAGAAACCGTCCGTCCGTCTGTGCTGCTCACTTCACTGCTGACTGTCCACTGTAGCTCACAAACACATCCACGTAGCGGACAACCGCTGGGTAGTATCTAAGAAAGGTCAGCTGTGGGGGATAGTCGTTCACAGTCTCTTTCCGTAAATCCCCACTGGCCCTGATGATATCCTGGGTGCTGACAATGACAATAAAAGACGAAGGTGTTAGCCTGCTTGCTCTAGCTAGCAGCCGCCATGTTTGGCTGGAGCTGTCAAACCCCGTGCTACCTTCAGGGCTCCTCGGAGAACACAGAATGTGTTTAAGGTCCGTGGACAGTGCTTAGATGTCAAGATGTCTAACGACCATCGACCACGCTCTCCGAACCTGTCTATTCACCTCATAAAATGTGTTACATAGTCCATTCAATCTTTTCTTTTCTTTCTCTATTAATACATTTACTACGTATCATTCAAACACTCGCTTGTACTGGAACAAAATAAGCTAATTCAAAAACATCATGACAACATAAGTTTATTAAATGTATTACAATCCAAGGATTACAATGACCTTCAGCTAACTGAAGCAATATCAGTTACATACAACGTCGATATAGTGCTGCTCTGACATCAAGTTCCACAGGTCAGTACACCCAGTACAACCTACTCTCTTATGTAATAATGTCTGAGGAGTCTGATGTGAGCTGTGGCGCCACCCCAAGGCAGAAACCTGTCATCACAAGAAGCGACCACACACTTTATCGAGCACTGTAAAATATTGACGGAAGGTAAATCATTCGAAATAACATATGGAAGGAAAATATTGTTTTGGGGCATGAGACCAAAACAATGATGCTACAAGTTCTACTGGTGGAAAGGATAGTGTGTTCACCTAAACTGCAGACAGTTGTGGTTAATAATTAACACTTTGTCTCTGCACTGTGAAAGTCCAACAGCAACTGTCCTTTAGATCAGTGGGTGTACTTTTATCCAGACCCCTTTCATACTGGTTCAGTTTTTATCACTGCATTATTGATAGTGTAATTTATACATTTATATAATAGAGCTTATATGAATTAGTGGTGGTGTAAAGAAATCCAATTTTGTGCAGTTTTGAACAAGTTGTACTTGTACTGGAATAATTCCACTTCCTGCTGCTTTATACCTCTACTTCTCCACGTTTCAGAGGGAAATATTGTTTGTTTGACAACTAGGATTACTACACAATAAGATTTACATACAAAACATATAACCAGCATGTGGTTGCATGTCAGAGTGCAGTGTTATAGATTAAACCACTAAAGAACTGACAGAGGCCATTCTGCTGCATGACCACTTTCACTTTTGATACTTAATATGAACTTAGTACATTTCGCTGATGATTCAAGTGACATTTTGAGTGAAGGAGTACAAGGTGGTATTGCTCCTTTTATTTAAGTTAAGGATCTGAATAATTGTATCATTTCATTTATGTTTACTGGTTCAGGGCCAGCTGCGCATGAGTCTCACCCTGACAGCTCGTTGTTTGTTTTTAATTTTTGTTTTTAATCACATATGTGCTTTTCCTGATGTGACATGTCTAGAGAGGGTTGCTTTTGTATTTTATGCTCTTATAGGTAAACTTTGACAGCTATGAAGCTGTGCTGTTGTTTGTACTCATCAAAAACAACAACCACTGGAATTTGCTGGTTTGTAATTATTTTGTTGTTATTTTATCATTTTCTGTCTGTTAATACACAAGACTAGTAGTAGTGAAAAGTAGTGAAACAAAAAGTATTTGTGACTAAAAGTGCTTTTTATTTTTTGTTCTTTTGTTCACAGTACATTCATGCTGAAACCAGCTTATTAAATTTAAATTTCCCTGAGGGAGTCATCCCAAAGGGATCAATAAAGTCTAGTCTAAGTCTAAGTCAGTATTCCTGATGAATCCAGCACAAACACCATCTGAGCCCGGGGACTCCAAACATGCTACCAAAAGAACATAGTAAACCAAGATTAAAACTATTTTTGAAAATTCATATACAAATGTATCCAAATATTTAAAGTCAGTCAAAATGAATAGACAAATACAAGAGCAAATAAAATAAAAAACGCTTACTGAAGCTGTGCAATAATTTGCCTTAATTAAGTTCACCAGTAAGAAGGGGTTAACGTCGCCACTTTATCAATATATGCAAACCTACCAAACCAAAAGATACAGCTGGGAAAACCACATACAATGCTCAGGGACACACAGCCCGAGGAGCCACATTTAGAGGGTCAAAATAGATCCAAAATCTGGGGGGGAGTTGTTGGTTATATCTGTGTACGATTTTAAAAGAGAATTCCTTTTTTCATAAAGTACATTTTCTAATTAAAGTTTTTTTAAGCTGATCCAGTAACTAACAACACAGGGAGCAGAGTAACCATCACCCTAAACACTCCTTTACAAATCACAATTGTTTTACTACACAGATTAATAGCTGCGTGAACCTAGTTTGCCACTGGAGAGGGGGTCATGTAATATAAAGGCTGCACAAGAATGGAATATCCTGACACACAACCACTTATCATACCATAAGCTTCCATACATCTCCAGTGTGATGCATCATCCTTCAGTTCAGACTTGTAAAGCTTTAGGGTGTCCAGTAACCTCTATGTAAGACTTTAAACTACCAATATGGTCTTCAGCTTGTGAAACAATTTCTTCATATTTTTCAGGATTGCAGAGTGCAAACCATTCCCTCCCCTCTCTGTGAAAAACTGGTTAAATTAACAGCTTCAAAGCCATTAGCCTGGCTACAAGTGTGTGGTTGGAATTTTAATAATTGCATCATTTTGTATGTTTCCCTCCTGCCCTACTTTTCCTACATATGTGTATTCTGTACAGACCTTGTTATAATGATTGAATTATCAATGAGATATTTGTTTGCTTACAACTCAAAACAACATGAACTCACTATTACTGCACTGGGTGGCAGTAAAAAGCTTTTTTCTTTAAATAGAAGTATATGAAAAACCCATTTTACACTGCTAAGTGTATACTAGTAATATTTTAAGAAATTTTCCTCAGGCTTATATCTGTAAATGATTTACTC
The DNA here is from genome assembly GCA_023238725.1 of Scortum barcoo. Taxonomy (NCBI): domain Eukaryota; kingdom Metazoa; phylum Chordata; class Actinopteri; order Centrarchiformes; family Terapontidae; genus Scortum; species Scortum barcoo. The sequence continues at coordinate 499,956 of CM041545.1, read as the reverse complement.
ATATATTTACAGTATGTTACTGACAGCACTGTTGCCAGCAAGTGTCTGTATTTTGTTTAGTATAATTAGCAAGTTACTAATATTGTAATATTACTGTACTTGCTAATTCTTGGCCTACAATTTTATTTCTGCTTTTGTTTTCATGATTAGTTTATTTTCTCTTCATAGTTTCCTGTAGTGTTTGTATTGTATTGTGTTTGATACTGTACTGTAAAAGTACAAGCACACATTTCATATGGAATGCACAAGAAAACATGCCCATGAGTGGAGAGACATTCTACACCGCCACCATCGAGAGAATCCTGACCAGCTGCATCACGGTGTGGTACGGGAACAGCACTGCTGCAGATCAAATGTCTACAGAGAGAGGTGAAAACGGCAGAGAGGATTGTCCGGGCACCACTACCCTCTCTGCAGGACATCTACCACCGCAGAGTCCACAGGAGAGCCTGCAGCATCATCAGAGACCCCTCCCACCCCCAGCACACACTCTTAAGTCATCTGCCCTCCTGGCAGGAGGTGCAGGAGTGTGAGGAGCAGGATGATGACAGTTTTTATCCACAAGCCATAAGACTTGTGCAATACAACCACTCTTGTGCAATAGACATTCCAACCAATACTTGAATGTATAACAATACTTGAATGTATTTTTTTTCTTTGCACAGTTATTATATATTATTTACTTGTATATTATTTATTGTATATTATTTACTTTTATTTTTGTATTTATATTTTCCTATTTATCAAAAAAATATATATATATATTTAGGGTCCAAAATCACAAACATCGTTGCCTGCCCCAGGAGGGCTTTACAATCTGTACAGTTGTGACACCCTCTGTCCTTAGACCCTCGAACCGAGTCAGGAAAAACTTCAAAAAAGCCTTTATGGGAAAAAGAAGAAACCTGAGGAAGAGCCACAGATGAGGGATCCCTCTCCCTGGGACGGACAGACGTGCAATAGATGCCACATGTACAGAGAACATCATCATCAATCATATATCAGTGGCATTAAAGACAGAAAAGCAAAGTAAGAATTTCATTGTACAGTGAAACCTGTTTTTAATCTGTGCAAATGACAATAAAACACAGTAGACAGCTTGTCCTACTGCAGCTTGCTACTGCAACCTTCTTGAAAAGTCTACAGGAACACATGAGGTAACATAAAATGTCTTTATATAACCATGAATACATTTATTGACAAATTATTTAACAGATAAACTGACTAAATGACCCAGTCTGCCCACTGAATTCATCACAAACCATGCAAATGTGGTGCACACCAAAATTTGGGTGAACACTTTTGTTGGTATTTAATTTAATCTGGTGAAGAGTTTTTTTTAAATCATTATTTATTTACTTTTTCACCTAAGATCTTATATTTTCCCTAATAATTTGGGGTGGCAGCCATGTTAATTTATTTTTCTTATGTAAAGTGAAAAGAAATAACTATAAGCAGCATACAGGTGGAACTTTTGGCACGGGAACAGTTGAACCGCGGGTGGTCTAAGGGGGGGGGGCTTCGCACCACACCTCAGACGTAAAATGGATGGCAAGCTGAACGCTCCGTGTCTTCATTGCTGCTGAACGTTTCTGTATTTTACAGGTTAGTAATTGGGTAAAATCCCCACCGTCAAATCTTTAAAACATATCTTCAATTGGGGAAGTGTTATAAAAGTATTGTGATACCATTTCTTTTAGCAGCTTTGTTAAATTTGAAATTGTTGAAATATCGCGGGTGTGTAACGCACGGTAATTTTGGGCGCCATTGTACGAGCAGGAATTGTGCCGCGGGAATTTGGTTTCTATTACCATAGTATTGTAAGCAGGTCGCCAGGTTTAAGTAATATTTATTTTGCACAATGCTTTTATTTTGGCCCAGATATATTTGTTTATGTGAAATTTGTACATTGTTCAGTGCCTTATACCCTAGGACAGCTAAAGGTTTTAGTGTTGTAATTAGCAGATATTGTACGGGTATGAATGTTAAATCTAAAATGTTATTATGATGTATATATATGTGTGTTTGAAAATGTTTATATTTCTTTATGAATGAGAGATGTGGTGAAATTGTGTGTATAAATCCAGAACCATTACAAACTAGGTGTTTGCTTAATGTACAGTTTAATAGTACTGTAACTTGAACTACATTATTATAGTAGCTTTGCTTCACATGTAAATAAGTGTATTAGAAATTTGTTTGGAAATGAGATGACGTAGAGTAATTGGATTCATGGATGTTTGATGCACTTTGAAGCCACTGTTGATATTGTTGTTTTATGTTGAATCTTGGAATAAGACGTAAAATGGATGGCAAGCTGAACGCTCCGTGTCTTCATTGCTGCTGAACGTTTCTGTATTTTACAGATTTATCTTTTGTTGCTGTTGTCCCCAACATCTGGGACCCGTAACACAAACCTCTCTGTTTATCCACAAAACAGGAGAAAGACAAATCAAAACAAAAGGCAGAGAACCCTTACAAGACTCCCTTAAGATTTCTAGAGTAGTTCACAATTCCCTTAACTAGTCAGCAAAGCTCACGGATGCTATCAAAACCACTTTCAACACCAGTGAAAGCTCAACAACAGTAGCAGCTCAGTGGCCACATGACAAGTGGCACTGTGTGTGGTGGCTGATATACAGCTCCCCTGCAGCTCCACTGATTATGATGATGTTCAGGCTCTCGGAGAGGGCTGTGGCAAACTTGAAACACATCAGGAAAACATCTCTCTTCCAAAAAGAGGCCACAGAATATCAGTGGGTGTAATACATGTGATTCATTAAATTAATTAATCAGTATATCATGTAATTGATTTGATTAAAAATATCACTGACAGCCCTAGTTTTTATATCTATTTTATTTGCTCCCAAGTGTGTCTGACACTGTTGGGTCACAGGTTAAAGAAAAAAGCTAAAATTGTTATACATGTCATAACAATACATCTAAAGCATTTATTTAATGGACTACATAAATAAAATTTTACTAAGATCTTCTTGTGTCCTAATAACAGGACAGTAATATTATAAGCCTATCAGTTTACACATTCAGACAGTCTGTGATTTTTTTGCCAGCTGTCCTTCCTGCATTTGGCAGTTGCGAAATTGTATTGTATTGTGTATTTAAACTTCTTTGTATTTTTCAAATATTATACATTGCTCTTCCCTCTGCTGCCAGTACACTTCTCCATCTTTGTGACTGGTCATATATTTTCATGCATCTTCAACTCTTAAGTACCCATTTACACTTTCAGCCCCAAAATCCATTCAAACAGACATTCTGGGTTTTATTCAACTTTTAAAATCACGTCTTTTAAAAATATTCAACTTATTCAACTTAATGGAAGTCAACTGAATCGAACGTACTCATCCTCAGGCTCTTACCACTCATTGATACGTTCATGTAGGCACTCCACTCAAACATTCACAACCCTTGGGACTTTGTCACATTGATTGGATGTTTTCTTACCACACATACTTTTTACACAATAGTTGCTGAAGTTTCATGAAGTTTTCTGTACTTCTGGGATTTTTGCCTTAGTGAGTGTGGGGCAGAATATTCGGAGCTTGAGTGAGTGAGTGTTTGAGTGATGATATTAACATAAAACATAAAAACATAAAACAGTGTGTATTTAAATAATGAGAATATACTATTTACAGGTCCTGTGGATGTTTGTGTCACAGGGTTATCTCACAGGGATTGTTCCTGATACTCTGTGGCTGGTGTTAAATGTTCACCACATAGACAGCCTGTGGAAATAAACTGTTGCTGTGTCTGTTTTTTGGCATACAGAGCTCTGTATCACCTGCCAGAAGGAGAGAGTTGAAGTTAGGTGTTAGGAGTTCGGAGTTGGCACGTTATGTCCAGAGTATGATGGATTTGCAGTGATGTTTCCTGCCTGTTTCCTGACTCTGGACACGTATAAGTCCTAAATGGAGGGTAGGCTGGCACTGATGATTTTCGATGGATATGACTGGAATGACAAATGAACCTAATCTAACAGATATATATAGAATATAGATCCATCTACTTACTTGATAGAATACAAATCCCTAAAAACATCCATATTCTCCTTTTGGTGCCCCCTTGGTAAGATAACTAGATAGGAACATAAGCTGTATTCCTGAAAGGTCAAAGGTAAATGTCAATGAGTTACAGAAATAACACTTTTAATGGTATGTGACAACTAAACCCTTTTTAAACGTGTTATTGTATTTGAGTGAAAACTGCTTGATTTTATTCTTAAGTGTTCACTTAAATTTGTATCAGAGCTGTAAAAAGAAGACTGAATATTGTGAATAGTTGCTTGGTTTGTGGTGTATGACATCACAGTTGAAATACAAACAGCATGACACTACAGATCAGAGTTCATCAAAGACAAAACAAGAGGTTAAAAAAAATTACTACATCCAGATAAGGAAGTGCACAGATCAAGGACAAACTGTCTTATAGTCACCTGACTTCATCCATATATAGTTTCATGTTTCATCAGGATTTCTGAAGTAAAACGTCATTTTATAACATAATAAAATCCTTCATAATCAGCCATACTAAGTCCCTTTGCTTTTCCTGACTGAACTCACAGACTGGATTTTTTCCCTCAGTCTGTCCTCCCAGTCTTTGCACCAGTTCAGACTCCGTTCCAGGTTCTTGTAACGGGTGGCCAACTTGTCCAATGCAAGTACCGCCTCAGGTAGGTCAAAGGTCAAGCCAGCCCTTTGCACTGCAGCCTGAAACTTGGCTGGAGATGCTGTTGCAATGTAACACCTGTAATAGTTTCAGTAATTACTAAGAGAAGTGGATGAACTGAAGACCTAGATAAAGTGAAGGCATTCACTTCCTCAACACTAATAAGGATGATTCCAGTTCATACAGTCAGTATGCTTTTTATTTGCACAGTTTTGGCCACCATTTCTTCAGTTATCATAACATTGTTATGATGAGGTGTTGTTCATGTTTATTGCCCTATTGGCAAAGTTGGTTGGTCCACCATTTTGATTCCCCCTAATGTTTCCCCCATGGATGGATTGATAACTTGTGTTTGACTGCATTTCATTTCTTGTGGTAAAGTCAGAAATATATTGTGTGTATGTGACTAAAGAGATGAATAGTATGTTGAGTATGTTTAACCTGTTGAGCCCGGGACTGTGAGGACAGTGGTAATGATGCCATACAGCCACAGCTGTGTGTGGGCACAACACATACTGGTTTTCTTCCCAGCATCTCCTCATTGTCTCCAGGATCCCTTCATCAGTCACTGTTCCAGTTGATAGAATCTGTGACAGCTAAAAGTAAAACAGAAGGAAATTATTAAAGTGGTGAAGGGGGGGGTGGGGGCACAGCCAATACACATGCCTGGATGTATACAGCAGGTGCAGTGATTGTTGAATAAATGGTACCAGTTTGCGGTGGTTCTCAGGCAGAGACTGTCTATGTGACTGTTGAAACGCTTCCATAATGTTCTTCACTGAAGCCCCGTCTCTGCCTAGCTGCAGCCAGAACACTCGCTCCATGTTGTACGGGTCCTACAGGTCAAATATCAACGGTGTTACACAGCATCCTGTCACGGCTACTCCTCCGTGACACATGACACATTCTTTCTGTTTGTCCAGTATGAGTGGTGTGTTTTGCTTTTGTCTGTCCATCTTCTCATTCCCCTTCTTGTCTGACCCTCTCTCTCTGCACACCTGCCCATAATGAGCAACTGGCGCTTCTGCCAGCCATCAAGCCATCGCTACTCACCAAAAGAACCCTGTCCCTCAAAATCCCAGGTCAGTTACTGTTTACAGTTACAGTTTGTTTTTCGCCACACACCAGGTTTTCTTGTCTTCAGGAGGATTCCCACTCAATCCACCAGCCAAATATCCAGCCAAAAATGGATCTCCTCAACCCCCCAGGTTTTTCCTAACCTCAGCTCCATCACCAGCCTGCTACCCTCTCACCACCTCTACCAGCGTAAAATAAATACCTTTTTTTCCATCAACCTGCTAGTCCTTTGCATTTAGGTTCTTCAATGACACATGACAGTCACAAGCAGTCAATGGCAAAAAAAAAACTTAATTTCATAAATAAATAAATAAAGTATCAAAACATAAAATAGAATAGAAATAGAAATATATACACACTGAGATATAATACTGTTGAGGGAGGTGTGCAAAAGTGAAATAATGCAGGTATAAATAAAGGCAGGTACACAGTTAGTAAGCAGTAAGTAATAGCAGTGGAGTAAAGTGACTACAGCACCAATAAGGTGCAAGTAAAGTGACTGTAAGGAGCTTGTGTGCTCAGGAGTTCAACATGTTTGAAAACATGTTTAAAACTAGACTTAAATAACAAGATGTATTTGAATATTGCTGTCCTTTTTTTCCATTCCTTTTGCAGGAATCCACTGTAGTCAGGATGGAGGAGGTGCTGCCTGCCAGGTTTTTGCACACATGCATTTGATGAAACAAATATGAACTTCCTTATGTGAATGCATACTGTAGGTGTACACACGCCTATACATACTAGATTACCTCCGAGTTTGAGAATTGTGCTGATGATGGTCATATGAATCCTATAAATCCTATTAATGAGACTTTCAACATTATTCCACACTGCAATGTAGTTTGAATGAATAAACTGCATCTGAAGAACATCCTCTGATTTGTTTCATTCATGTTTATTCCACTGCTGTATCATGAATGCTGACCTCTGGACTTTGCAAGCTAGACTTGAGAACTAAAGTTTTGTTAACTTCTTGTCATGTGAGGCAGGAGAGTTCAACATGTTGGGAGTTATGCTTATTTGCAAGGGTTTATTGGCAGAGCTAGCATAGTAACATACAGAGTGGGTTTTGATTTACAGTTCAGTATCTTATTCACCACCTCAACACTCAATGGATGTCTGTACCGGCATCAGAAATCAAGCTCAACAGTAATGATTCTTGCAGTATCATCATGTGTAGGCTGTGAAACTGAGTTAATTGTGGATCACAATTCACAACTGTTTGTGTAATGACTAAACAAATGATACAATATGGTAATTACAGAGATTCAGAGGCATGTTTTTGAACTTTGGACAGATCCAGGCTGGCTGGAGTAAACCCAGTCATAAAGTCAATCTCATTGTAAATAACTGCAAATCATAAATCTCACTGATATGAGCAGCTGTAACTATTTGTTTTGTAACTGTGTTACCTGGATGTCTATGGCACTGGCCAAAGTTTGTGTGACTTCGGCTGCTATGGAAAAGTCACCAGTGGTTACTGTCCTGTGCACTATGTCATTAGAATTTACCATGGCCACCAGCTTCAGGGGCAGTCCCATCTGCTTTACAATGCAGCCAGCTGAGACACAGAGACAGACAGGGAAAGAGGGACAAACATTCTTATTAGTCTTCTGTTAGGGAGAAGCAAGTTTTTGAAAGTTATGATTATTTTGTAAAAAGAGATACTTTTGCTTTCAAAATTATTGTAAAGCAAGTTACACAGATTCATGATTAAGTCAATTTGAGCTGATCACAGATACAGTATAGATTTATCAGTATATACAGTACATTGGCAGGAAGATATGTATTGTCTCCATTACACAGTTTATCCATCAGAGAGTACTGACAATATTTTGGTCACAACTCTTTAATAACTACATTTAAGTGAAAAGCACATGTTTAAAATTAGTATATCATTAATGATTTATTCAAATCTAAGGCACTGGTATTGGTCTTGGGTTAAAACCGTGTATGGGTCAGGTAATAATTCTTGCTAAATCTCTGTTGATAATTCTTAAGCAAATAAATTCACCCAAAATATGCTAGTTTCACTTTCTCAAATGTCAAGATTTACTTGCTTGTCTCTCAACACAAAAACATCAGATTTTTGACCATTGGTCAGGTAACAGACAACAGTAAGACACATTGATTTGTGCTGTCCTGTTTCACCCAAATCTGTCTTGTGAGCACCAAATTAAAAAAACTGTAGGTTAAAAAGGTGGCTCTGAAAAATGTGTAGCTTGCTCCTTTGGAGGACATTAGTAGGGATTCAACTGTGATTCAAAGTAATGGCAAACAAAGTATCAAAACATTATGGCTAAGTATCTGTTGGACTACTCCACAAGTAGTGGTACAGCAGTTTCAGGTCACTAAGCAGCCATCAACCCACCTGCAATGTTTCCTGCCCCCCCAGTGGGCACCACCATCTCCAGCTCAGGCAGGTCTCCACCAGCTTTGGCCTGCTCTATATTACTGAGCTTCAGGTAAGCATAAATGAAGTGGGCCAGCTGGATCATGATTCTAGACCAGTTGACTGAATTGAGGCTCATGAGGCCATGAGCCCTGACCAGATCCTGGTCAGCAAACAGACGGCGCAGAGGCTGGTCTATGTCATCTGAGCTGCCGTCCGCTACAGAGGTAAAAACACACTTGATTATGAAAGATTGTTACAAGAAGAAAGCTGTGGCTTTTTGCTTTTTTAATGACAGCCATGAGTCCTTTAGCCTCATACGTATACCTGCAAACACATGGACATTATCCTCCAAGCAGGTGATCATGTGCTTCTCCTGGACTGGAGTGATGCGTCCTCTGGGGTAAATCACCACCACGTCCAAGCCACGGAGACCTTTTGCACTCTGTATGGCTGAACCACCTGTGTCTCCCGATGTACCTGGAGAGGAAGTGGACCAATTTGCTACATTTACCCTCTAGGATATTATCTATGATACTTTGTATCATGTTAGTGCTTCTTGCTTCCTATAGGGAGAATTAATGTGCTAGTAAATACTATGATAGTGATAAATGTGTTACAGTAAAGAATGTACCTTCAGCCCCATATATAGTAATCTCCTCTGCATGAAAGCCTGATGTCTTCTCTTTTCTTTTTAGTTTACAGTGTGTATACTGTTTGCATTTCTGTTTACACGTCTAATACAGAAATGACAGACTGTGAAACTTATCAGGACCACCTATGCTTAATTTGAGGTTGAACATTAAGCTTCCTCTTCATACTAAACTATCCCAATATTTCCTTTACACTTTGTGATGTTTTTTACAAAGACAAATTAATACCCCACATTACTTTAAAAACCACAGACATCCAATTATGGATGGGAATTCAAACATTTTATTGATACCAATGCCATTATTGATTCTGCTTGCTGATCTGATTCTTAATTAATTCTCTTGTTGATTCATGGTCAGTCTTCTGTGTGGGGAATAAAGAAGGCTAAAATGGATGAAATGAGAGAATAGCTGTACATTTGTTTTCATTTAGGGCTTCTTAGTCAAAGAAAATATCTGCTAAGCCTGCCTGCATGACTAATGTAATTATAATATTATAACCTCTTCAAGTTCTTCACCTGCAGTCCTTTATATATACTTTACTCAATCCTTATTTTTTCACCTTGATGTGATCTGACAAAATCAACATAAATACAGGCAAATGACAGCTGTCCTGTGTAATTTAAACTCGGGAATGACAGAGAAAGTTAGATGGGAATAAAGATTGCCTTCTTAACTTTAGTAGCACACAGCTACCCTCAGTGGGCAGCTTCCATCATAGTTTTTCAAAACCTCAGTTCTCCACAAACATACTTCAACACCAAACCAGCACTGTTTTGGAAAAGATCAGTTTTCAGATTTAACCTAGTTAACGTGGACATACTCTAGAAAACACTCAACTTCTAAGATCAATTGTTCTGGATAAACAGGGCCTTGACTTTGTGCACATGGGAAATGTTGAAACAAGAAAGGGTCAAATGCAAAAAGTTAACAAAAAGTAGAAACCCCCCCACACAATTAGAGTCTAAAATGTGACTGTATACTGTCAAATTAAGATTTCCCTTCAATGAAACTCAGGAAAAGAGAAACAGACCCAGAAAGGAACACTCAAATGGACAGATGTGTCCACATGCTCTTGGCCACATCTGGACTTCAACCCAGTAAACACAAAGTGTTTTTCACATACCAACCTGTCATAAATGTGTGCTTTCAGCATTTTTCCTACCAAACAATATATGATCTGTGTCTGTGTTGTGGAGAGAAGGTCGAGTGGCTCAGAGGCTCCATATGAGGACACTTCTAGAGATGCACCTGGACTCATGGACTCCTCCATTTTATCATTTTGTGTTCTTTGTATGAAAAATGCTATTTTTCACTTACACTTATCTTTTTTCCCTTAACATCCATGAAACTCTATTTGCAACATGCATTCATGTAAATGAATAGAAAAAAATCATTTTACCTAAATTAAATATATTTAATTTTCAAACATTAATATCTTCCCTAGTGTTTGCTTTCTTGAAATCAAATTTTTATTCCATGTCTTACCTAAATAGTTTTATATCATCTAGAAGTTCTTTGGTCCTCCAAAAAAAAAAATGAATGCCACAGATTTTAATAAATACATTCAGAGCTGAAAAATCAACTTTATTCAGCTATTTACATGAATACATGTTGCAAAGTATCCTCATTGTTTTTTTAATTTAAGTAAAAATTTCAACACAATACAGTGAAGAATAAGATAAATTGTTGGATTTTGCATGGAAAATGAAATCCATGACATGAACTGGGAGGTCCCAGGTGAGGTGGTATAGTATGACCCAATTGCAAGAAGGGATGGCTTAAACAAATCAATGTCTTTGTAAAGACTACTCAGCTCTACTAAATCTAACATATCTATGTTGGATATTGTCTTTAAGCTGTACCACATGACATTGCAGGTGTTAGTTCTTACCTACAACAACAGTAGCTCTGTGATTCTCTTTTTGCAGGAAGTAGTCAAGGAAGCGCACCGTACAGGTCATAGCCAGATCTTTAAAAGCCAAGGTGTCTCCATGAAAGAGCTCCAGAACTGACAGACCGTCCTTCAATGAGGCAATTCTTACAACCTCAGGCACAGAGAAACCAGACAGGGCTTCAGCCACTAGAACTGGGACAGGGAACAAAGAGGAAATAGAGGCAATTATTTTCTATTCACAGACCTGTTGTAATGCCATAGGTTTTATAATTATTTCTTTTATTGTATCGATTGTTTTAACATGGTTTAAAAAGACACATTTTTTGGAAAATTCCTCTGATTTATGTCTTCAGTTGACCCACTTGTGCTGTTTTCAACTTTTACTTGGGCTCTTTCTCCAGTTTAATCATGTGCACGTTAGGCTCCTTTCATTTATTTCTATGAAATGGAAACTCCACATCCCTTCATCCCACATGACATATTATGGTAATATTGTATATTTCACCAGCTCACCCTCCAGGTCCTCTCGGGGGATCAGCTGAGTGGGGATGAACAGAGAAGCCACCTCCACCACCAGTTTGGTGTAGGGCAGCCCCATCCAACCCTTGAGGGTGTCTGGGCTCAGCTCAGGCACACTCTCTGGCATGAACATTCCCCCATCGGGAGCGTAACCTGAAAACAGCACATCCCGGAAGTTCCAGCCATGGACCCCACCCCGAGTACTGCAGTACTGCATTGGATAAATCTGTGAATGGAGACAAGAGGTGCAGACTCCATACTCATACATGCTCCATACTCTGTGGTATAATATCAGGGACATGCTACTGACTGTTTTTGCCCATGGTTTCGCGTTTCACCCCAGCCTACATCAGCCTGCATGAACTGCAAATTTGTTAGAGAATTAGCACCACTAAAGTACAACACTAGTGAAGGCAGGTCCTGGATTATACTAATATCTTATTATGTGGCCATGTCTTGTACAGTAACCATGTGTAAAAATGTAATTTAAAGAGTTTCAAAATGTAACTTAGATTATGTGTGTTAAGTCAAATGACCACAAACTATTATTCCAGAAAAGGAGTACTGGTTGCACTGAATTTGTCAGGTGGGGAGTTAGCTCTTTAAAGCAGATGGCCTCCATCCTTCCTATGCTGGCTCTCGTCTTTTATCAACCAACATCAAACTGACTTTGCACTCCTTTAAGGCCATCCTCCTGACCTGCAGTGAGTCCACTTGACCGTACTTCATACTCATATAGTACTCCTCCTTACAGTCTGCTGTAGTAATTCCAGCTCAACCAACACCCCTATTCCGGTTGTCTTTGTTCTTTTAAACTCTCAGTCAGTGTCTAACAAATCTTTCATCCTCAATGATCTAACCTTGATTTCTTATTTGTCACTAAGACCCGGCTTAAACGTGGTGAGTGTTCCCCCAAGTGAAGCTCTGCCCACCCAGTTAGAATTTTGTAAATGCACCTCGGTTATCAGGTCATGGTGGTGGTATTACAGTTGTTTTTAAAAAATCAGCTCTTGTATTTCTTCCAGTGTGGGTTCTGTTAACAGCTTTGGAATATTAACTTGTGTGTGATAATCCAGTATAGTGTGTAATCATTTATCAGCCCCCAAATCAAATATGGCCATTCTCAATTAATTCTCTGAGTTAATGTCTACTCTTGTTCTTAAATGTGACAGGGCCATTATTGTTGGTGACTTTAAGATTCATATTGATAATCCTGCTATCTCATTTGTCACAAACATTTCTAAATCTTTCAACCTTGTGCAGCACATCTCTGGCTCCACACATAACTGTGGGCACTACCTTGACTTGTTTTTTCTCTGCACATCTCTTCATTTCTTAAATTAGACAGATTTTTATTTCTGACTATAAATGTATTACCACTGATGCATCTTTACTTACATCTTTAACAATAAGTTCTCAGCCAGGTTTTTCAGCTGCTTTTCTATTCTAGCCAATTACCCTCCTCACTTTCCCAATATCAGTGACCAAGTGAGGTGGTCTAACAATGTGCATACATCAGCCCATGATTTCTACTCCATTTACTTCCAAGGCTGTCCCAGCACAACCCACTGGATCAATGACAACATCAGAAAACAAAGAAGGGAATATAGGAAGGCTGAAAGTAATTGGAAAAAAATCTAAACTAGAAGTTCACGTGAAGGAGCTTTGGGTTAAGTTGAATCAGATTATTAAAGATGCGCATGATGCCTGCTTTTCTCACTTGATTAATGGAAATACAACCCTGGGTTTCTGTTAAGCTTGCTCTCTATTATCAACTTCTCTCTCACACCGAGGTCTGTACCCGACAAATTTCCTGTGTTCACACACTTGTTAAGAAAGCTCTCTCGACCAAGCCCAGTTAGAAAATTATGGACCAATTTCAAAACTGCCCTTTGTATTTAAAGTCCTAAGACTGCATTACTATGAATGACCAATAATCCTCAGGCATGCAGATAAAGGTGAAGATTCTATTCTTATTCTTCTTGATTTGACTGCTGACTTTGATAACATCGATCATTCTATTTTACTTGATAGGTTGCATAACTGGGTTGGAATATGTGGTACACTGTTAAACTGGTTTCATTCCTATTTGACAAATACATATTCTAATGTTTATATAAATGATCATGTGTCCTGCTGTCTGGCATCCCTCAGGGGTCAGTCCTTGGACCAACTCTCTTGTCACTGTACATGTGCTCTTAATTGGAATTGATAACTTCGCCACTACAGTGGACCTGTTTATTTGTCTCTTTCGCTCAAACATCAAACCCTCTGCTAAGAATCTTGGTGTCATCTTTGACCAGGATAAGACTTCTGACCATCAGGTTCTTCTCTCATCTTATCTCAGCCAGTCGTGTTTTCTTCAACTAAGAAATATTGCAAAATTGTCTTCTACAGATCTTGGACTATTAACTCACAGCTTCACTTTCTCCCACTTAGAGTACTGTAATTCCCTCTTTAAGTGCCTAAGTTTTAAATGCTTTAATGCTTTAAACCATTTATAGTTGGTTCAAAATGCAGCTGCTAGACTATTGACTAGAACTAGCTGTTGATCCCACATTAACCCAGTCCTTTCATCCCTCTATTGGCTTCCTTTAAATTCAGAGTAAATTACAAGATCCTGCTCATTACATATAAGGCACTGCAGGAACTTGCTCCCAGCTATATATCTGATCTCCTCCTCTCCTCATTCCACTTGTCAGCCTCTCCAATTCTCAATTTTTTTTTTCTTTCATTAATTAGCCTACACATTTTCATGTATGTGTTTGCACTTTGTAACTAATTAAAAAGTGCTATAAAGATAAACCTTTCCTTACTTTCTTACTTGCAATAATTTATGTACCCTGTTGCCTTCATCTCCCTATATTTTGCTGTAGGTGTGGGATCAGTAACTAAGTATACTTTTTCATGTACTGTAGTTGTAGTTGTGCTTTACTTGCATATTTCCATTTTAGACTACTTTTCAACTTCTAATCCACTACATTACAGAATATTAGTATCTTTACAGCATGACATTTATTTTACAGCTATAGTAACTAGTTATTTTTCAGATTTTACATATGATGAGACTATAAGCATGCATTGCTTATAACAAAGAAGCACCAACAGAGTATAGTGAGCACAAGAACCCAAAACCAATGTGCCAGCCACCACTCTATTGCACAACGTTCAATCTATAATATCAGATATAATAATATAATATAATTCTGTTATTGCAACAAACATTTTCATATCACAGTAGGACTGATGTTTACTGATGTTTCATCATTGCACTGATGTTTACTGATGTTTACTGAGGTCCTAGCTATGCACTTTATGGTCTTTTTTCATTCCACTCATTTACTATATACGGTTAATTCATATCTTCTACATATATTCCATATTCACCTGTGCAATAACACCTCACCACTGCACATCTAACTGGGTGAGGCTGTGTATGTAAATACTGTTTCTTTCTTTTTCGGTCATTATTATTATTATTTACTATTTATTGTACATACTGTTTTTTTGTCTTTGTGTGTGTTTGTTTTTTTTGGTCTATTATTTAAATGTCTCTTTTACTTTGTTTTTGAGCTGCTCAAACAGTGAAATTTCCCCACCGTGGGATCAATAAAAGATCTTATCTTATCTTATCTTATCTTAATATATCAGTCACAGGGGACATTTTACTGCACAACCAGTACTTTTACTGTCAATACTTTAAGTATGTTCTATGCAGGACTTGTGGTATTGGTACTTTTACCTAATTCAAAGATCTAAATACTTCTACCACTGGGATCTTTAAGGGCCCAACAGAATGTTTTCGCATAGGGACCCCTTAAGAACTTAACTGAGATGTTAATTGCACTGTTGGCCATCTAGTATACCATGCTGTGTGTTAAACAGCTGTGAAAGTTGTCATTCAAAAGGATGGAAAGTGTTAGAAATGTGGGTAAAGGCTAATAAAAACTGTTTTTTTCCTCAAAGCTATTCATGGTGAACAGTCAATGTGAACTATGCTGTTAATAATACTAATGATAATAGTAATAATAAACAGTTTTTGTATGGCACCTTTCATACAAGACATGCAGCTCAGAGAAATTACATGTGCCAAGAGTTTCACATGACAAAAAGACAGAATGAGCATAAAACAGGAACAGAATGCCATAATCAATACGGAATAAGATGGTAATCAAAACCCACTCAATAAGACTTGGTTCTGGATAATAACTGAGTTTTTTTCAGAAGGTCAGTAGAAAGTGCATTACAGTAATCATGTTGCTTTGAAATAAAGACATAGATCAGGGTTTCAGCACCTTTTTTTATCTGTGAATAGTCACACATACATTCAAATGTCTGTTATCCACAGAGTCACAGTAAATGAAAAACCAACACTGTTAAAATAACATACATTATAATAATATTAATAATAATATTATAGTGCTTTTATTTTTGTTTAAACCTTTCCCTTAGTTTTGCATTTTTGTTTAAAATGAAAATACCCATGTAGGCTACTACAGTACACACACATCAGCGTGCAGAGGAAGGCCCTGCTAGTTTGTTTGTTTGTTTTGAGGGTTTCTAGTTTACCTCAGCTGATCTCAGACGCCACTTTCAGCGGATCGACACGTCCTCCCTGACACGGTCACGCTCAGTCCTACCTTGGTTTGCGGAAGTGTTTACGTGACTACGCATTACGGTAAAAAGGGCGGATTTCAAAATAAAAGCACCGGAATCTAATGTGATCGTTTATTCACTTAGTCAATCATGAATAAAGAGGTACATAAAAAAATAAGTCATTAAAATACATGAATAGATAAAAGCACATTTAAGAATATGAAACAATATATAAAGTGAATAATAATAAAAAAGTAAATACAGCAGCAATGAACAGGATCCAAGCACACTGAGGATTTGATGTGGCCACATGATGAATTATCAGGACTTTACCTAATGGGGACTGAAACACTGGACCTTTGTATCCCAGAGAAGGTGAATCACTCACTGTGCTACCAGGAAGACCGGCTTTAATACACCTTCTGACAACATGAGACCATGATATCATGTACAAAGCTGGGCTATTGCTTTTGTTCTCATTCTTCTTTTTATTTTTCTGCATTGAAAGTGCAAAAACTGTACTACTCAGGGCCAGGAAATTACACTAATTGACCTGAGGGTGGTGCTGTAATAAACTTTATTTTTGTTATGATCCATAAAATGGCTCGATCGAGGATCAAAATTCGTTCATATTTTTAATCTCTCAATTCATCTGCATCTTTGTTCCAGAACTCTTATGCTCTGAAAATATCAAATTTTATGACTTTTCTCAGTTTTCTCAAAAAAAAAAAAGAGAAAAACAAAGTTGGGAAACTCATCCAGAAACTTTGTCGGGATCATCCACTGACTTAGCTGATCTAAAATTATCAAAGAATATTCAATTCATCAATACATTTCATTTTTACAAGTCAAAGGGTTTTCACTAAGCTAAGTTTTTATCCTGTTATTGGATAGATGGATCTGCATCGAAATTTGGTATGCATGATGAAGGAATGTGACTCAGTCGATGCATAAACTTATAATTTATATATAATGGAAATAATTTATTAAGGTGGGGTCGACTTGTCACTATCTAAAATTCTTGAACTTTTACTTTCCAAACTGCATAAAATAAATCACCCGTAAGTCCTACTGTACTGAAATAAGAAAAAAAAATTATGAGTTTGCCTCACTCCCTCACTATTCTGTCAGACATTCTTTGGATGTTAGATATCAAATGTCTCAGATAGTGTTCAGATCAGTCAAACAGTGAGTCCACAGTGATATTTAGTATCTTATTCTAATTTGTACTGTATGCTCAACATTTCCTATTTCATCAAATAAAAAAAAATATTATTTACAATTCACATGAAAACAGCAGTGTGATGTGTGATTTTTTCAGATTTATCACCAATATTTTGACTGTTGAAAGCATTTTAATTTAAAACAAAAAAAGCTCATAGTGGTCACATCAAATGC
This sequence comes from Scortum barcoo, assembly GCA_023238725.1. NCBI lineage: Eukaryota > Metazoa > Chordata > Actinopteri > Centrarchiformes > Terapontidae > Scortum > Scortum barcoo. Next base: position 482,738 of record CM041545.1, on the reverse strand, counting down.
AGGCAGTCTACCTGGATACTGTTCATTGCTTTGCCACTGTAGTGTAAACTTGAAATGCTTACACCAGTCAAAATATAGATGATAAAAGTCTGAAGAAAAAAAAAACACTACTAATACTACTGGTTTCACGATAAGAACAGGCAGAGAACAAAGGAGCAGAACGGGATGGTGTAGGTAGGGTAGGTAGAGAGAACATCCAGTCATTGGGGATAAGGATGGCGGCCTTAGCTGAATTTTGCTTTGCATTTTGCAAGTTTCTGTTACATGAAATTTTTTTTTAACTATGAATACTTAAAAAACACAAAGATTAGACGTAAACAAAACAAATGGAATTAAATGGAATCAAATAAAAAAAAAAAAAAAAACACATCTCACTTCATCTTTTTAGGGCTCAGCTCAGCCCAATGTCAATGGTGTGCAGTGAAAACACAATGTCCGTATCATAAATGTTTGTGTTATAAGGTCTCAAAAAATATACCATGCATCACTGTAGATACATTTAGAAATAAAGTTATTTAAACTATTCTGGACCAGAATAATGATGAGGCCCTTTTCCAAATATCAATTAAATTCACTGACACAGAAATACTTTGTCTCAGATCATTACCGGTCAGCAATAATTGTCTTAATTACAGCACTTCACAAAGGAAATTTTTTATTTTATTTTATTTATACCATCATTCATTTTAATGCACATCTGTAAACATGTAAAAACATATATACAAGTCTTAACACTGAAGACATTACAAAAATGTGCTTACAAAATTGGGATCATGCGAATAACTGACAAAAGACAGAGTATAATGAACAACAACAACACACACACACACACACACACGTGAGTACACATACAGCCATCAGGTTAGAAATAAATATGCATCAACAAAGAGGAGTCTGTGAATGCCATCAATTACTAACAGTCCCTCAAAAAATACAAAAAATGCTCAACCCAACACTTTCACACATGATAAAAATGTATAATGTCTTTTTGTTTTGGTCTCAAAATGCTTGCTCTTTCTTGCTTTTTTTAAACTGAACAGGATATTCTGGACTTATAAGAGGCTGGATTTAGATTTATAGCTAAGGTACTCTTGAAAAAGTTGATGTTTTGGACTGCTTACTCCCAGGCTGAGCATGGAGCAAGAGAATGGCTCATTTGTGGTGGTAAGGGTGTTTTAGCTACAATTTTTTTCATAAATTTAAGTGGCACCTGTGGCAATAATCTGTAATTGCTGATGTGTTTTTGGACCTGACTTCAGTTTAAATTTCATTGTTTGGAGTATCTTTGTTTGTTCATCCATAGTAACTGTTTACTGAAGAAACAGCACGCTGCTTCTCTCTCTCTCTCTCTCTCACACACACACACACATACACATACACATACACACAGGTGAGCTGCTGAAAAGCAGGCCTGTTGCAGTGAAAGCTTTGTTAAAAACTTAACTATGTGCCACTTGTGATTTTTCCCAAAAAAGTCTCCACTGACACCCGGGTCATAATACTGCAAAAGCTGCAGGCTTTCATCTTTGGGCCATAGGCTCAATCATCATTGTGTTGCTTCATTTGGTAAAATAGTGACTTCACAGAAAACAGACTGACACAGACAGATTCTAACTTTAAAGCGGAAGTTGGTAATTTCTATTAAAATGACTTTTAGTCATATTCCCTAAAACTGTCTCTATGTCCTGACAATAGAACATGAGACAGATAATCTGTGATAAAATCAGACTCCTCTGGCTCCACCTGCTGCCTCATTGGACAAGAATCCACCACACCTGAATGAAAACAGCCAATCAGAACAGAGTATCTGATGGAGCTCCTGTACGAACTGCGGGCAGCTCCCTCTACTGTGCTGCTCTAATGAAATGGTGGACAACCAACCACAGAACATCCGAGCAATAAGTCAATGACAGCTTACACGACAAAGACAAGAACACAGAATAAGAGCAATGAAGGAAAGCCAACTAAAAAGAAAGAATTCAACTGAGTGACTCTGGAGGTGAGCTGGAGCTCACCACAGAGAGAGGGGAAGGGACGTGGGAGATGGCTGTTCTACTTTTCAAGTCCACTCTCTTCTCAGTCTTACAAATTGTTGCTTTATTGGTGTGGGACAGCACAAATTTGGGCATGATTTAAGAATGAATGAGGTTCAAAAACCTAATGATTTTATATTAAGCATTTGCATTAGCATTGGATGCAGCTGATCCAGTGTATGTCCATGTTCTTTCTCCAAAATAAGCAACACAGTTAGCTCCTGATTAACTACAAGATTATACCAAATTGAAGCCATTTTTTTTCTTTTCTTTTTGTTTCAAAAGGAGTAACAGTCAGTTATTTTGTTTATTTTGAAGGATAAGCCTGCATTGCAGTTGGTTTTGAGTCAGTTCCACCTAAATTTGTGAGCCCTGTACATCTTTAAGTAGGAACCAAACCGCTTAGTGGCTACTTTTGGCAGTACTGAATAAAAAAATATTCTAATTCTGATTATTTTTAACTTAATGCAATTTAGGGGAATATCCTTTTCAGTTCTAATGAAAGAGCACTTCTGACACAAACCCCTAAAAAATAAATGTTCTTTGAGCAGCTTATTAACACATTTTATAAGGACTCCATTACATGCTGTTTGTGAAAAGTAAACAGAGCTTCACACATACAACTATCAACAATATTAAAGAGCACATTTCAATAGGTTTGACTAGGATGAGCAAGTAGAATTAGATTTTTTTTAATTTGGTTACAGGAAAACCAGATGGGGTAAAATTAATAGTTTTGCCCCATCCAATTTCTAAAGAGTGTTTATAAAAATGCTAAAAAAAAATATATAGATTACAGAGATACTTCAGATGCCCTGGAAATGTACTTCTGTTTCATCCTTGTTAATATTAACATGGGGAAGCAGTTCATGACTGATCTCCATAGTGTTTTCATACAAGTATGCATTAAAAGGTTCAATAATCTATAGTATCATAAACATATTTTTGAGTTTACTTGTTTTTTATTTCCTCACTGATTTACCTTATTATTACTCATTATTAATCATTAACCTTATATGATACAACTTTGTGACTGGATATTATGGCAGTGGGAGATTTGTGTGCACACACACATTTATGTTTAAATTACTGACTTTATGCGGCCATGATCAGTTTGCCACATTGATCATACCATATGTGCACAACTCAAAATAAAATAACAACATAATCAATACTCACACTGAACATTATCAAACTTAACCAAAGGTTAATCTACACCGTTAACCCTGGCCTCGGTGTCCTAGCTATTCATTTGAAGTTAACAAGGGTTTGATTTCCTTAAAAACAAAACAATTGCAGGCCTGTTTGGCCAGTGTGAAACAGGACTTGAGTGTAACAGCTGCAGTGTTGTTCACTCATGCTACTTGTCACTCCACTGTTTAGCTTTTGCTATGTAAACAGATGCTAAGAGGTAAAGGGGAAAAGACTAAAGAGATGGAGAGTTTTTTACATGCCAATTATCAAGCTAAGAAGCTTTTTTTATCACTTAAAGTTTCCGATTCACTTTTGTTCCATCAAATGCTGGCTGAACAGTAAAACCCAGGAACCCTCTTCCTTTAAGCCATATACATTTTGCTGGATCAAACATAGTACCACATTTTCTAGGCTTTGTGCACACCAGCTGACTCGATGTTAACTGTTAACGATGTTAACGCTTTTTAGCTACCGTAACATGACATGAATATGAATTATGGACATTACGGAGGCCGCGCTGTCATGTACCTCAGTAAATAACAGATATTTCGACTCATCCATCATTAATGTACTGATGTGACACAACAGAAATCTCTAGTGTTAAATATTTAATAACGCACAGCATGTGCACAATTATTAAAAAATATAATGGAGGATTTAGGATTTAGCTTCTTTTTGGTGTGTTGTTTTTTTATCAAGGTACAAGGAAAAGAGAATTATCTAGTTAATCTCATTTCCACTTCCCTGTAAATGAAAAATTTATTCATTAAACATCTGTATTGTTGTTTTGTGGCAACATATTCATTAAACATAAAATATGTTTCTTTCCTTCTCCAAAAGATGGAAGAATCCCTAGCATTTGTCTTCTTTCTTCCTTTTAGTGCTATGTATGGAGTTTGTTCTATTTTATTGCCAATGTTATTGTTTATGTTCTATTTTTTTATTTATTCTTCTCACACAATTTGATATCTAAATGTTGTCAATTAAAGACTATTTCATTTAGTCAAAACAGTTGCTTCTGTTAAAATATCCTTTAATATTGTGGATTTTTGGCTTCTATTGTTATTGTAGAAAAGGTTTAGAAAAAGTATAATTATGGAACCTGTGCCAAAACTATTTTTTAACATACTGACACCTTATCATATTGTACTAATATCTGTAAATTAAAACAATACTGACCCTAACTGCTGTAGGCTAGTAGTAACAGTAGAAACTATGAATATGACTTCTGAATAGAAATGATGCTGCTATAAAGTAAAGTAATGGAAGTACTTTATAGAAACATGTAAATCTAGGTTGGAGACACAGCTCAGTAAATAATGTTCAGTGTGAAAAGTGCCACAATTTCCTCTGTTTGTTTCTGCCATTTCAATAGTATTCTGTTCTGCCATAGTAATTTAATTTTGCAAGGAAACCCATCTACATTTCAACTGAACAACAGGCATTGTTGAGACATAATGCTAAGAAAATAATGATTTTCAGGAAGTTACTAATAAAATATCCAGTAGGCAAGGCCCATCACTTTGTATTTATTTTATCCAGACAGAAAATATACCCAGAAATACTGTAACCTGTTTCACATAATTAAACAGATAAGGCATACATATTTCTTACATTAAAAACATTCATCTTCCAAAAATAAAAAAAAACCTTAAAGAACAAACATGCACTATTGCTTAACCCAATCAAATATTTACTCAGTCTGACTACATACGTGGTTGCAGTGGGATTTTTGTTATTCTTGTCTCTAAGAATTTAACATTTCTGGTAAGTCTGGTAAGACAAAACAGTCGGTAGTGTACAGTAGAACTAATGTGGCTCCCTCTCCCTCAGATGTTCAGTGCAAACATCATTATCTGAGCACAAACAGTCTCCCTGGGAGAATGGCTTTGAGAGGAGCCTTTTCCAATGACGCATCAAGAAGCAATTGGCATCTCTCCCTCACTTCAAGAAAGGAATAGTTTCAACAAGTCCTTAAAAGTTTCATGACAGTCCCCACTGACGAAACATCAGACATCAAGTTAAAAAGTAGCATGCTGGGTTTTCCCAGCTTTCTGCTGTCCAGCCTCTTCTCTGATCACGTCCTTCCAATGGTATATGTTTGACATGACAATGTTTTTTAATGTTTAACCTCCCACCTACCACATCTGAGCTGAGAAGGCAGGAAGAAAAGAGAGAACAGGTTAAGAATTATCCTGCAACTCTTTGGCCTTGATCAAGATGGTGTGGACATCTGTGATGGGGTAATCCTAAAACAAACAAAAGTAAAAGAAAAGAAATGCACAGTGTGAATTGGATTAGGTTAGAACATCAACTGTACAGTCTAAATATGAAGCTTTTGTATTTTTATGTTTCACTATGTATTACTATGCATTATAAACAGCCTTACCTGCAGTAATCTCATGTTCACTGTGAAGTCTCCTGCCAGTAAGTTCTCTCGGATGAGTCTGTGGACAACAGAAGTCAACAGAAACTATAATTCACATAAGGAGTCAGAGATATTAATGCTTTAAGAATAATAGGATAATCTGAAAAACTCACATGAGCATGGCACAGCAGACCAGGATGAGGAAGTGGAATCGGTCCTGGTCAGAAAACAGGGTGTCCCAGATGCGGATGACATCTGGCAGGAGAAACTCCTGCGATAACAACAAGGTCAGCCAGCGGAATGTGAAATACTGGGGTTTGATGTTCTGCTCTTCCTGTGTGGACAGAAAAAAAAGGAAAACAGAAGAAATGGCAAAATCAGTGTTTTTTTAAGATAGCACCTCTTCTCCCTCACTATTAAGAAAAACAAAAAATTTGAGTTTCTGAATGTGTTCCTAAGAAGTCAGACCCAATTCAAATGTATCAAGAAAAATGTAAATTCTAATATAAAAGGTACCTGCCAATAAATGTGTGGATATATATTTCAGCTGAAACAATTAGTTGACAGAGAGGAGAGAAAATAAATTATTAGCTATTAAAGCAGAAATATGTAACTTATTTTAAAATAACCTTTGTCATATTTGCTGAAACTGTAACTATGTGTGGACAGCAGAACATGAGACAGATAATCTGTGATAAAAATCAGACAGGCAAATAGCAGAACAGAGCGTAGAGTCATGTGTGAGACCTTCTGGTCATAGAGTCTGCAGCTGTGAGGAGCCGGAGTGTGACATAGCCAGATCCAATGGGAGAAGGCTGTTATAATTAACAATATATGGTTTGAATCAGTTGACCTAGAGAGCACTTTAAAGCAACCACATAGGAATAGAGAATAAGCAGGAAGCGGGAAAGAGGCCTTGACCATACCAGCTTGAGATAGAGTTCCAGGTCTTTGTCTTTGAGCATGGAGTACACACTCTCCATCTTGTAGGTGATGCCACACTGAGAGTCATCCAGGCTCTTGATGAAGTTGTCTCTGTTCTCCGACATCAGGTTGGTGAAACAGAAGAATGTATCTGCTTCAGCGTGCTCTAAACAACACAACAGACAGAAATACAAAGTACTTATATTTATGTGTGTAAAACATCTTAAATATTGACCTTGTCAAAACAAATCTGACCTTTCCACTGGCTGTTGGGGTCCGTGGCAAAGGTGTAGTAAATTGGCCCAACAATTTCATTCATGCCTTGTACATAGGCAATCCCAGGGTTGAGTTTGGCATAGATGAAGAGGATCCGCTCCACCACTTCCCAGTGTGCTTCACTCCCATTGGGCAAAACCTCATATTCATTAGATGGATACAAGTTCAATGCCTTTCCAGGAGAGCTAACCTAGGAGGACACATTCAGTTTACCAGAAAGTGATGCCATTTTTCTTCAAAGATCAAATGTTAATTATATGCAACACATACAATGTTTGTTTTAAAGATAATCATGTAACTTCAAGGAAAAAGAAGATGAGATGTAAAACAGAACTAAAAACAATAAATGAGTAAAAGGTAAGTGCTGATTATTGATGAATTTACATTTTGTCAGAGTGTTTCTGCTAATGCCCTTTTAATGCTCTTGAAAGCTTTTTACATGTGTTTCCTTGTGCAGGTTAAGAGCTTCTTAAATTCTGCGAAACGCTGGGCAGAAAAGAGTGCTGGACACACATTAAAGTAATGTGGCATATGCTAACATGTTTACCGTGTTCATCTCATTTGTGTTTGTTGGCATACTAACATTTGCTAATCTGACCTACAGTGGATATAAAAAGTCTACACACCCCTGTTCAAATGGCCAGGTTTTTGTGATGTAAAAAAATGACACCAAGATAAATAATTGTTTGAGCAAAACTGTATGCTCAAACACGTGTGCACACACACACACACAAATAGTTGCTTACATTGGTGACACCACTGCGGTTACGGTTTACAGTTTGTGCTTTCAGGGTGGTTTGTTCGACTCGCCGACGCAGTGTTTCATAATCATTCTGAGGGTCCAAGATAAGTTGGCATGGGTATTCTGTAGGGCGCTGAAAGAATGCCATGTCTGGGTACAGACGCCTGCAAACACACAAGCAAACACTCCTGTCACATTTTATCTGAGGTGGGTTTAGATAAGATCTTGTCATAATCTTGTTTGGTGTGATTAGTCTGATCCCTTTAAAAGACTAGAAGAACTTTATTTCTTATATACTGTACACATAATTACAGGCTGTGGTGCTTTTAACATTCAAATACAGACAGGTGACAGATGAAAGGAAAAACCAACATAAATTGTGTTAGTAAAGTGTTGGTCCACCTTGTGCCACCAGAAAAGCTTCAGTGCTCCTTTGCATTAATTCTCTCTTAAGTCTCTGAACTCCCCTGGAGGGATGAACAACATTCTTTAAAAGATATTCCCTCATTTGGTGTTTTGATGATGGTGGTGGAGAGCTCTAACACATCACTGTTCAGTTCAGTTGGGTTGAGATGTGGTGACTTCATCCTCATCAAACCATTCAGCGAGTCCCTCTATGGATGCAAGAGACCCCTCCCATCAGGACAGAAATGTTTGATCAGAGGATAAAGGTGATCACTCACTACAACTTTGTCAACTTTGACTTCTCCCTCTAAGGGACCCAAACCATGCCAGCAAAATGTCCTCAACAGCAACAGAGCCACCAGATCCTCTCACTGCAGGGGTCAAGGCTTCAGGTCTGTACCGTTCTCCTGGTGTCCCACACATGCACTGGCCCACTTGTGGAGAATTCTTTTGAAGGATCACTCATGTGACTGTATGACTGCAGCTCTACTGTAACTCCTCCCTATGGAATTATCAATGGACTGTTGCTGCTGACAGTCCTACATTGACATTCTCAGTCACCTGAGGAAGAGCTGCTCTTCTCTTTTTCTTTACATACCACATTACTGCAGGAGCATCATGCTCATCAAATGAGTGCTGTCCACCAAAGCTTCCAACCCTGTTTACTGCAGTTTTTTCCACAGATCTAAATGAAGACGTTACTTTAGTCATTGTTCCTGTTCAAACATGAGCCAGGTGAGCTCTTTGTGACTGAAGCTTCTGACATCAGAGCCTCAACAATGAACCCTCTGTCAAAGTCATTTCCATCTTTTCCTCTTAACATCTTGATACAAAATCAGAACCATCTGGGCCTGATCCAAATTTTTATACATGCCACAGAGCATGATGAGATAACTACAGTTTAATTGTACCATGCAGTGCACCTGTGTAGAAGCACCTGCATTTGTTGTTTCTCAGCTCATTTATTCAGGCTCTTCCTTTACACTGTCACCCGTCTGTACCATCAAGAACAAAAGATGAATCCAAAACAGTCTTACCTTACATCCTTGTCAATTTGAAGTAGAATTTCATTATCTTTGAAATAGGTATTCCACCTGCTGTCTGGATTTGGATTTAGAGGCTGAAAAAAATAAAATAAAACAAAGACACATTAAATGACAATACTACCACAGTTTTAAGTGACTTGTCAGTGTTAAACTTCAACCACTCAATTCAATCAGATACTCTATTCAGTAAAATTTTAATAAAAAGCAGAACTTTTACTTGTATTTTCCCCTAGTGGTATGACTGTTTTGACATACATATGTATTAGCCTATAAATACACTTAAGCAGCAGAAGTAAAAGTACTCATTATGCATAATTGAATAATATATAATACATACTTGGATGATAATTATTGATGCATCAAAGTGTTCTTCACTTGCAAAGATGGAGTTAATTTCAGCTTTATCTGCTAGGTAGCCTGAGAATTTATTCCAAGTGTTCTCTTACTCTAAAAAAATTGCATCATAATTTAACTGTTAATGATGTTTTGGATTATTAATCAGAATCTGCAAAGTATTGATAAGTTATCAAATAACTATAGTGGACTAAACAGTACAGTACTTGCCTTTGAAAGTTAGTGAAAGTGTGAAATAGCAGAAAATAGAAATACTCATACGCACATTTGAGAGGTGTACTTAAGTATGGTATTTGAGTAAATGTATTTGATCTTAGAGCTTAACAAATACAGCTGTTCCGTGGATAAAACAAATAAAATGTTATAAAATAAATATGAGAATAAAAGCAGAAGTGTAGAGTAACTGAGAGGCGCACATGTGTGCATATGCACAATGAAGTTGTAGGTTACTATGGTGACAGGTTTACAGATATAACTCAATTATAACTGAGCACACTAGTTAATGTTGGCTAGTTATAGACTAGTGAAAAAATATTTAATTCATTCAAAGGCTACACCTGCAGCTAATGGCAACTTTTAAGGTGGAATGTTTTCTTGCATGTTACTCAATGCATAACTTGACATCATGAATCTGTTAACGCACCTTAAATGTCAATGTGAGGACTCTGACCAGTCTGTTTTTTTTTAATGGCTCTCTTGGATCTTAAAAAATGTTTCTGAACTTCAACCAGATGATGTGAGCTGTCAGTATGTTATTTCCTCACTTGGAGTAAAAAAAGAGCCGGAGCCTCGGTCTGTGGTGACTGAGTTGCTGTACCTCTTCATCATGTCAAAGAGTTTGGTGAGTTTTCAAAGCTGACTAGCACTGACCTTTAAATCTTTGATGAGGTTTGTGGTGTCTATGATGGATTTCCTTGAAATACAAATTGCAAATTGCAAGTATAGCCTATCATCTTTTTCAGACACCCAGTAGAACAGCCAACCAGCGGGTGAAGCTATTTCAGTTGTGTGCAGAGAAATAGTCTTACATATTTTGCTCCATCTGATCGACCTTTATGGGGAACACTGATCACACTATTTGCTGTGGGAGAAGAACACCAGAACAAAGGAGACTTGACTCACATGGTCCTCCATTGTCACATCTTCTCTGGAAAGGCCCAGGTTGGCTTTGGCAATACCAGGCTGAATGATCATTTCTTTTAGAAACTGTGAGTACTCCTCCCTAAGACAAACATGGGACAACGTGGGAAAAAGAAGTGAATGTTTAAAATATACATACAAATTCTTTGGTTCATATCCAAGTTTATACTGCATTAAAAACATTTGTCTGTAAAATTCATTAGTAGTAGTGCTGAGGGATTTAACTGATTCATCAGTCCATAGAAAATTAATCAAGTATTCTAATCACTGATTAATATCAATTAAGCCATTTATCAAGTAAAAACACAAAACATTGTCCATTTTCAGCTTCTAATGTGAGAACTGCTATTTCCCTGTTTGATGTGATTTTAAATTTTTTAATTTTGTTGGCCAGAAAAACAAGACAAGTAAGGGTATATATCACAATTTTCTGACATTTTATGACTTAACACATTTTTGATTAATTGGAATAACTATATATCAACAGATTATTGGATCGTGGAAGTAATAGATAGTTGCTATCCTAACTAGCAGTAAAGTAATATTAAAATAAAATTAAATAAAATAAAGTACATATTATATACTAAAATTTCCCATCAGTGTTTTTTCTCTGTTGCCCAATCTGGAAAAAGGTGGTGAAAACAGAACAGGGCCTTCCTCTGTATGTTCTGATGTAAATGAGAACGGAGGAAAAAAATAGAAGAGATGGTTTCTTTTCTGTTAGCTCTCATGAGAGACTAAAGTAATTAAAACCATAGATAGATAGATAAAACTGGTATTTTTTTCTTTTTGAAAACTTTTTGACCTGTTAGCTAATTTCATCATCGATGTTGACTGATAAAGATGATTTGGGGATTGCCTCCAAAAAAGGAATCTCCAAATAAAGTAAAGTAGAATGGCTTAAGTCTTTAAACCAGCAAACTTTTTCATCAGGTTTTAGCATGTTCTCCTTACCTCTGCTTCTTGAGGAAAGACTCCCATAATGTCTGATCGAGAGGTAGATAATTGAGAAGGATCTGAAAAGAGAGTAAAACAATCACGACACAGGAACACAACCTTTTGTAAGCCCATATAGTATGGTATCTAGTGTTCCAACCCATTAAACTCTGGTTGAGGTTTCAAAGAGTTCAAAGATACCAAACATGCATTTTAGAAAACAGAAATGCGGATAAAATCATCAACAACACTTGTATGTAGCTGCACTGCTATAGGTGTGTGTGTGTGCGTGTGTACGTTCATGACATGACATTCATAAACTTTTGGCTGGACTGCAGAAGGCCAGCTCCACCAACCCAAAGGTCTGTCATTAATAGTGTGAGTGAGTCACTCCACTATTACCAAGCCAGTGTATACCTGCGGTGCACAGAGTAGGCATACAATGTCACAAATCAGTCTACACACTATTTAAAAAGGCATCTCACCATTTAAAAACCTCCTCCCAATTCCCCCTCCATTTAAAATATATTCTCCTCTCTCACCACTCGTTATCACTTCTCGCAGTTCATGCGCCAGCTTCGGGAAAAGGAGTGCACCCGATGAATGACTGACTCAGTGATGCTGTTACACAATTAGTCAGCCAAGTGCTGGAGTTTCCTCTTTGTTTCTTTTAGAACAAATAGGCAGGAACATCAGATACATAACATAATAATATGAGTATAGTTGCAGTTCTCCAAAGCTACTTCTCATGTGCATCCCTCACTTGCACAGCACTTAAGACTTTTTGTCTATGCCCACTTATTACATGGGTCCCACCTTAGTCCCACCTTGTTATGCATAACTTGAACTGAGACTGAACAATCGGCTCCAAACGGCGATTTTTTTTGTTGCTGTTATTGTTGGTTAAAGGAACCAGTGAGCCCAAACGGCTTACAAGGCTGCACCTACACTCACAGAACCTGGATTTCCAGTTCCAGGATCAGGACTGTGAGACTTGCACAATTGACACCAACAATCCATACACTCCATGCCATCCGTGCATTTTCCATTTCAGTGATAAACAATGTATGTTGATAACACTGAATAGAAACTACCAGCGTGGGACACACGGAGCACAGAGACAGCAGCACAGCGGTGAGGGGAGGGGAGTTATTACATCACTACAATTAAAATAAGTTTTCTTTCAGTTCACTCAGTTTAAGATATGTGTGGACAGTTTTGTTCTTGAAACTGCATTTTTTCACTCAAACATAGCCTAACCATGTCATGCCATGTCATGTCATATGCAACCTCAGTACACTAAATATTAATGGGACCACTACAGAAACTTGAGGATGAACGTTTAATAACCAGGATTCACATCATAGACACGACCACTGACTATGTCTGTTTGAAAAGTCCAAATATAAGCTGGTATTATTGGGCTGTACAATTAAGGACCATTACATTCTATTTTGCAACAAGGGACGTCCCACAATGGACAAAAATGGAATCTGAAAATTTAAGTCTGCCTCTCTATGTATTTGCATTCAGATAAACTGTCAAATCTAATCAAACAATCTGCCAACCCGATAGTTAGAAATATGATCAAAATGTGGTTTGGGGTGAAAAAATTCATGAAAGAGCCTAATGCATTGTCTCAGTACAGTCCTATCTGGGGAAACCAAAACTTCACATCCGGGGAGAGCTATATGCTATATTTAGAACATGGGCATCCAAGGGACTGAGAAAAATTCAAGATTTGTATCCACCTGATACCAATAATATGATGTCATTCGAAGAACTTAAAAGTAAATACAACATAGATATGAAATATTTTTTAAAATACCTGCAGCTCAGAAGCTTCATTAGGATGAGCCAAAATGGCCTCACAACCAAACCCTTAGAATCACATTTGGAAAAACCTATATCTAAGGACAGTCTAAGCAAAGGAGCAATATCTGAGCTGTATAATTTATTGATGTCATATGCACAAGGAAACTTGGATGATATACGGATGGCATGGAGTGAGGATTTGGGAATGGAGATCTCCCCATGGGACTGGAAATATATTTGTAATAAAGCTCACACTCAGACAATCAACTCAAGATTAAGAATATTACAATATAAATGGACAATGTGAAGTTACATAACACCAGTTAAATTAAATAAATGTGACAGTAATGTCCCAGATTGGTGCACAAAATGTATGGAAGAAAAGGGGACATTATTTCATTGCATGTGGCAATGTAGAAAAATCAAGGCTTTTTGGGAGGAAGTTAAAAAAGCAATTTAAAAAGTTATCTCAAAAGATCTTTTAATGAATCCTGCCTTTTTATTTTAGGATCCTACCCCACAGGTCACAAATATACCCCGTCATATATCCAGAGAGGGAAACCAGACTTGTTTGAGAAGGTTTGGTGACCGTTTACTTTGTTTGTGAAAGACCTGGATGTAGTGGAAGAAGAGGACTGAGCACTAACTGATATAAATCTCTCACAGTGGCTAATATGACTCTACAACACAGAACAATGAAGGACCTTAAATTTGCAAGCATTCTGAAAGCCTTATAACTAGTGTTTTTTTTGTCTGGGAGCTTTCTGCCTGTTTGTTGTGGGTTTTCTTCCTACTTTTTTCTTTTTCTGTATTGCTGCCTTTTTTCTGTTTGTTTGTTTGTTTGTTTGTTTTTTTTGTTTTTTTTAGTACAGTTCTATTAAATCTGATGTTCTGTCTATTTATGCATCTACCAGATAATCCTGTAACCTGTGCCTTAGTGCGGAACTGGACTGTTGCACTGCAACGTGCAACGTTTTTGTACTTATGGAACGGCGCTGAATTGTACTGGTGAATGTATCTGAGTAAAATCTCAATAAAAACAGTCTTTAAAAATAATATGCCTTTTGGTCCATCATACATCATATATTCCCCTGACAGGCTCATGTCTTTGATGGACAAAAACTTTATTTGGCATCTAACAACATGTCTTTTTTATTTCTGTCATAGCATTGTATTCACAACAGTGGTAATATTTTCTCACTGTTTCTGTTTTTGTTTTTTACTTTTTGTGAAAGAAACATGCATGCAAACAAAGAGAAATAAGTCTTCCATCGATAAGCAAGTCTCAGGATCACATACCTCCTCATGAGAACAGGAGGCATTAATCAATTGGAAAAAAAGAGTTTACAAAAAGTTTGTGCCATTAACAGGGTTTGTGGAATCTGACTTGAGTCAGACTAAACATTACAGAAGCAGGGTAACTTACCTTCCAGCAAAGTGCTCGTATGCCTCCTTCAAATGGGATTCCTAAGTTGAATAAAGAAACGGATAGTCAAATACAGAACAATAAAATATCAACACTAGTGTTTTCAGCACAAAAAACATCAAGGTGTGAAAATTACCATTAAAGCACAGCTCCCTCAGTGTCTTCAAGTTTATATTTTCCTCACTCAATGTTACTTTGAATTCCTGTATCCTGAAATAAGAAACATCACCAGGTTAGAACCAGCAGCAATGTACGGTATCCACGCAGATTGTGAGCATTTGTGTGACCACTATGAACACCTGAAAACACAAGCACAGACATGAATTGTTACGTTGATGGCAAGCATGGCTTGGGGGTTCAACCCCTGGATCCCCAGGGAAAGTGAATTGCTCACTGCACCACCTGGAAGACAGGCTTGTCACACACTTACTTACAACATGAGGCAATGATATCACACATAACTGGGTGGAGTATTTTTTTCCTTTAAATGCTTCCAACAGACAAAATACTGGGGATAAAATTCTTAAAAAAACACATCATTCTGCTGATTTCGGGTGTACTGTCACATATTTGGCATTATTTCTTTTAAAATAGATGAAACAGAACATGGTGAGTATACAGAACAAATTACAGCAAGCTACTGAAATTTACTTTGGACTCATCATTTGACTGATCTGAACACCATTTGAAACATCTGATATCTGGTATCTAAAGAATTTAAGTTAATTTTGGTTGCACTTGAATGAAGACTTGTGGAGATACAGATGTTAATTGATTTAATGTATTTTGAAAAAGCCAGACTTCAAAATTGGCCATAGGTTGCAGTGAGGCAAACGTAAGTCAGTGAATGTACTGGAAAAATGTCAGCTCTGTAGGACCTATGGGTGATTTTGTATTATTTTTTGCAGTTTGGAATGCGAAATGTGTAGAATTTAGATACCCTGTAATAAGCCATGTCCATTATAACCAATCATTTTCCAACTTCATGCACCAATTTAGTCACAATCCTATATCATGCTAATTGAATTTCAGAAAAATCCATACATCCAATTACAAAAAAAACTCTTTTTGCATTTCTGCCACCACCTAGAGGTGCCTATTTTCATATAAACTAATTAGCTTATTAGCCTTTGATAATATTAGCTCAACAGAGTCCATAGATGATCCTGACAAAGTTTCGGGATAAATGGCCCAGTGGTTTCTGTGTGAAAACAGGATTTTGGGAAAATTTAGAAAAATTGCAAAATTTGACATTTTTAGAGCAGAACAAAGATGCAGATGAATTGAGAGACTCTAGGCTAAGCCGTTTAAGATAACTGTGAAAACATAAAGTTGATTACTACAGCGCCACCTTGAGGTCAATGAGTTTCATTTTCTGTGCCTGAGTAGTTAGTGAGATTTGCAGAACACCTGCCAGTTTTTGTGAGTTTTCATCACACAGTTTTGTTGCAAGAACACTTTTAGTGAAGAAGAAGGTGAAGAAGAAGGAGGAGAACAAAAACTAGCAGTGAGTGCTGCTGCTTGGACTCCTAGTTATGAGAACGAATGAAGGGAATGAAAACAGCAGCACCTGTGTGTACAGTTTTGCAATACTTGTATTAGACAGAGCCATTTGTGTGTGGATGAGGAATGAACAGATTACATTTACTGTCATTACTGACAAAGTTGTTAGCTAGCACTTTGTTAACAGTATAAAAATGCACAACAATAGACTAAAATTATGGATGACTTACTTGCATGACTTATGCATACTTGCATAAGTTTGCATCTACCTCAATCACTATTATAATGCGACACCCAGTGACTACGCTGAGTAATCATTTTCGCGTTCAATGAGGAACTTAAACCTTCAGTGAGGTGGGTGAAGCATTCCACCTGTTTGTGACAATCATCACTAATATGACTGCTGAGAGACTGAGTGGAAGGTTACCGTGGGACGGGGAGTATGATAGAGTGGTTACAGTGGGACAGAGTGGCTGAGTGAACTAGTTGAATTGAGATCAAGACCCACAGAATACTGTTTAAACCAGTGAGGACATCACCAAACTACCAAACAAGTCGCAGTTACCTATAAACTTTTAGTCCTCTTTCCACCCCTGCTTATTTGAAGTGTAATCTAGGCTATTGATATTGTGTATGTCTGTGCAATGGGAAAAAAATGTTTGTCTGCAAGTATTTCATGTTGAGGGTTAGGTTTTGTCATGTTGCATTATTAATCTCTTTTGCAAGTGCCTGTTTAAACGATGACCTGAACTACTTGTGGTTGTTTTTAACAATGGTTACTCATTATATACTCATGTTAGTTAATGTACAGCCCCACCGCCACCATGAGACAAGGACTTTGTTGTTTGTAGTAGTTTGATGTGCTGGATATCACTAGGTAGAAAGGTCTTTATACTGCTTTATAACTACCAATGTATAATGCAAACTAGTACAACATAGTAACAGCATAAATTACAACCTCATCTCACTCTCCTTCTACCACTCTGTCTCTCTATGCATACAATTGACACAGATCACTACTTACATCCATTTACCAATATGGGAAGCTTCATAAATACTGGATTTACTGCATGATGATTCAAATGTACCAGCTATGCACAGTATGTCACCAAATCAATCCTCTCGTGTACAGTTACTGTATGATGTTAAATTTAACAGATCAGAGTTGAGAAAATATATTTTCCTCACCTCATTCATAACTAATCCTGTTTAAATGAAGGTCTGTGAGTCATGGTGCAGGATGGGTTGGTATTTAGTGGTAAAAATAACTTAAATTACGGTGGGCTGTGCAAAACATATACAATAAACCAAGGTTTGTTGTTCTTACACGTAATTAACAGTTTAGCACTGTGGGTTAAAATAAGGAATTACAGCAGAGAAAGTAATAATTGAGTTACATAGAGAAATTGAATAAAACAGTATTTTCAAACTGAGCCTAAAGCGTTTTTCCAAGGAAGCGCTGGCTACCTATTTGTCATTAGCTTGTTAAATGTCAGGACGACAGTTTGGCTTGAGATCACTGAAGCGTTTTCAGACCTACACTGACAGACACTGTACGCTAATACAGCTAGCTACATGGCAGCTAGCTAATTGTTAGCCAGTTTAAGGAAGTGAGAAGTGCAGTCAGCTGATGTGCTATAGGGGCTAGCGTAGCTGTGTAATACGCTGGAGTTATTGTATTAGTAAACTTGTAAAACGCCACAAAGGCTCGCTAATTTGTGACATTAACTGTTAAACATGACGTTTTAAATCAAGCAAAATCATATTGGCATGTATGAACTGTGTGTTTTTGCAACTCTTGCCTAAAAGCCAAACTCGGTTTATGTTTGGTTAGCTGAGCTACTGTTGCTGCTAGCTTAACACTGAATTTAACTGCAGTTTTGCTGTCAGGATGCTAGCAGCTAAAATAAATGATGTACCACCAGTTTTCTGATTGTTCGTGCGTTCTCCGTCTCTTGCACGAACAAAGATTTCGATGTGTCTCACCTGTTTTTGTACGCAGTAGACATGTCTAGGCAGGCAACGGTGTATTCCTTTAACTGTTTCCAAAAAAACCCAATTATTGACCAGAGGGAAGTCCTCCTATCACTTCCGCCTTCACATCACTGTGGGCGCACACCACGCCGTTGTTTGGATGCGGAGTGTGTTTGAGTGGGATCATGTGCTGGGATTGCTCCCTAACTAAATCACGTTGTTCCCTGTTTGTTTCTCTGAATGGCATTCAGAAACGAAGCTTCATTTCAGGTCCTCTTGTTTAAAAGATTTTCTAAACATAGCCTACTTCAATTATCTAATAAACCCGTCGAAACAGTTTCAATAAATGTTCAGTTAAAGTTAGACGTCTTCCAAACCAAAGTGTTCATTAATGAATAAATTATCTCTGTGTTATTGTCAGTAAACCTCCATTTAAATAGTTTGTCCATAAGGTTGGTGTATAACTGTTTGTAGAAAGTGACATACCTTTTCACAGCCACCTGAGGGCACAAAGAGTCTGAGTATTTAGATACTGGAAGTGAATACACAAATTAAAATAAATACATGATCAAAAGACAATTCACGAGTGAGTCTGCACTGGATGTATGCACCGTTTGGCATTGGAGGCTGTGCATATTTGGTTGATTGTACTTGATTGACTTTAAAGTAGAAGCAAACTAAAAGAACTTTTAGTCATTGCTAAAACTGTCACTATGTCCTGTCAGTAATACAAGAAACATATCATCTGTGTAAAAACAACTACAATCTGTTTAGGTTTCTTTTGGATAGTTTTGATTAAGTATTAAAATTGAATTCTAATTAGACACAGTTAAACATATATCTTCTATCTAAACGAAACTACCTTTTTGTATGGATGGATTTTCAAAAAGGCATATCAGTATACCAGTTAGGTGTGTTTTTCTTTTAAAGTGCATTATACAGTGTTTACTACTACTAGTGTATTAGATTAATAAAACATGAGAACGACATACTTATTGGTGAGACAATAATTATGATGTTTTACTATAGTAGAGAAAATAGGAGCATGAATGACGAGGGATCAGAGTTCAAGAATAAGAGGAAGAGAACGAAGAGATGGGGGGAAAGGAGAAGGAGGAGGAGGAGCCTGTTTGTTGACATCGGACGAAAACGAAAATCAGATGGGTGAAGACTGGTGATAATAACCTAATTTCTCGCCGTCATCAAGACACATTGCCTTGGCAAAAGCTAAGGTAGAGCCCCGATGAGTCATGCACTCAAACACCGCTGACCACTGTTGTAGCTTGTATTTAACCCCGGAGCTCTAAGCTAGCGCTAGCCCCATTGGCTAAGTTAGCTAACAGCATAGCAGGGAAAGTCATCGTTAGCCGCAAGCTAAATTAGACGCTGAAATGCACAGTATCACTTAGTTAAGGCTTTATTTAGACCAACATGTTTTTATGTACTTTGGGCTGTTGTGAATCAGTAGGCTGTCAGTCGCTGTCTGTTTTCCAAAGCTGTCTAGCGTCAGTGTTGTTAAAGTAAATTTTTCTGCAGTGTAGCTAGCTAGTTATCTAGCTAGCTAGGTAGCTAACTTAATAAATAGTCTACTGTGTCCCTCAGGTTTCATTTCTGCGTGGTTAACCTACAAACTAGCAATACCGACTAAAAGAATGGCTGAGCTAGGTTAATAGTTACTACCTTCGAATAATTAGCAGGAGCATTCACCTTAATACAATTAAGATAATTTCTTAAGTAATGTTGAAACAAGTTGTTCCATGGCCAACAAATGTCTGCAGTGGCTGCAAAGAGGTGGCCTTTAAAAATGGCTTCAGTTTATTATGTCAGAAAGGCTTTTTGACAGTAATTTGACATTGAACATACAGTAAAAGTTTGTAATGTCTATATTTGACTTAACTATTTGATTGTATGTGGTTTCTTTAATTGCTAAGCCTGATAATCATTGTATTGCCCTCACTGAATTTTTTTTGCTTGTCTCATATTCACCTGGACATAAAAGCACCACAAAGAACGTTTTACAAAAGAAAAATATCTATCGATTTTAATGTTAAACTAGAATGAATGTCTAAAATAGGAGCGCAGGGAAATTGAAGCAGATATTAGCTTATTGTTGTAGCACTGTGACTTTACATGTGCACAATCTTTAATCACATTTGTGCTTTTAATATCACTTTTACTCAATCTTCAGATTGGAAATATGAATTATTCAACCTATAATGTTGGGCATGGAACTTTTTTGCTCTGTTCCCCCCAAAAGCAACCTCAGGTGAAAAGAAAGCACTAATCATTTACTTTTTTCTGTGCATGCTTGCTAAGGTCCCCTGCACTGCCCTGTCTTTGATCTGAGCCAGGGAAGAAGAGGCTAACATGGCAGCCAAAGTAGGAGACAACCCTGACAGCCTGATGACTCTAGCAACTGTCTTCTGTCTGAGGAATCTCAGGAAGACCATGTGCTACCAGGGATTTAGGAACAAGCTCTGCCTGCGCTCAGACATCTTCCTTCCCAGTGAAATCTGTGACAAGCTGGTCAACACGTATGTAACAAGATGCAACAACTGACGTTTACCCAATTTCTGAATTTTCAGGCTGTCAAAATGGCCCATGTTTGTTACAATATTATAAATTGCAAATCTGAAAGAGGCTTTTAATTCCATTTTTTTTAAATAGATATATGGAGTTGGTCCACACAGACAGTAACTTTGAACCAGAGGAAAGCTTCTTCCAACTATTCTCAGACCCCCGAAGCACCAGACTGACCAGGGTACAGCTGAGAGAAGACTTTGTACGCGACAGAGATCTGGAGGCCATTAGAAAACAGGTGGGATTTTGGTTAAAGTTTGTTACAAACTCAGTCTCTTTGTAGTTTTGGCTGTTTTGGCCATAATTTCCCTCAGGTTATAATAACATTATACATACTAAATAATAATCACAGAGACATAGGGATACATAGACAGTGAGTATAAAGCAACATACCATAAACAATTATAATTATAAAACATCACATCAACACAACATTTTTTTTGTAAATGAAAACTAAGGAGAACCTTAAGGTTACTAACCAGATTGTAAATTGTAAAAGCTGGCTTACATTTAGGAAAAGTACTAAATTCCTGGATCATTTTTCATTGTCTGTGTGTATACAGTTTTAAAAGGCAGTTAACTATTACAATGGCCAATTCTGGTTCACTGTTATCACAGTGATTAAGCCAGTGAATACATTGAATATAGCCCTAATTATAGTAATTATTATATTATGTATTAATTATAGCAATAAATGTGGACGCTAATTCAGCACGTATGAGAAAGTGACAGCTGTTTTTACTGCTCAGTAAGGCCTGGACTTTGGCATCTCAGACCTCCTTCTGCTTCATGTCAATATCTAACAAAAACAAACTGCAAATACAGTTTGTTTGCTGATGCAGGCTTTTAAAAATGGACACTGATATACTGGAAATACTCAACCAATCAGAAATGTTAAGAGTTACAAAGCCAGC
The DNA here is from genome assembly GCA_023238725.1 of Scortum barcoo. Classification (NCBI taxonomy): domain Eukaryota; kingdom Metazoa; phylum Chordata; class Actinopteri; order Centrarchiformes; family Terapontidae; genus Scortum; species Scortum barcoo. The sequence goes on along the minus strand of CM041545.1, from coordinate 461,108 downwards.
ACCCAAAGTTCCTGTACTTTTTAAAAGCACTACCTAGAACTTACTTTTGGGGGAGTAAAATATTGTTCCCTGAGCTTAATGTAGACTCTGGTTCCTGTGGTGAAAAGGCACTGAGCTCCTCCAAAGGCTCCTAGTTCATAGAGAAAGTTCCTGTGGTCAAAACATGGCTTAATTTACTTTAGTGGTTGATCGTAAGCTAATAGTCCCTAGGCGGGACCTTGATACCACGCTTCCTCAATCACTCCTTCATTTTTCTGTAATTATTGTTCGAGGTGAAATATTCTATTCTATATTTTAAACATAAATCTGTTCAGTTCTGTGTGCTGTTACTTAAACTTTTATCTGAAAAGACAAGTCTGACACACAAACAAATGGGGATCCAACAACAGTAATTCAGTTTGACAGAGTATAATTTAAATTAGTAATTGGTCTTAAACATTTTTAATCAGTTTAAAGAGGATCCTCAGGATGAAAGTGCTTGACAGTGAAAATGTTCTTCTATGATTTTAAGTCATTATTTAAAAGACTGTCCATGCCCATAAAACAGATCTTTAAGTTCCATCTCAATCTAGTAACGTTTTTTCATAATTAGTAAAGTCACCATTTTTGTAGTATTTGTAGGATACCCAACACCTCACCTTGTAGTAATTTAGTATTCTTCTTGCAAAGATCAAGTGAAGAGTTATGGGGGCAGTTGGGGCGATTGGTTTTCTGTTACCAGTAATTACCATTCAAAGAAATTGTGTTGACTCACTGATGAAAGAACTTCTCCAGTGCCCTATGCAAACTACTTCTCCTTCAAGCGTGGAGATGGAACAGATAATTCATATGCCATTGGACCAGTCATTTTTCCTTCTTTTACTACAAACATTTCAAATCAAATGCTTTGCTTTCTGACAGACTCTCGCCAGGTCGGGGCTGTTTGAGACTGGAATGATAGAACACGTATACACATGTATTAGTCTGTATATAAAGACTATGATGCTCTGTAGTTTGTTATCCATTAATGCCACCTAAGTTCAAGAAATCTTGCAAAGCAAGCACATTGTTTGACAAAGCATTTTCCCATTTTAAATATATATGTTTACATTAGTTTCATAGACACTGTGATGATTTTCTTCAGTGTATGGCATATTGCAAAATTGCCTTTATTGTCAAGACATAGTTACAATGGGTAATGTGTTGCGATAGTCTTGTATTGTGAGTTAACCTTTGGCTCCTAAGTTAATTTTGAACTGAAAATTGCAAGGACAACCCAGTCATTAATGGTTGCATTAATGGCAGTATAAGTGTTAGATAATTACAGATTTTTAGTAATTATTTACTTTGTGTGTTCTGACAGGACCTGATTGAGCTTCACCTCACTTACTGCAACAGTTTATCATCCCGCAGCTTGAAAACACTCACCTGCTTCCGTGAGACCTTGGTGTCTCTTTGTCTTTTTGGCTGCAGCCACATCTTCTACAGGAAGGGCGGCGCACCACTTGCCTGCAATGAAGACACAGAAGATGAGGAGGAGGAGAGCCCAGCTTCTAGGCAAGCATTAGAGACGGACTTTAACTTCCAGGGGTTCAACCGCCTCAGGTTACTTAACTTAGGCGGCCTGCCTGATGAGGTGGATGCTGAGACCCTGCTCAAACCCCTGAAATCACTCACCTCACTAGATCTGTCTAATGTACAATTGCTGGGAACAGCTTTTCTCACCCAGTGGAGAGACAGACTGGCATCTCTTGTTCTCTACAATGTGGACCTGTCAGAGGAGTTGATTAGTACAGTGGTGGAGATTGTTAATCTCAGGTAAGGTGGGAAGGGGCTTTTATGTATGAATTTCCAGTATGCTTGTAACACACCTTGGTATTCCAGTTCTTGTTTGTGTTACACACACACATACACACTCAGATAGTGAAAAATGAATGGGCAGGTGCACTGTGTGGTACAGTTGAGCAATTAACATCCCATCATGCTCTGTGGCATGTATAAAAATTCAGATCAGACCCAGTTTATTCTGATTTTGTATCAAGATGTTAAGAGGAAAAGATCAAAGAGCTCACCTGGCTCATGTTTGAACAGGAACAATGACTAAAGTAACGTCTTCATTTAGATCTGTGGGAAAAACTGCAGTAAACAGGGTTGGAAGCTTTGGTGGACAGCACTCATTTGATGAGCATGATGCTCCTGCAGTAATGTAGTATGTAAAGAAAAACAAGAGCAGCTCTTCCTCAGGTGACTGAGAATGTCAATGCAGGACGTGATCAGACTCAGAGAGAGGGATATTTTAGTAGTGTTGCAGTGCATAAAAATGAATGCACATTTAAGAGTGTGTGTATATATACTGTATAATCATTTGATTATAATTTGAAACTCTCACTGATAAATCTCTATACTCTTCAGGCATCTTGACATCTCGCGGGAGAGCAGGCGGACCTCCAAGTCTAAAATGACCAGGAAAATTCTGACAGCCATTGTACAGCGCCTGGTTAATCTGGTGTCACTGGACATCTCAGGTCACATTATGCTGGATAACTGTACAGTCCCACACTTTGAAGAAGCCATGGGTCGGCCAAGGTGGGTAACCAACTATATAGTGTATATTGGATATTTTAAAAAAGTCTCATTTGGAGTTTTGGGAAATTACTTTCAGATTTTCATTTCCTTTAAAATGGACAGTGAACTTCTAAACAAGCCAGGTTTTTCTTTATTTCAGCACTGAGCCATGCAAGAGCAGCATTTATCCTTTCCAGGATCTGAAGAGGCCCTTGCAGTTTCTGGGCTTGTATGACACTACCCTGTGTAATGTGACACACATTCCTGCATATAAGGTACTGGTGATCTAAAGGGTCAGGCACACGTTACAGCTGATAGTACTTATTTTCGACATCACAGACGAAAGTGAGTAATCATTTGCCTCCTGATCCAGATGTTACCAGCTGTTAATAATACTGTTTCATGTTGATATAATATTAACTGGTTTCATTTTCTTATCAAGAAACATGACCTTAAATGTCACAGGTATGAGTTGGAGAAAATAAAATGAAGAGTAGAGAGTACTATATTATAATTGATCATCTAGGTGTTACCATAGAGTATAGCCTGACTTTTTTGAGGCAGATACTGATATAGATGTTTTTAAGTTAACAAAAATACTAGGATAGCATAAGATTAAAGTGTATTGATACACCAATATATAAGAATTGTATTGGTAAATACACAGGAGCCAAGATGCATACTGAGCAGGACAATTAACATTTTAAAGGTCAGCTTGCCCTCTGCTGGGGAAAATTCTGTAAATATGCCAATCTTTCTATATGACCTTAAACCTAGAATCACATTTCTCTCCTTTGGTTTCTTGTTATTTATAGTCTGAAGTATACACAGACACAGACATATGAGCAATAAGCTAATGTTGCACGATATATTGGCTTGGCTGGCTCTACTACATAGTCACAGCTCTTGAAGTCCACTTCATTCATACAAAGCTCACTGTCTCTAACTGGTTTTACAGTACATCTTTGGTGTTTGGACCAACATGTAAGACAATTCTTTCCACCACCATAACCATAAAATCAGATTACACAATATAAAGCTTCATTGTAAGGGCCAATTGTTGAGATGATTATTGTTAACTAATTAAGTGTGCTAATTAAAAACTAAAATAAACCAGTAAAAAGCAGGAAAAATGTAACTTTACGTCAACTCACACTTTATGTGATAAAGGAAATTACCAGACTTCTTCAATTAGGAAATGAATATGGACACACAGGCACTGCAGATGGTGGTGTCATAATATGTAATGGGTTACTTGTCTTAAAGTTGCATGTACAATGTATACTGGTTAGAGCATTCAGCGATTGAAAGGTTTATTCTGTTTGTTGCTGGTCTTTTACAGGTGACTGGATCAAAGAATGAAGACCAAGTCCTGAATGCCATTGAGGCTTACACAGAGTTTCGCCCTGAGCTGGCCCACAGAGCCATCAATCAGCTCTTTGACATCGCAAGGATACAACACTGCAGCCAACTGCTCCGAGCTTTGCAAGTATGATGAGTTTAGTTGTTGTTCGATGTAGGTGATACCAGTGACTGCTGCTATTCTGTGTTTTATGCCCATATCAATTTCTTACACCTTGCCAATATACTTTTGTCCTTCCAGCTTGTCATAGCAGCATTGAAGTGCCATAAATATGATAAGAGCATCCAAGTGACTGGCAGCGCTGCTCTGTTCTACCTGACAAACACAGAGTACCGCAGTGACCAGAGTGTGCGGTTGCGCAGAGAGGTCATTCAAGTGGTACTAAATGGAATGGAGCAGTACCAGGAGGTCACTGTAAGTCTACTATGTGGCATCTTTCCCATCACTGATAAACTAGGCTCAATCATCAATCCATCCATCCATCCATTTTCTGTACCACTTATCCTGTCTCACAGGGTCACAGGGAGGCTCAGTCCTAACAAAAAATTCATTTCAGGGAAAGACATTGGGGTAGGGTGTGATGTGAGTTGGGCAGCAGGCGGGGGCAGGGACCTGGATGTGCTGACCCCCAGCACTGTAGACTAGCATTAGGGATGTGGAAAGTCACCTCGCTGGTGGGGAAGGAGCCGGAGTTAGTGCAGGAGGTGGTGCGGTACTGACTAGATATAGTTGGGCTTACCTCTACGCACAGCATCAGCTCTGGAATCAAACTCCTAGAAAGGGGCTGGACTCTCCTTTTCTTGAGTTGCCCAGGGTAAGAGGCACCAGGCGGATATGGGGATACTCACCTGTCCCCGGCTGGGTGCTGCTATGTTGCTGTTGCAGGGAGGAAGTCTTTGATGGTTGTGTGTACATATGCACCATACAGCTTGTCGGAGCATCCAGCCTTCTCGGAGTTGCTTGGTAGCATCCTGGGTAAGGTGCTACCCAGGGACTCCAGAGTCCTGCTGGGAGACTTCAATGCTCATGTGGGCAATGGAACTTGGAGGGGTGTAGTTGGGAGGAACAGCCTGCCTGATCTAAACCCGAATGGTGCTTTTAGACTGTGCAAAGCTAGAACAACTGACCCACCCCCCTACTGTGCATTGCATGCTGCAACTTTGGACTTTAGTTAGTGTGTACATATTATTATTATTATTATTGCTTACTATTACTATTATTATTCTTTTTACTATATTTACATTTAAAGCTGGAAGTCACCAAGTCATGTGAAAACATGATGACAATAAATGATTCTTGATTCTTGATTCTAGACATGGATTGGCCATAACGAACACCATGTTTGAACATAGGGTACTCATAAGTGTACCTGGTACCAGAGCACCGTAGGCTAACAGTCAACCCTAATCCTAACCCATGTGTTAAACAAAGACCTAAGACCATTTATGCAACTTTACAAGTGTGTGCCAAGTTTGGTGAGTTTTTGATCAAGTCTAAGCCCTCAGACATATGATTTAAGTGTAAATAAGTAGTGGTTGCTGCTCGAGTACTCATAATCTCAAAAAAAAAAAAAAAAAAGTTTCACTTTCACTTTTGTGCTTGGGCTTTCAGAGGTTTCAGAGGTAATGGAGCAGAGTTTAAACTTGATACAAGCCTTGTCAGAATGGTCTTTATTAATTTCAATCAATATGATCAATCACCATCCTAACCAATAGCACTAGTTCTTCATCATATTGATATTTAGAGATTTGGTACTGACCAACATAACATAAAATATCAAAAACCCTGATGTTGGCATTAAATGCTTGCTTATGTTTGTACTCTTTCTGTCTTCTTCTCCGATCAGACATTTTCTTATTTAAATCATCATTTTGTCAGACTGTATTTTAGGAAAAAAAAAATCCTGTATGGTTTCTTGTGTGAAATTAAATGTTGTTCAGCAAAAAACATGGAAAACACAAGGAAAAGGTGTTCTACAAAGTAAAGTTATTAAACTCAAACCAAGAAAAATCAATTAGGTCATTATATGATGATGAATTAAAATAGTTATCATTATTACCATATGTTGCTTAATTAAAGTGTGTCATAAAATTAAAATCAGATCAGCTTTAGGCCTATTTGATCTACATTCTTCTTTTTTTATCTGTTTTTATCAGTTTGAGTCTTAAACCTTTCTTTGTTTCCCTGTGTCTCTTCCCTATCTTCCAGGTCCAGAGGAACTGCTGCTTGACTTTGTGTAACTTCAGTATTCCAGAAGAGCTGGAGTTTCAGTACAGCCGGGTCAACCAGCTGCTACTGAAAATCCTGGAGCCAGCCAGGCAGGATGAGTCCATCCAAAGAATTGCTGTTCACCTCTGCAATGCTTTGGTCTGTCAGGTGGACAACCATCACAAGGAAGCTGTGGGAAAGATGGGATTTGTCAAGGTAACATGGAAATGAGCATTACTCTTTTTGACATTGTCATATTCACGCAGGACAGTTACAATCGTTATACAAAGCAAATACGCTTCAATTTATTGTTGTGAAATTAGTTCTTCTTCAGAGCCTGGTGTGCATTGTCTACGGGCTCTGGGTAACTGACTCAAGTGACCTGACTCTTTTTAGTGAGTAACTCATACAAGCTCAAGTCAGTAAAAACAGTCAAACCTCCCATCTGTGGATTTGGTCTGTCCATCTATCAGTTGTAGTATCTAGGAAAATATTAGTATTGGATCAGGGCCCTGTATTGGCAGATAAATAAAAAATTTCAATAAGACCAAAAAGATGCAGAATACAATGTTGTTCCTGGCTCAGCTTTTACAGCCATGCAATGCAACATAATCTTGCAATGCACTGTGTTAGTCAGATCTGTGCAAGCACAGATACATTTATAATACTGTGTACAGTCCTTTCCCAGTGTAAATTCATGTGCAGTGTCTTACTTGATATGCCTTCAAACTGGACTCGTGATTTGTATTTATTCTTTTACCCGGTAATTTAAAGAAATCTAAACATCCACAGTCTTATTTCCATGTTTGTATTATGTCATTTTTTTTCCATCCCCTTCTTGTTTTGTGATAATGTGTGGTTTTGGACAATATTTTAATATATAATGTATGTATTATATGAGTTTGTATCCATTTTTTCCTTGACTGTACTTCCTTTTTTATAGACAATGTTAAATTTAATTCAGAAGAAGCTGCAGGACAGAATGGTGAGTCTCCTGAACTTTTTTTTTAAACCACAGTCTGTGTAGTAGTGATCGAGCTGTGGTACTGAGGTCCCATCAATTCACCTGCCCAACTGACTACTTCACTTCACAATGACACATACCGTTTATATTGCAGCAGATAAGCATTAAATTAATTGAAAATCAGAAAAACCAACCATTTGACCAAACATCAGCATGATAAGAACCACCTAAAATGTCAAAAAAAAAAATGTATTTGATATGTACTTAATTTTTTTTTTTGTTTGGCTTATGTCCCATCTGCTAACATGGAGATGGTTGGATTTATGACAAGTACTGGAGCCAACAACCAGCGTGTGAAGTTTTGGCTTCACTGTTGGGGAGCTGTCTTGTTGTCCATCTTTATATACAGTCTATGGTCCTGCCTATCTATACTGCCTGGGAAATCAGATTACCACAGGAATAATTAAATTACCGTACTTCATCACATATGTTTGTCAAACTGTTACAATCAAATGTAACATTTGGGATTATAAAAAAGGTTGTGTGTTTCTTTCCCCTCAGTGTGACCAGGTGATGGAGTTTTCCTGGAGCGCTCTGTGGAACATTACTGATGAGACACCTGACAACTGTCAGATGTTCCTCAACTGTCGGGGTATGAGTCTTTTTCTGGACTGTCTACAGGTGAGTCCACACGAACCCAGGTTGTAGCTCTTGTGTGTTTTCTGAAACCATAAGAATTTACGTGCTATATTTAGACCTAATTATTGATAATGAATTATTAAATGTCATTCTTTTATGCTGTTATGGAAGAAGTCTCTTAGATGTTTCCACAGTGAAATAAAAATACCTCTTGTTGTCTGATCTTACTACAGGAGTTTCCAGACAAGCAGGAGCTTCATCGCAACATGTTGGGGCTTTTGGGAAACGTTGCTGAGGTTAAAGCACTCAGGCCACAGCTGCTCACCCCACAGTTCATCACTGTGTTCAGGTAAGAGAACTGTTTAACTGAGACCAGTAGAGACAGTTATTCTACAAGTGTACCTGTCATTTATAAAATACTAACAACCTCTTTCAAGCTTTCTTATTAAAATACCCTGGAAATCGATATAAATGGATATTCACATTACCTGTTGTTTGACTTGGACATAGCCTTAGTTAATCTGGGTCTATACACAGTGAGGCAGCATAGATCAGTCAAACATTTATCTGTGTAGATTGTGTTGAACTCAACAAAGTGGTTGCCCTTACTGTAACATACAGGCAAAGCCAAGGCATTGTACTGTATGTACTGTGTAACTTTTTACACAGACTTGAATGAACACGGCTTGATCAAATATAATATAATAGCAATGATTCCATGACAACAGCTGAAGAGTTGATAGGCTTCCAAACACAGGATACACACAGAATAAGATGCGAGACAATTGCACCTTGGTCACAGCTTTGGAGCGTTAACACAGCCACACCATAGCCTCACCAAATAGAAAGGATAGAAATTATTGCATTATTTCATACCGACCTCTCACCAGATATTTTGTGGTTTCATCTGTCCTTCCTTGACAGTAACCTGCTAGACAGTAAGGCAGATGGGATTGAGGTGTCGTACAATGCATGTGGTGTTCTTTCACACATCATGTTTGATGGACCGGAGGTCTGGTTAATGGAAGAGCCACGTAGAGACACAGTGATGGACAAGATGTGGGATGCCATACAGAGCTGGGACATCAGCTCACGCCGCAACATCAACTACAGGTGATTATATGTTTACCTTTTCCTTATTAATGCTATATCAGCTATCTTTACATTTATGTATGCATTATGTACTTGTATCAAGGGTTCATTTATTATTTATGAAATGTAGGCTGTATTCCCTCATACTACACACAAAAAACAAAGCAAGTTAACAAATCTATGGTGCAGTGCAGAGGATGAATTGAGAAGTCTCACAGCCAGAGGAAAGTAGCTGCTCTGGGGCTGGTATGTCAAAACTTTTGTCACAGATCAGTTGGTTCTAAATGCATACTGGTGTATTTGACCGTATTACCATATACAATATTTTACCATAACTGAGACCAATTAATTGATATACACCAGGGCAACAGTGATTCTAGAAATGCCTGACTACTAGATGAACAGCATAAGCCTCAAAGAGCATTACTTCCAATGGAGAAGGAGGCTTGAAGCAAAGATCAAGATGACATATGGAGAAGTTAGTCAACTCTCCAAAGAAAAGCCACAGAAATGTGTGGGGGAGAAAGAGATGACTAGGAAGTACAACAAACTGTCCAGAATTGAGGAACTGTAGACTTCCAAACAAAGGCTCACACCTCTGGCTATCTGGCTTGAGAAATACACAGAGGAAGCAAAAGCTAGGAGAATAAATAGGATCTTCTCCACTGAACCATCCAAAAGGGTACTCTGAGTGACAAGGTAATAACATAAAAAACAGATCCACCCAGGACTGAGAGTAACAGTACTTGAAGAACATATGACTGCAAGACCAAGCAGACCAACTGCCTAGATTGACTACAAGAAAGCCTATGACTCAGTGCCACATACTGGCATGCTGGAAAATGTACAACATCAACAGGAACTCAATGGGGATGTGGGGAACAATTGTAGAGACCAACACAAAGCCATTTGCACAAGTTACCATCCAGTGTAGCACATACCAAGTTGAAGCACTATGTCTGTTGCTGCTCTGCATAGGCTTGAAACCTCTCAGCCAGATCATCTCAAAGAGTGGTTATGGATAAGGGTTCTGAAGTGGATTAAACTATCAGTTGCCTCCTTTACTGATCCACAGCACAGGATCTACAGCAATGACATCGAAATGTCATTCGCACTAATGGCCTTTTTCCACTAGCACCTACTCGGCTCAACTCGACTCGACTCAGTTTCGGTCGTTTTCCATTACAATAGAGTACCACCTCAGCGTGGGTGGGGTCATCAGTAGCAACGCATATGGCCGAAACTCCAACGACGTCATTTGTTATGCTGAAACAAACACGAAACAACTAAGAGGCCACCAGACAAAGAAATGTCTGCACCTTCGTTGTTGCTCCACGGGGTTGATTTCTGTGCAGACATCTCTGAACGTGTTCATTGTTGTTATTGCGTTGCATTTTAAAAATGGCAGGGTTAACTCTTATGAACGAGTCGCTCTCCCCGACTCATCTAGTGACGTCACGTCACGCCAATCAGTTGCCAATCAGTGGCCTGCTGTCTTGCCGATGTCTCACATTTTCGGCTCACAGCTCAGCTCGCTTGGAACCCCTGGCCAAGTAGGTACTAGAGAAGTACCTGGTACCAGGTACTAACACGTAATGGAAATGCTTGGAAAAACCGAGTCGAGTCGAGCCGAGCCGAGTAGGTACTAGTGGAAAAGGGCCATAAGCCTACATCAGCCTCCTTTGCTCAACCAAAGGGGGCTGATGACCGGTGAGCATCACTATCTAGGGCAAAACAGCCAAGATGCAGGAATACATCAGGAAGATGAGCTGCTTAGTGAATACCTCAGGCAGCGGAAACTTGATAATGCAGAAGAAGAGGATGAACATTCATAGAGCATACACAGCATGTACCACCGATAGATAAAAAAACAGCACAGAAGTACCAGTAACGTCAGCACAAAAACAGCCACTTAGGACAAGATCAATAGAGGTGGGTTTCTACCACATCTGAGAGGACCGCAAAGATGCTCCTGAGACAGTTCAGCAAATAATAGCAGGGTGTAAGATGCAGACAGGAATGGCATACATGGGACATCATGACCAAGTGGCTGGCATAGTGTACAGGATCATCTGCACTGAGTGTGGTTTGGAAGTCCCAACTCCCCAAGTGATTGAGATAAGATCCTGTGGGGCTCCCAGATCCAAAATGACAAACTGGTGATGGCTACATAACTGGACATCGTGTTGATCGATAAATAACAGAAGAAGGCAAGCAACATCAGGAAGAAGGAACATGAGAAGCTCGGAAAATACCAAGGACTGGAAAAGGAGCTGTAAAAGATGTAGGGAGTAAATGCAACAGGTGTGGTGCCACTTGTAATCAGAGCACTGGGGACTGTAACCCACAAACTGGGAGAGTGGCTCCAGGAGTTTCCAGGTACAACATCTGAGTGCATTTTATTTTAGAAACAGCTAAGATACTGCGCAGAACCCTCAAATTCCTAGGATAAGCAGAGATGTGTGTGTCTGTGTGTGTCTGTGTGTGTGTGTTTTCCTTTGTTTGGAATTTTAAATTAAGTTTGATCTCTCAGGTCATTCGAGCCCATCCTCCGACTGCTGCCCCAGAGCATCTCCCCTGTCAGTCAGCACTGGGCCACATGGGCTCTCTACAACCTGGTGTCAGTTTACCGTGAGTATCTGCTACTCTGGAGGGCTTTTTAACCAGACTGAACATATAGTGTTATCGGTCATGTTTCCACCATTTAGTCCAGTAGCTCAGTTGCTCATGAGAATGGTTATTTTCATATTTCCAGTGTTTTCTTTGCTTCTTATATGCTTTAAGTTCACTGTATACAGTGATGCATAGGAATAATTCTCACAGTTTTCTCTTTCCGTTCATTTTTTGTCTGCAGCAAGCAAGTATTGTCCTCTGCTGATAAAGGAAGGAGGAATAGGTCTTCTAGAGAAAGTTCTGGAACTGGAAAGCTCACAGCCAGAGACCAAGGACATGGCCAGGTAAGGCTGACACCTCCGTGTATAAATCCTAGCCATGACTTGCTTTTGGTACCTGGTATTAGTAGTTTCAGTCCTCACAATTCAGATTCTCTTTTCATACACTTAACTGTTTTCTCTCAACATTGGGCTTTTGGGGCACGCAGGTAGCTCAGTTGGTAGAGTGTCCGCCCATGTATGCGGCAGCCCCGGGTTCCTGGGCCATTTACTGTGTGTTGTCCCCCTCTCTCCCCCCTTTCCTGTCTCTCTTCAGCTGTCCTATAAATAATAATAAAGGGGTAAAACCCACCAAAAAAAACATTGGGCTTTTGGTCATTTTGGCACGCTGACTGATGGCATTCAGCTCAGAGTGTCATGTCTCAAGAACTGAAGAGAAGGAGGAAACCCTTTAGGCCCTCAGTTGGTCATTGATATCACTGAGAGAAAATAGTTATTACAGTACGTGAAAAGGAGTTCTGTGAATCTGCCCTCGATTGTTCTTCCTCAGTGCCTCTTAGTAAACTGAATTTGAATCAGGAAAACTGAATTTTAATTCAAAGAACTGAAACTGAATCACAAGAACTGAACATGGAAGTGTAAAGAGAGTTTAATTTTCAATAAGGATCAAAAACGCTATTAGAGAAACTTAATTCACTTACATTTTATTACATTCACTTTCAAGTTTATTGGAATTCAGTTATTCAAGTTAATCAATAAACTATTTGAATTAGGTAATTCAAATGCAGTTTTTGATGCGATTATTCAAATTGAGCAATGCAAAATCAAATATAAATGATTCAATTTCAGTTTCTAGTTATATAAGGAACCTCAACTGGTAATACCAAAAACGTACTGTATACCAGGTACTATTTGCAACGAAAAAGCAAAAAAGAATGGTTCAGAGTCAAGTCACGCAGTGCGTGCAGTGGAAATGCGGCATAACCTGTGCTTGAAAGAACCCTCTTTAACCTCCTCTGTACATTTTGTTGTCATTAGTAAACTCAGTGGCTTGTCAGACAGTTCTGTTTGCCAAGATACATTTATAGCTGATCATTCAGTCACAGGCTGAGCAGCATCAGGAAGGACTAGTTTTTCTGGTTTAAGTTTTTTTCTGTTGCACCTAGTACAGAGAATGTTTTTTTTTTTCTTTGTTTGTTTTTTTTTTCCAAGAAATAATTTTGTTGCAAGTAGTTGTCAGTAATTGTAGTGATCTAAATACATAGAAACATATATGGTCACTTTTGAACCTGTGCTTGAGCTAATGTAGTTTCTCTTAAAGACTGTGCTGCCACCAGCAGTTTTCAGGAGGTTTTGAAGACTTCATATGCAAAGTAAAGATATCAGGCAGCATTACACATAGAGGTCCTGGTATTTCTCCAAGTGTGGGAATGTTGTGATAGCTTCAAGCAGGTATTTAACTGGTACAGAAGAATGTGTGTGTGTGTGTGTGTGCTAACTTGCAAAATATTTAATTTTTCAGGAAAGTTATGGAGCAATGTGAAAACTTCAAAGAAGACCCCATGGAAACAAATCATGGACAGGAGGTAAACTTTGGACAGAGAGGTTGACACAACAGGAGCAACGATTCTCAGAAGACATCAAGCAAAACAGCCTACAGCCCCTCCTATTGTCATCACCACAAGGGTCAATTGTGTGCGTTATTCTTATCCTTATCATTCTTATTATTTTGTAGAGCAGAAATGTGTCTCTGACCTTCGTCACAGCAGATTGGACAAAATCTTAACATACATAGGACTTGTGGCACATGATATTTTTTGTTATGAGGGTGCTTACTGTTGCTGCACATAAGCATTTCTTCTGTTGAGACAGGTTTTTGCAGGTGGGTGACTGTAATTTGTGTGTGTATGTGTGTGTGTATATCAAAGATTTAATGACAGAACAAACAGTTGGAGAGATGCTTAGTTCTCAGCGGAAGGGAACAAAAACCCTCCCAAGCTCACTACTGTTAACTGTGTGACATTGAACAAAAGGCTAAAGACTGTATAGTGTCCTACACTGACATCAGAGGTCTCGGATCTCACATTGCTCTATCACAGTCACTCATGCTTGTGTAGGCCTCTGAGCAGTTGACACATGTACAGTGAAAACTAGCCATTATGTATGTAGGCTGCATAGAAGCATCACACTGATGTTGACAGAAGGGAAGTCTTCCCAGACCTTGTGGCACAATGATGAACTTCTTTGTTATATATGTAAATATTCTATGTTTGTCTCATCCTTTTACTGTGTGTGCGTTTTATAATATAACTGTAAACACTCATGACTTTACTGTCTATTTAAATTTGTTTAGGTTTGACTGACAGATGGTCAGTCAGAAACTACATACAGAATACCCAATCATTCACAACTCCATTGTTTAAAGGATCATTTAGATTTAGATCAGTTTTGCTTCTGCTGTATTTGTCTGGCATTTTCATTTGATTATGTTTTTTCTTCTCACTGGAAGCAGTAGTGAGCTTAAACTATGTATACAATATATGGCCACTATGTGGACACCAAAGTGCACCAAGCCAGGTACATAATTATTTTCTCAGTTTGGTATGGAAGAACATGATTGGCCTGCACATAGTTCTCACCTAAACCCCATCTGGGGATGAATTGGAACAGCGACTGTGAGCCAGACCATATCATCCATCAGTGTTGGATGTCACTAATGCTCCTGTGTCTGAATGGGAGCTAATCCCTGTGACCAGGTTTGAGTGGAGGTAGTCAGGACAGGAGTTTAGTACCCATGGTTCTGGAATGATCTTTTCAACTATCACATAAAGGTGTAATGCTTAAAAGGTACTCCACAGATTTTATTTGTAACATTGTCAGACTCACTCTTCGTCAAAATCAGGTGCCTAACATTACCCACAATTAAACACAAATGCCTACAATTTGGTCTGAGACTTGGGTGTGTCAGGCTAGTAGCAGCTAATGTAGCCTTGAGCCTCAAGACAGATGAAGAGTGCGGTATAAGGTCTGGTAATCTCACTCCACATCCCTGGATTTTTTTGTATTTTCCAACTTGTAGTCTTAGGTCCCAACTGACACTGACTTAAGGCACATCATTTGAAGGTAGGCTGTCAAACTTTTGCGGTGACTAAGTAGTTCAACATTTATAAATGTTATGGATATGTAACAGTTACGCCAGCATCTGGAATTTTCAAGCTCTCTCCAGTGTTTGCCTACAAGCTCAACCGTGCTTCCAGTGATTGAGTATGATGCTAGATAATCAAACAATGAGGCTGACGCAAACAATTATTCTTTACCAATACCCGATGGCCCATCATTTTTACTGGTTGGTCAACATGCTGCTAAGTAACTGCTTCCCTTAAAACAGACAGTTCTTCTATATGTGCATTTCCACAATACTATACTAACATTAGTCAGCAGATGAAGTAATAACTGATAGTAGAAAAATAACATTGAATTGATATGTGTATCTTTAAAGTTTAAACTGGGATGATCTGTTGAGGAAATAATATCTGGCTCTAAGAAACAAGGTCTCATGATCACATAGAGAAACTGCTTCAGTGGTTTAACTGTGAATACAGAATAGTCAAGTTTGATGCCCACTCTTTACTGAACATTAACGGTATAATGAGTAGAATTTTCCTGGAAAAAAAAAACAAAAAAACAGTGTATAAACTCGTACAAAAATAATCCTTCTCAGTCATCACTTCTGAGCCACTGGAAGTGTGTGGTGGTGTCTGTATCTGCAGAGACCCTGCCCTCTGCCTGGACTGTCTTAGTTGGACATGTTAGGAACGTTTCTGTGCATCAACCTTTGGGCAGTGGTGTGTGGCCTCCAGTCATTAACAGTGTACAGTGTGTTAGGGTAGGACTTTATAAAAACTTAGCAAGCAGGCTTCTTTTGGCTTAATTTGACTTCATTTGACTGCGCCGTTTTCTTAACCCAAATCAGAGTCTGACTTAATTCACTTCATTTGCTGTTGTGACTTTAAGGTGCCCTGTGGAGTTGTCTTTTAAACAAAGGCATTTATGTTTACATAAGTGTTCATCTTTTAGGCGTAACAAACGTGTTGAATCCCTTCATATATCTTTTTAAATCAGTTTTTTTCCCCAGTTTATTTTGGAACGTGCATGTTTGCCAGCCCACAGTAATCCTCTCCTTCTTAGGCACACTGCTGCCACCAACTGTCATAAATGGAATAGCTTACAGTAAAATTGCCAGCATAAATATAGCTCATGCTCATGGTCCTTTTATGTGAGCTCAAGATTGAAGCAAACCGCTTATTAAAACATGGCTCTGCAGCACTACCAGCGATTAAAAAAAAAAACTCTACTGGGGTAGATACAAAATTTTACTGTTTTTAATACCTTGTTTTAATACTTTAATTATAAACTGTGCATTTTAGTTTAGTTCAGAAGTACTAAAGACACAATGTTTTTCATTGTTTATAGACAGTCATACCATGTTACAGTATGCTGTCATTACAGTTGCCTTTCTATCCTTAAGAGGTGATGCGACTTTCAGGGGACAGTTATATACCCATTAGATTTACAATAATATGAATCCATCATTAAGTAGTCTATTGATTATTCAAGATTTTTGTTTTGTTTGACCTACAGCCCAGATTCCAAAGATATTCATTCTACAGAGGTATTAAACATAGAAAAGAGGCATTTAGTAATTAGATTTACGTTGTGTGTATATAACACTTGATCACATTTTCATTTATGTATTCTGTTTGCATTCTCCTTTTTGGGTCAGTGCTAAAGTATATTTCCACCTTGGTATGGTTCTGGGAAAATGCAGTCCTGCCATTTTATTATAGTTTCACTTCCTCCCTTCTAATATCTGCTGAATGGTGTTGAATGAGCAGTTGAACAGGGATTAAGGACTTGCCTCACTTACAGTAGTGAAGTGAATGCAGCACTGATGCTACTAATCTGATGTGGATCGTGGGATCGTGAAGCTTTCATACACATACATTTGATTCATTGTACTCCTCAACCAGAGACTGCCAGTATCTTAAAATACATGCATCTGGATGGACATACATCAGCAGTCATATAAGAGCATTGAATAAGTTTTCCCATTATCAGCCACTGTACAGGGTGTCATTTGGAGTCTCCTACATAAATACAGTTAAGGATTGTGTTCATGAGTGATGCTTAAGCTATTTCATATCAGTTGTGTTGTATCAGTTGGTTTACACACTGACTTGCTTTCCTGGTTCTCATGTATAGTTTTTCTTTGTGTGATTTATGGGAATCTGATTTGTACAGCTCTGTTTCTATCGCTGTTTCACAGTCAAGGTGTTAGTAGGGAGTGGTGTGAGATGAAGAACTTTATTAGAGACTCACATAATGTTTCTGTCTCAAGTTTGAATTTCCCACACTTTCACATATGATCAAAACAAAATCTCTTTTCAGTTTTTAACCCTTAAGACTGTTTGACTAAACATCCTGGTAGAGGCGTGAACCTCTTTCGAGAGAAAGTAGATTATCAGTTGGACATTTTGATTTTCCATCACCTATTCTCTCTAATTTTAAGTAATTGAATGTTGAATGCTTTCCAGAAAGAAAATAATGTTTAGAGCTCAAAAATCCATGGATGTCAATAACAGCAGGTAGCTACTGTTGGGGGTTGATTGTTATTTATAAAGGTGTATGTACTGAAAATTAAAAAATAAAATTGAAAAGAAATATGTTTTGGTCAAAAACTGCTTTGGGGAACTGCTGTGTCACAAACTTTTTCAATTTCACCTACTAATTTCATAGTGTTTGAGGTTTGTCAACACTGTTACTGATTTCTTTTGTAACTGCTGATAAGTTTAATCCAAAATGGAGTGAAGGATATTTGACCCAAACATTATGGAATTCAAGTTTTTCCTGTTCTAAATAGTACCCGGCCATTAGTGTAAAGATATAAATAAGCAATAAAGATGGAGTGGTAAAAAATGGTTATCTTGAGTTGTTTTTCTCTTTTGCCCGCAGGTTATGAAACTATATAACTGATAAGTAAGGGAAACTGGAAATCTCGTTTATGAAGAAAACACATATCCAAGGAGTTATTCTCACTGGTGACAGGGTGGACATGTCAATCACTTCATAATCCTTGTTTGATCCTGACCATTGTTTACATG
Source organism: Scortum barcoo (assembly GCA_023238725.1). Lineage (NCBI taxonomy): Eukaryota > Metazoa > Chordata > Actinopteri > Centrarchiformes > Terapontidae > Scortum > Scortum barcoo. The sequence goes on along the minus strand of CM041545.1, from coordinate 443,246 downwards.
CATTTCATGAGTGACACAACTTGAAGGAGTTCTCTTGCCCTGGGTTTTGCCTATCAGGTAATGCACAGAGTATCCAAACTGTGGTATTAATCAAAACATTTCTGCACAACAAACAGCAGGACCATCATCTGTAGGCTATTCCAGAGTAAGCAACACTTATATGAGAATGCCTCTGTCTGAAACACAGGCAGCTTTTCTGGGTTTAAGCTTTTGTTATTTGTCTGTTATTAACAGGTAAAAACATTGCCCAGGAGGTTAAACATACACAATTATTCCTGTGATTGCAGGATTACATAGGACATTAAGTATTTTATGACTCACTTGATCTTCAGAACTTGCTATAACTCAAACTTTAAGTAAAAATTGGTTAAAAGTAACTCATTACTTTACTACATTTACTGAAGTATAATTTTGAGGTACTTGAATTTTAGTTAAGTATCTCCATTTTGTGCTACTTTCTTTTATACGTATAGTCTAACTTCATATTTCAGATGGGGACATTGTACTTTTTACTTAACTATATTTATTTGACAGCTATATATGCTGGTTACTAAATTTCACTGAAAATATCTGCATCTTTTCATGTGTTTTTGGATGGACTAAAGTGCCAAGTAGTGCCAGTCCTGTAAGCATCAGTCCTCATGGAGTTTTTGAGTTTCCCCATTTGTCACTGGTCTTTCAAAAATGAATAGGCTGTCCGTAATTACTCTTCAGGAGGCTTTGTGTGAGACACTTAACGTGAGCTGCAAGTATGCACAGAGGTGTGTTACATAGGAAAGCCATAGACCAAATGTGGTTGCACTTTCAGTGCTTAGGAAGAATTCATTGGGAACTTGTTTATTCATGGACAGACTTTACTGCCTTCAAAACTTGTAACAATCAATGTAAATATGAAGTCAAGTGCTTAAAACAACAAATGCTGATGACTTGAAGATTGAATATTCTGTGAACAGTTTCATTCTGCTTGTAAAATATTTAATCACATGTAGATTTTAAGTTCTGTAGCCTTTAAAAACAAAGTGCTGCCTTTTTCAAATCCTATACACGTTGATAAGAAAAATGTAATCATTACAACTTACTTGAAGTTATTTGCTTGTGTTTGTAATTGTATTTGTATTTATGGCAATCATATTCTCAGCTGTATGTAATTAAATACTGTCATGTTCCACTGATGGCTGTTTGATCATTTGTATTCTACAAAATGAGAAAAAGGCTAAACAAAACCTTTAAACTCGTCCTATCTAAAATGAAAAGCAAATGAAATGTGCACAGTGGGCACTGACTCTCAACAGTACAGTGACCTGTGCAGTGAGTGGGCTAAATTGTGGCAAACTGGTTAGAGGCATAGTCAGTGGTAGTGTCTGTGGTTTTTTTGGGTATTAAATATTCATTTGTAATTTTCTATAGTGCTCTGGGTAATATTAGTTTTTAATAGGGCCAACAGGAGGGAATGTCCAAATATACTTGCCTAACAGAGTGAATTAGAAATAAAGCCCTGTCTCTAATTTAAGCCTGCTTCAAAGTTTAAGGTAAATAAAGGCCCTGGCCTCTGTTTGAGATAGACAGCATGGACTGCTCATCGAAATGCCTTCAGGATTTTCTCCTTCCTTTCCTGCCACTCCCAACTGCTCTGCAGTCGCTGCTATCACCTCATTCCCGTCACCTGAGTTTTCCCACCCAATCTCACCAGTTTTCACTTTTCCCCCATTAGCACTGCAGTACTTAACCGCCTCAGTCATTCCTTACTGGTTCATTTTAGCTGTTCCTGTCAAACCTGGCCCACTGCAGTTTGTCTCTGAATACTCATCCACTTTCTTGGCCTTCTTCACTGATGGCAGTAACCCAGGAGGTCCTGCTCCTCCTCCAAAATCTGCTCCTGCTGAGCTGCAGCAGGCTGACAACCCAGCTTGTTTAAGCACAGGGAATTTAGAGGAGTCAGACTGAATTTTTCTGCTCCTTCCAATTTCCAGGACACCATTTAAACCGTACACCCCGATCATTGCAATCACTGGCAATGAAGTGCATGTACCCACTTATTGGATAGTAAGTAAAAAATGTTAGATGATAGTAAGTAAAAAATGAAATCAGTGGTGGTGTGCAGGGCATATGCAGGTATATGGCATAAACCTACTTCTGCTTAAGTTGGCATTGTGTACACCCACTTCTAAATCCATTCTGATGCACATAATTAAGTAATGACTTATTAGACAAAGAGGGCAGGTAGGACCCACAGGCAATTTTTTTTTCTTAGGATGGCAAAAACATGACCAACCCTACTCTAGTACTGTAGGCTAGTACTGGTTTGTTCTGTGTAGGACCAGTTGTATTTACAAACTGCGTACAAATATTGGCACAATTTTTCATGTGATATTTTCAAGAAATAAAATGATGAAACTTGCATTTTTCTTTTGTGAAATAATGAATTTAATTAATGAATTCATTTATAATCCAATCATTTTGATGAATAGAAATCGTTGTAATCTTTCCCAGACTTTACTGGATGTTGTATTTGGTGTAACCGCTGTGTTTTGTATCGGTCATTTTAACTGAAACTGAAACTTTCTCTCAGGATGGGCCTACCTGCCTCTGAGCTGGTGCTTGTGTCCTGCCTTCACTCTGTGCTCTTTAAAAGTGGCTTGCGTGTGACTTTGTTGCAGTGTATTGAGATATGGAGAGCACATTGTGATATCTTCAGTGTTTGGTTAGGTGTCTTCTTCTGACTGTGTTGCAGCAGAAAAAGAAGTTTGGGAACCGGTGCTCTCCTGCTACCTAACCGGTAGTTGTCGTTTCTTTTAAAGATCACTACCTCATTATAGCTCATGTACCTAACGCCCTACACTCGGTAATCCACAGATCTAAGTGTGTACAGTTGTCATGAAAATGTGTGAGAGGGGATGTATCAGTACAGGACATGCTGCAGTTTGTCAGCCTGAGCTGTGGTCTCTTTAAACTCAGGGCGCACAGCAGATTTCCGATCGTCCATGAAGCGGATTACAGCCTTTCCTTTCTGCTACATCAGCTGATGCGAAGGATCCCTCTGCTGGGAGACAAACCAGACCTGCCTGTGTGCTCACAGCACTATGGACTTCAACGTAAAAAAACTGGCTTCTGGTGCAGGCGTCTTCTTCACCCGGGCGGTGCAGGTAAGGCTCGGATCATCTCCTCCGGCCCCAGCAGCCTTACCATCATACCAGATTTACCATCACACGGTCCCTGCGTCCTCAGGGTGGAAATAACTGTGCTGAGTTAGTGCAGCTCTCACACAGCACATAATGCTGCTTTACGTTTCAGCTCGAAAGATGAAATGAGGGATATTTCGTCCTGTTCTCTGATGACGGTAATAAGCCGATAAAGGTCCGTCAAGCGTCGATCCATTATTGATGGCTGTGATCGGATGGATCACCAGTGACACCAGCACCCTCACCAGGGCCGTGGGCTCTTTATTGTATAATTCATTACATTATTCATGGCCACCTGCCCAGTAACTCAGTTCTACATACTGGATAAAACGTGACACCACACTCCCTTTAAAAAAAATAATTCATTTATTAATTTTGCATGAGGACCTGGACATAACTAGTAGAAGCAGACCACCCACTGCAGCCAGCTTTTGGCAGCGTTCACTAACAAACTAGGCTTCCACGATTTGTCAAACTATGCATTTTGCATTGCTTTTCCCATCATGTAGATAGTAGATATTAAATACAAAGCTAGTCTGTTTTCTTCCACAGTCCCAGACCATCTTCCCATCTAAGCACCTCCTTTCCCACTGCTCCCACACAAGGAGGTATTTTAAACATAAATAAATACATGTATCTTTACAAAATCTACATATATGTACCCTTACACACACCTTTCAAATTGCATACACAGACGTGCAAGCACAGCTGATATGTGCATACTAGATTCATACATTTACAGGACCTTTGGAAACATAACCAAAAATGAACCCTTTGTATGGACCCATACACGTATGGACAAACAAATGCATGCACACTATGGCAAACCCTTTCAAATTTAATCAGTAGGGCTGAGTAGTACCAATGTAGTTCATCTTAGTTCATGTCAAACAATTTTGACATGTTAAGTATATTTTCACATCAAAAAATGATATTTTAACTGGTCTAAACTGATTTTTATACTATAGATATCAGTGGTAAATTATTCACTCGATCTACACTCAAATTTCCACATGTTCAAAAAGAACTGTGACAAGTGGAAATATAATTTCCTATTTAAGGCGGTTGTATTTCATATATGTCTACCACACAGGAAATTATTATTCTAATTACCACATTCATTTCAGATATACATGTCCCTGAAGATATCTACAAAGACATTGTAACTTGTGTTAAAATTTTGTAATTTCAGTTAGTTAGAATTGCATTTGTATATCTAGAATCTAGAATGAAAAAATATCTAGAATTCCTAATCTGTAATGTAAGAACAAATTTAGATATCTGCAGCTGACATCTCCACTAGTAAGAAATTACTAGAAAGATTAACTACTGAATTGTTGATATCATTAATCAAAATTATAAAAATGACATTACACATATGTAATGTCTCTGTGTGAACTCTGTGGGTGCGTTTGAGTTGAAGTCAATACTAAAAGTTGACAAGTTGTAATTAAGTTACATCTTATCAACAAGTTGTTGATATGAAGATTTTTTTTTACCCTTGACAATTATCTTATCACTCTTCCTCTTTCAAACAGCTGTGTTAAAAAAAAGAAGAAAATAGAATTCAAAATATTTAACCATTATATTAATTAGATATATTTAATCATTAATTAATAAATCATCTTTTTTTCACTTGCATCCTAAACAAAAGCACATGCTAGCCAGATCAAGACTATTAGGATGAGAGGCTTTGGTGAAACTTTTGCCCCCAGGAACTGTAAATGAACACAGAATGAAAGGTCCGTGTAGCTGCTTTCAGTACAGTTTTGAATGCAGGATTGTGGCATCACTGCAGTACAAGAACTGACTACTTCTTCCACATCTGCCAATAAGTAACAAGAAAGTGTAATAAAGGCCTACAAAAAAAGGTTAATTAGTGATGGACATAGACCATGGAATATTGTGTTTGCCTGATTGTAATGCCATTAGTTTTGCAGGTATTAGTACTGAACAAATTAATATATATAGTATATACTAACATACTTATTGGTACTGTGTATATATATATTGTTAGCTGTGACTGAAGTTATGTGCCGACCATGTACACTCAGGATCCTGACTTTGTCCCCCAGTTCACAGAGGAGAAGCTGGGCCAGGCTGAGAAGACAGAGCTGGATCCTCACTTAGAGAACCTGATCTCTCGGGCAGACATCACCAAAAACTGGACTGAAAAGATCTTAAGACAAACAGAGGTGCTCCTGCAGCCCAACCCAAGTAAGAGAAGAAAGAAACATAAAGATGTATGATTCCAATTAGAATTAGAATTAGAATTAGTTTCACTCCGTATGACATGACATTTCTGACATTTATGGCTTCCTGATGAGTCGAAAGTATAATTGATCTGAAGAAGTATGATTAAAAAAAAATTAAAAGTACTGTATTTATTTTTTTTAGTAATATGTTACCAGGAGGCAAATGATGACCTGGACTCAATGGCTATTGTATGAAACATACAGTCGGGTGACAAATTAAAAGAAAACCAACATGAAGTTGTTGTCAACAGCCTTTGCACTGACTTTCTACGTCTGTGAACTGTAGTGGAGGGATGATCACCATTCTTCCAAAGGAATCAGAATCCGAATACTTTTTTTTATCCCTGGGGGGAAATTTGGTGTGTGTTATGACAGTGAACACATGTTCACTGTCATAACACACACCAAAGGTAAAAGGTAAAAATGTTTATTTTGAAATTTGTTCAAGAAATATCTGTATAACTTGTTTCGGAGTCTGCCTTTGTTGCAGAAGCTTAAATTAACTTGTGTTGAACATGTCAGACTTTAATTGTGCTTGCTTAGCTCAGAAACTTTTGTTACTAAGCAAACTTTAGTATAACGCTTAGAGAGCATCATAGTCTGACTTCAATCTGTTATATCCTTAGAATGGATGGAGTAGTACGATGGATCTTGGTAATAATGTCTAACTCATGATCTGTATATTTTTTAACCCTCCATGCTCCAGTTGACCACACTGGTAAGTCATTTCCTTGAGTCTTATGTAGGGAAAGATTAACTCATTGTACTTGAGTCTCCCTCAACATTAATGAGTACAGATGCTGTACAGATGGTGATCTCCTGTACACTGAATGGACTGATTATGTGTAGATGCAAAGACTTCTTGAATTACTAATGACTGTCCCTCCAGGAAGACAGCCTATTAGCACTTGTTTGATTGGAATGCTGCCTTCTCAAATAAAAGCTAGCAGCAGGAATGTTAAAATCAGGTTTCTTATAAAGGCTGGTTAAAAATGGTGCGGGGATGTGGAATAAACCTTACTATAACAACTCATGGTAAATTCTACAGGATAATGCCTTCTTCCACAGAAAGATTCCACCAGTACAACAGAGTCATGTTTCTGCTTTTAGCACAAATACAGTTTTTACTCACAAATGATTTTGGTTATTGGTTGGTATTTTTTACATTAACAGCCTTCCTGAAGATGGTGGGTTTATAACCATTGAGGCACTGGAAGGCTTTTTATAAAAATCATCAGTGCAGGAAGTTGTTGACTATTAATTCATTAAATAGCGACCCAAAACACCAACATGGAAATTACTTGAAATAATTTGTAATAATTTCTATTAAAAAGTGAGAGATGACTCGATATACTGAATTTATGAAGTCAGTAGGAAATCATGGGGGAAGTTTCAGTTTAAGCCATGCCCCTGATTAATAATAATAATAATAATAATAATAATAATAACAATAACAACAACAACAACAATAATAATAATAATAATAATAATAATAATAATAATAATAATTATTATTATTATTATTATTATTAATATTATTATTATTATTATTATTTGTTATTATTTTTATTCTTAATTTTTTTTTTTGTTGAGTGTTCTTGTTGATAGTTTTTTTTAGCATTGTTTAGGGAGCCTGAGATTTAAGAATTTCATTACCAATGATTGCTGATGTAAATTGTTGTGTAATGACAGTAAATTGAAATCTTGGTGTGTACAGCTTCATAATGATCTCTTTATCACATTATCCAGGTGCTCGAATAGAGGAATTTCATCTATGACAAGCTGGATAAGAAGCTTCCTTCTAAGGAAACCAATGCAGAGCTGCTGGGCCAGTACATGCTGGAAGCTGCCAGTGAATTTGGACCAGAGACACTATATGGTCAGTGGAGCTGTTACTGAAATATTTCTGGAGCTAATGAGGCTCTGAGCATGTAGTCTGCTTTGTAGTCATGAAGTACTGGTGGGCTTGCAATGCTTTCCTGAAGCCATTTTCTATCTATCAGCAATTATAATTTAATTGTTTATTTTCCATGACTTAGATTTCACATAAACTATGAAAAGCTGCCCTGAATGGCAAAGGTAATGGCTCAAGGTAAATGGCTTTACCTGAAGTGGCGATGTTGTTCTAAACAATGTAAAACCTCATGTTTGATACTATGTTGTTTTTTTATTATTTTAGTTTAGTTATATAACCACCTCTTATGGACAGCAGGAATATCAGACTGTGGTTGAGCTCAAACACACACTGCTGCACACTACATACTGCTGCATACTACATACAACACTAGGTCTAGTCTCCACCTTTTCATAATGCTGAAAATACCTATATATTGGCCACCAGATATCAATTATAATTACACTTTTCCTGTTTTCTTTAACTTTAACTTCAGTCTACTTTCAGTGACACCAGTTCTGCCCTCAGCTCAGCTATTCAGAATTCTTTTTTTCTTCTTCGATGCCTAAATGCCTTTTTTTTTTGTCAGATTTTATATAGTGTGTAATACTAATATGTGTGTGTATTTGTGCATTGTGCCAATTGTAGGCAGTACTCTGATTACAGTGGGTGAGTATCAGAAGAGACTGGGAGGGGCAGAGCGTGAGTTCCTCCATACCTCAGCTGTCAGCTTCCTTACTCCTCTACGCAACTTCCTGGAAGGAGACTGGAGGACTATATCAGTAAGTCGAACTGACTGACTGACTTACTCAACCACTCAATACTGAATCTTTGGTGTTTTTAAGACATTGTGTTCCCATTAACACCACCCAAGTGAAGAGGAATGTGTTGCCATGGACACTAAAACTTGTGCGCTATAACCTTGTACTCTTTTATATTGAATATTTATACATAACTGGTTGCCAGATTGCACTGTCAGCTGGGTGAAAACCTAGTGTTGGGAGGTTTATTCTCAGCAGCAGATGGCAGGTTTCTGACTGAATCCTTCCTGTCCACTGCAGAAAGAGAGGCGACTGCTGGAGAATCGACGGCTTGATCTTGACATCTGCAAAGCACGCCTGAAAAAGGCCAAGCAGGCAGAAGCTAAAGCAGCGGTAAGATGAACTTTCAAATTGTCATTGTTGGTTTCTTCTCTCTTTCTTGTCCTGTCCTCTGTAATAGTATTTTGATCACAGTAACCTTAAGACCTGCATCAGCTTAACTGAGCAGATAGATTGGAAATGTCCTCCACTTCTCAGGCAACAATGACAAATATTTACTCTTTTCTGTCTCTGTTTTGTTCTTCACAAAATACCTGGCTGATGAGCCCCTTGATGCTCCACTTGTTTTATCAGGTAGTCTGTGACTTTGTCTGTCTGCTGTTTGTTGCTGAGCTGGTAGTGTGCAGTGGCTTTTTACAGCTTTTTCACAGACTCTATCTGCTGATGCTGAAAACAACATTGAGTAGAACAGTCACAGTGATCCAGAACTATAAAGTTGTGGGCTGTAAATCCAAACCAGTAAGCTGAAATATGCTAACACTTTTGCAGAGTTAGTGATATTTTTCTACACCATAGGTGACCCCTTTCATATTGCACATATCCATTTGTTTGATTTTTAACAAATTAACAGTTTTTTTTTTTTAACTTTTTAGTTTCCTGCAGTTTTATCAGCAGTCATATAATTTTTAAGCTTATGCTTTAAGTTTATGCTACATGTACATTAGATTTTAGGCCATTTCATTTTCTAGAACATTTTTTGTTAGCATTTTAGCTGTTGTTATTCAAATGTGATGTGGCTCTGTGATCCCATTTTTTTAAACCAGCATTAATCATTATTTTTTATATTAATGCTGAAGAAAGTAAAGGTGTTGCTCGTAGTGCCACCAGATCTGTCAAGCTTTTTAACCTTTTACAGCAGACTGATAAACCCAACTGTGATAAGTCTACTACCTGCCCAGCAACAAACGAGATGGCGTAGAAAGAAAAACATATAGCAGTTGGATTTTCCATCAGGAGTGGGTGAAGACAAAAACAGAGCTATCAGAGGAGTGAATATTAAGTACAGGAGTCCATTATCCCGTTGAAGTGTCACTAAGGAGCAATGTAGAGTTCTAACTGCCGGGGTTATGGACAGGCTCTCTGACACATTCGTCAAGAGACCAGAAACACAGCGTTGATGGATTGATAACGTTGCCCTGTATCTGCTGGATGTGGACATGAACAGTTGTTTGCTCACAGGTTAGTCATTCCAACTTTATAAGCCAGGTATGTTATTATGATGTTGGATGTATATCTGTCAACTAAAGTGATGTTTTTCTGCCCCCTAAAGGGCTTAAAAACATCACTTTGTCCCCGCTGTTCTCTGCCACATCCATACATTATGAGTGAAAAAGCTCAATGAAGGCAAGCACAGCAATATTAATATGTTAGGGGGTTAGTAAGAAGCACACAGCTTTGACAGCAACTAATATATACATTCCCATATCAGCTCATAGAATCTTGCTTTCTTAATTTTCCCAATAATTTTGCTCCTATTGTATTGCACCAAGTTGGTTGCTTTTTCAGATGGCATGGCTGCACTGACCAAACTACTGCTTAATATTTTCTAAAAGTGATATTGCCTGCAGTGTCTGTTGCATGTACTCAACCTCAGTAAGATAAACTTCCTAATGCCTTGTGCTGACTTTGTCTGAAGCTATCATACCATTATGCCAGAAAACTGGGCTCACAGAAGGATGATACAGTATTTATTGGTACACAAACCTGTTAAAAAACCATGCATGCAGGTAGAGAACTGGTAGTTGGCAGAGTGTGAATTTTATTTTGTTCTTTCTATTATTGTAGTTATATACTACATTAGAAAAAACAATCACTAAAAGACCAAGTAACACTGGGGTATGGTGGAGGACTGGTGACATACTGCCATACTGCTACACACACACACACACACACACACACACCTACACACACACACACACACACACACACACACACATATATATATATATATATATATATATATATATATATATTGATACAGATAAGAACAGGGACCTTAAACATGAAGTAAGTTCAACACTTTGGGTTACCTGTCATCACTGATGGTTTTCAAATCATGTTCATGTAAAAAAATTGGAATTATTAATTACAAGCAACATTGCCAAGACCATGGGCAGAGTACCTAATAGGAATCAGTGATATCTGGAGGAAACTAGGTTACTGTAGCAGCACAAAATAATATTCAATAACATAAAGTTTACACAATATAATCACACAACCAGAATACAGTAAGAAGATCTAGGAATAATATCCAAATATCAAAGTAAGGCTAAGGCTATAAGATTTTTAAATAGAGTCAGCATCGTTGGACATGTTTGGTAATCCAGAATCAGTATTGATTATCCATAGAAAAACAAAAGTCATTCATTTTCTGTTGCAAAAGCACAGAGGGAAAGAACAGAAAATCGAAGAAAAGGAGATAGAAGAAAAGGAAAACAACTAAAGTGAAACCCCTGAAAACTCAGCTCCAGATATTAAGTATTTCTCAGGGGGTTAAAAGGTTAACCAATGCTGAAATCATGTCATGTATAGAGAAGAGTGTGTTCAGGTAGGACGCTATCACTGATCGCAAGCTGATGTTTTCAGTTCCTTAAAGCCTCTCAGCAGATATAATTGCACTGAGTCTAAAATGATTCAGTCCTTTAACTCATGTTATATTGAGCTGCAGTTATGGAATAAAAAGCACCTACACTGTCACATACTTAACATACTTTTGTAATTACCATTTATTCTGTTAGTGTGGTTCACTTACTCCAGGTTTATTGGTCCTTTTTTAAATCCATATTGGACATACGGTTGTGTAAAACAATTTTGTAGTATCTGACATAATGATCATGGAAATCTGAATGATACTGCTGGTCTATGAAGAGGTATCCAGGAAGTTATCCAGGAAGGTTTGATCCAGTCCTCTAACCTGAACCTGTATTAGCCCTGTGAAGTGCATCAATTTCGGCTGGAAAGCAGTGGGCACACATAATGGCAGATAAAAACAAATTTTAAACTTCTAATAGAGGGACAGGTATGAAGCCAAAGAAGATGGCAGGTTGGGGAAAAAAATATGCATCAAAAGAGCATAGCTAGACTACTACAGAGTCTACAATACAAGAATCCTCAGCAGAAAACAGCAACACCATGTCAACTGAACAATGCCAATATCACATCTACTGCATGTCAGTTAGCCCAGTGATAACATTATCCAATATCAGTGCCGTAAAATATAACAGATTAGAAACAACTGAAGGAACAACATGAACAACATTAGCTTGAGATAATAAATCAACCTTACCATTAGATGTTAAAGGTCTAGTCTGTAGGATTTGTGTATAATCACTATGAATCACTGTGTATTTGTTAGCTTAGAATGAGCCATCCATCTTCCTCTTCCACAGGAATCCACCATGTTGCTCTGCCAGAATGGACAAACTGGCTCAAATGAGAGCCTTTTGGGTTTTTGCACTTGAATTCTTTCAATGTACATCTTGTCTTTGTGATACAGGTCTCTTCTCAATGCATGGTGGGGACATTCAGTAACAGCAGGGGGCAACCTTCTCACAGTATCTCACCCATCTTCACAGTACAGATATTCACAGTTAAAAACAAGCTAATAAAAAATTAATTTAATGGTAATGATAGCTTAACAAAAGAGGGACTAGAATGTGAATCAACATATGAATGTAGTTTGGCTCCAACTTTTCTTTTCTTTAAAATTTCTTTAAAAGTAATTCACAGTAATGCTGTAGTGACTGGGTGTCTCTCAGAGGGTTAACACATCTTTAAGCCCTGTGTAACAAACTTTAATAAAGGTCATGGACTATTGTCAGTTACCCCATAATCTTTTTATTCTAATTGTAATTAATAATTGACAATTAATTAATAAATGAAACCACTTGGATATCACATCCTGCCAACTATCTATAGTACCTTATGCTTTGAATTTTGTCCAAATAATCTGCATTTGCACTGCTTCTGATGTGAATGATTTTATGTTTTATGCTTTTGGCTAACTTTTCTTTCGCTGTTTGATGATTGCAACTGCATGTCTTTGCCAACATGTGTTTCATCCTCCCTGCTCTTGTTTATAGGCTGCGCCTGATTTTCAGGAGACAAGGCCTCGAAATTATGTTCTTTCTGCCAGTGCATCAGCGGTAAGAGTTCCAAGTAAAACAAATGGCACACATGCAGGGCACATGTAGGGTCTACTGTATGTCACTGAGCAGGAGCAAGTCTAACTTATTAAGAGGCATATAGCACTAGATCACTTAGTGCACTAGATAAGATGTTTCATTCAGCCTTAGCCTGGACACCATGAAAGAAAGAATCTGACTTCTTCCCTCATACAGAAATGAAAAGATGAAACAATATGCTGCTACAGTCTCACTTGGTCTAGTGTGACCAGTAGTTTATTGTAGCTAATGTTAGCTATGGGACATTACTACTTCTTCTTCGGTTTACTTAAAGCATCAGTTAGATAAGATTAGGAGATTCTCCTAATCTTACAGACTGAAACTGCTCCTATTTTGATAATTAGAGCCTTCTTTTTATTACCGTTATGTTGGCTACGAGTTGATGCAGTGGAGTGCAGTGCAGTGGAATCTGTTCTGATTGGTTGATTTGATTCAGGTGTGGTGGATTCTTGTCCAATGATCTTAGAGGCAGCAGGTGGAGCCAGAGGAGTCTGATTTTTATCACAGATTATCTGTCTCATGTTCTACTGTCAGGACATAGAGACAGTTTTAGGGAATATGATGAAAAGTCATTTTAAATAAGTTAATAACGTCTGCTTTAATGCTGTTGAGAATAATCAGGACAATAAGAATCAGACATTTGGAAAATCTATCAGAGTTCCAGCTTGCTTGTTTCATATGTAACCTCATATCAAAACCTTTGGAGCTTGTATATTTATACAACATGGTATCACAACTATTAAATGACCATAAGATGCACATTATACATTTTGGATTATTTCTTGTTTGACAGTAAATAATATGAAAGGGCTGCATTTCTAACACTTGAATAAGTTAGGCTTGTCAGACTGCACTATTGCATAATGTTTGCAACATTAATATGATACTTATGACATAAGCATGTTTTGTGCATGTTTAATTTTTATTATTGTATTGATTTTAATCTTTATTTTTCATATTTTTCATTTGACATAAAATATTTCTCATTAGGTTTGTAAACCTAATGAGAAATATTTTATGTTTTGAATGAACCACATTTAGAGCCATATATAAATATCTCACTCCTTGACATCATGCCATTATAACCAGAAAATCAGTTATTCACTTCACCTGGCAGTGGTTTTAATGTTTTCACTTATCTATGTACAATAGCTCCACATGGGTATGATATGAAATGATGACATGTCTATGAAAAGACTAAATTGAATTTTGTAGTTGCACTACTTGCAAATAGTAGTATAACAGACATATTAGAAATGTGGGCCTTTAAGGTGATTGCTGAGTCAAAATGAAAACATGTTCACCTGGACCAGATGTATTGTAAAGTTACCTTAAAAGCTCTGCCAACACAAGATAAGAGGGATGCTGCAGAATTATGCTGCTTTTCCATTTCTGCCGACCATATCACTAACTGCAGAGGACCTCTTCAGACAAACCACTGGAACAATGTACAAGTGTGTGTTTTATCAGTCAAACAATTAACACAAATATAATCATACCCCAGAGTCTCTCCTTCCAATCTACTGCAGTATCAATAACCTGTTAGATATATTCTTCTATTAATGCAATGTAAATGTGTTTATGATTTCTGTAACCTTTAGCCTCAGGTATATATGAACAGTTCCTGTGTCTCACCTGCATACATTATTGAACAGTACTGAAGGTAGTAGTAGTAAGAGGTAATCAGATCCTATACCTAAGCAAAAGTAGCAATAGCAGTGAAAAAACATTCAAATTCAGAATCTTAAAACTACATATCTATTGTCTTGTTAATGAAAAATTTCAGTGCTATAGCTGGTCATATTTTTATAAAATCCATGTTTTTGTAAAATCCATACTTAGCTAACTATAGCTAAAAAAGTTTGTTTGGTGGAAACTAACTACATTTAATCAAGTACAAAACTTGATTAAATGTAGTAAGTTAGTTTCCACCTAACAAACTGACATCATGCTTATGTTGCTCTGCATTACCTCCAACATGATTACTGTGACTAACCACTTCCGTTTGTCAGTAATTAGCAGTGACCCTTTTTATATAAGTCAAAAGTAACTCACCAGACATGGTACCTTTAACAAACAATTACATCAGTTTAATACTGCCTTCATACAATCATGCATGGTGAAAGGCTTTAACTTTTTTTTTAATTATCAAAATGAACCATAGGAATTTACCCTTTCCCCTTCCCCTTTTATGACTTAAAAACTCAGCTTAAACCACATGTGTGGTACAAATCATGACAGAAAAGTGGGGTCAAAAAGATCATGTTCCAGACTACACAGGTATTATCCAGTTTTTAACCCTAAATCTCAGCCAAACAAGAGTGGTAACAGAGCAACAGGCCTAACACATTCTAATTCTGATCAGGAAAAGAAAATGTAGATACAAAATCAGAATTAGGAATAAGAACTGCAATGAAATATAGTCGTGGTTTCTTTGTTGTTATTGTGATTTCAGTGTGAATTGGCTTTTTTAAATGATGTCATTAGCTCTCTTGTATGTCAAACTCTACAGTAGAGTAAACATTTAAAGTGTGCCAACTTTCAGTGTGTTTCTTTGTGTTGGCTCTGTAACTGAACCAGCTGCAGAGTGGCTGGGAAAGCTGGGATATGGAGATTGATCCCAGTGTATCAGAGCAGAGGAAGGTTGTACATATGAACATCTGTCAGCAACAGTAAAGTAGGATTAAAACTGTGGTATCTGTGCTATGTATTTATGGTGGTAGAAAGTGGTAGTAAGAGCTCTTTTAGTCAAGTAATTTAGTGTGTATTTTTGCCTGATAGGGCCTCATGGTTGATTTTTCCATTTTGTTGTGTTTCTTAAATGTTAGGAAAACTAGAGGTGCTTTAATTAATTAATTCAATATCAATTTGGTCATAAAATGTAAGTAAAGTAAATGTTCAGTGATCCATAAAATGAAATGATGAGGACAGAGAGCAGCATTAGCCGTATTATTATCCAGGCTTTACATAAAGTTCATTAACCAGTTACATATTGTATACTACAGTGCTATGCTACAGTACACTGAAATATTTGCAGTACACTCAGGGTCAAATCAGGTTCTGTCTTTATCTGGCATCTCTAATCACACATTCTTTAAACTGCTATTTGTTGCAGTAAGAACAAAATTAGCATTTACCACAGTGGAGCTGACTTAAGTCTGCTTTAAACATTCATTAGATACCTGACCCAAGTTAGAAAATCAATATGAGATCATAAAATGTGGTCAGGAAACCTGAGGTGATGATACAGTGCATCCAGAAAATATTCACAACGCTTCACTTTTTCCACATTTTGTTATGTTACAGCCTTATTCCAAAATGGATTAAATTCATATTCTTCCTCAAAATACACACAACACCACATAATGACAATGTGAACATCTTTCTTTTTTTTTTTAGATTTTTGCAAATTTATTAAAAATAAAAACTAAGAAATCACATGTACATAAGTAAAAATGACTGAGACTGAGATGGGGACATGTCATTGTAGAAACCTGGATAATTTTAGAATTATACAGATACATTAAAAAAAAATTATCACAATATCACCATTTAATGATAAGCCAGGTGCACCTAAATGGCTAGCCAAAGCCCTGTGGATTAGTCACCAGCAACCCTATGCTTGACACATGGGCTTTCCTAAGTAAACTGTTTTTGACTCTTTGATCCAAAGTTGGTGCCTGAAAACTGGCCTGGGATTAGAGGTTAAAGGGAGATCAATGTGACCTGCCATTAAGCTGGTTAGCTTCATTGTAGAAATTGCCATAGAAACTGAACCTAAATTACGCAGTAGTTCCCTTCATAGGTCTTCTGCCCTCAGCTATGTGGCTCTACACAGCCTAGACAGCGAGCTAAACAGAATGATCCAGGAGTCTGAAGAAGCTTTCAGAGCGTTTACTTGAACCATATTTCTTTTTGTGAAACTGAAAAATACAAACAATAAAGATATGTTTCAATGTACAGTACTCTCATTTTACACATTTAAATAATTTATCAAAAACTAATCAATATTTCCACTGTTCTAGCATCACACCGTTTCATTAAGTTTGAACAAAGTCAACCAGCTCAGTTATGTGTAAACCTAGTGCAAAGTTTCTCAGGATTGCTTGCTAGCATAACATGTTTCAACACTTAGCCTTGTACACAATTACAAGCATAAACATCTGAACCTAAAGTTACATTAATACATGTAGTTGAACTTAGTTGCAAGATAAACTTACAGATTGTCCTGTATCAAGCGCATGCAGCGAGCGACACGAAGAGCATGTATTTTGCCGTCTTCTACCGCTTTGCACAATAATGAAACTGAAAGTAAACTTACTCAGCTTAAACAACAACACCCAACCCGGCCAATAGATGGCACAATTTCACCACATAAAGGCGACTACCAACTAACTACCAACCTGAGAACAGAATAATAGGCTAAATTGGCTAAACTGAAGCACTTACGTAGCTTATTCTTCTTTATGATGTCAACCGAATTTGATATTTGAGTGTGAGAAAGATTCATGACTGCTTTTTTCTGTCCTCCTGCTGCTTCTCTCAGTTGCTGAGTGAGGAAGTGGACAAAGTAAGTATCCTCCATAGGTGTACAATAAACATAGCTATCGTGTTTGAGTCTGAATGCATCACTACAAGCATGTGTTTGCACAACCCTTTTAATACTTGCCTCTTGTCCCTTCGTCTCAACCTGTAGGCAGAGCATGAACTTCGTGTCGCTCAAACAGAGTTCGACCGCCAAGCTGAGGTCACTAGACTCCTGCTAGAAGGCATCAGCAGCACACACACACGTGAGCGCACCATGCCATACTGAACACACTCTCAGAAATAGGGGTACAGTTTTTGTCCCTCAAAGTACAGTGTATACTTACCTCAAAGTAACTATATGTAGAGAAATAAAAAGTGAAAGAATTTCCCATTTTCTAATTTTCTAAACAAGTGTTTACAAGGTGATCAGGTTTAGTAGCATTTATGATAAGTTTTTGACTAAAATTAGGAAATCAGTGTATTCTGATGATACTGTGATGTCAATAAAGCAAGCTGTCATGTACTGCTGGGGATTCTACTCATGCTGAGTTAATCTCTCCCTTTCTCCCCTCAGCTCAACCACCTGCGTTGTTTGCAGGATTTTGCAGAGGCTCAGGCCACTTACTATGCTCAGTGTCATCACTATATGCAGGACCTTCAGAGGGAGCTCCACAGGTGAACATTCTGTACTGGTGGTAGCTTTATCATGAGGACATCTAGAGATGCACCTGGACTCACAGACTCATTTCCATTACCTGTGATACCTTCACACATGGACTAAACCAATGAACTCAGTATAGCTACAGCTTATTACGACTCATGTATAATTCCATAATATGATTGATGATGTTCTCTGTACATGTGGCATCTATTGCACGTCTGTCCGTCCCAGGGAGAGGGATCCCTCATCTGTGGCTCTTCCTCAGGTTTCTTCTTTTTTCCCATAAAGGGTTTTTTGAAGTTTTTCCTGACTCGGTTCGAGGGTCTAAGGACAGAGGGTGTCACAACTGTGCAGATTGTAAAGCCCTCCGAGGCAAACAATGTTTGTGATTTTGGGCTCTAAATAAATAAATTTGAATTTGATTTTGAATCCGTGGCATTGTATGACAGAGGTAGCGTAAGGTAATGGGACTTTGTAAAGGATAATTGGCAACTTTTGTTTTAGATTACATTACAAAGGTTTAATTTTTTCATACTAGCCTTGTAGTGTTTAGTTCATGGAAAGAGTTTAATCACAGTATGTAATAAACAGAGACTAACCACAGACCAGCACACTTCCTCTGCTTGGTGCACACTTCCTCTGCTTCATACAGCTGGAAAATACTGAATCTGTTATGGATTGTTACTGGTAGGCCTAAATGTGGTCAAATGAAAGTATGAATATATTGGAACTGGCCTATAATATACCTTCCATATTTTAACCATATTTAATAATTTGGTCTGTC
Source organism: Scortum barcoo (assembly GCA_023238725.1). NCBI lineage: Eukaryota > Metazoa > Chordata > Actinopteri > Centrarchiformes > Terapontidae > Scortum > Scortum barcoo. Next base: position 424,662 of record CM041545.1, on the reverse strand, counting down.
ACATGCTCAATCCCAGTAAAAAAAAAAAAATTAATTAATTTTCTTCCTGCCTCCGTGAACACCCAGTGGGAAGACAGAAAGAGAGTATAGGCAGTTGTGGGAGCATGCTGACATTAGCATTTAGCTCAAAGCACAACTTAAGTACAGCCTCACAGATGATGGTTGTTGGCTCATAAACCTTGTAACATGTTCTTTGCAAATAATAAATCTATAATGATTTCATTTGACCTGGGGGAAGACAAGGCAAGTTTCTTTCACTCTTTTTACATGGAGCACCTGTACCAAACCATTATTACATGTGTCTAGATGTGATCACTGTGATGTCTTTTTACAGGATCACTGTCACAGCTTCAAATGAACAAACTGGAAATTCACTTTGACAGTTCATATCCTTAATTTGTCTTCCAATCTTCACACAGATGTGCTAATGCTGTTAGCGCCACCCACTCCTCTGCTGCTGTCTGTCCCAGCCCTGTCTCTTCTGCTTTCCTGTCTGGACCATCATCTCCCAGGGCTACAGGCTCCTCCTTGTCCAGCCAAAGGCCCAGCACGCTGGCTACGGGGCAGAAACAGCTCCCTGTCACAGGCACCAGGAAGGCCAAGGTCTTGTATGACTATGAAGCCCACGATGCAAGCGAGCTTTCCCTATTGGCTGATGAGGTACAATAGGATATTCTGAGTTACCCCACACACTTACCTCTTCATTACACTCGGAACAATATCTGCACATAAGAACAGTTAGAAGACCATTATCTGTGCGAATGGTACATGTACAATATTGGATATTAAAATTATAGCCTCCATCATTTTTGCTTCTCATTGCCTTTAAACTGAAAATAAAAACAAATTCTGGCTTTAATTTTCATTTGGATATAATCAGCCCATCCATTCATTCATTTACCATACTGGCTTTTCTATGCAGATTTACAAGGAACTGCAGCCTTTCCCATTATACACTCATTAAAGGATTGTGTGTATATTACTTTCCTGTTTCCCTTTCATTTAAAATGGCTACTTGGCTACCACCGGCTAGTTTTTTTCTTTTTAAAAGGTCTCATGATAAAAATATTTATTGCCAAATTTCTCTTAAAATGTTCTTCTTTGCTGTTTTGCTTCTCCAGCTCATTACTGTATACACCATACCAGGAATGGATCCTGACTGGTTGATTGGAGAACGAGGGAATGAAAAGGGTAAAGTCCCTGTCACCTACCTTGAACTGCTAAGCTAATGGACCAAAAGGCAGGACATACACATGCACTTCAAAAAGCCTGTCTACTATCACACGTGTACATTTAGTGCACTTAGTGTATTTTGATCTGTGGCTATCTTTAACACTTATGCAAACCTGTTTAGAAAGTTTCTAGAAATACAGAAGACTAATGGGAGGAAACTGCAACAAACACGCATGAATAATAATCAGAAATTGCCACAAACACTAACTGTGTGAGTAACAGTTTAGTTTTTGTGGCCACGTGGGTCATTACAGATTCCTCTAGCCAATCTTCCATGTGACTCAACCACATAGCGCACATGAGGCTTTCAAAGACCAAGACCTTGTGTAATCCACTAAGAAATAATTCCAATGTATAACAACTTGGGTCTTATTTTTGTAGTTCAGGCCATCATTTCTTCATTTTTTATTGGAAATGTAACATACTCAACAAAGTATCAGCTAAGAACTAGAAACACAGTTATAAACTGACCAACAATTTAGCGATGTTATCTAAACCTGTTTCTAGAGAGCTAAAGCAAAACTGGATCTACTGGGTTCTGCTTTAATTTGTAATATGTAATATATAAAGATTGGAACATAACCATACTCAGCAGTATATTATGCAGTTCATTCAGTTTGTACAGACATGGCTGTTATGAAACAATGTGGGATAATATATTCAAAATACGGGGTATCTACCGATACTAAATCTGATCTAATATTATATCCAATAATTACCTAAATGTTGACTCAAATATTTCAGTTTCTGTTTCAGGTTTTTAATGTGGAATTTCATTCATAAATCACCATTTGACCAGTGTAATGATTAGATGTGAAATAACTACCGTTAACATTTTGTGTTCCTTTGGGCTTTCCTAAGAAAACTGTTTCTGACTCTTTGATCCAAAGTTGGTGCCTGAAAACTGGCCTGGGATTAGAGGTTGTTGGAAGCCATCTGATTACATTTTGGTCCAGTGATCATGCTTAGCCATCATGTTTCATTCAAGACCTAGTTCTTTGTCAAACACAACTCTTCTTCAAGCTTAAGTGAGTCTCACAGATGGGAAACAACTTGTTACAACTTGTACTGCTATTACTGGTTGGTTCACGTGTGAAATGTGTGTGGAAAAACAGACAAAAAAAACAAGGAAGTTGACTCTTGTCTAAATATCTGGTGTGTAACTAACTAGGGATGATGTAAAGTGTTGGTTTTCTCACCAGTGAGTCATAATGTTGCAAGGGAATCCCCAGTGTGATTTCACATTGGGATGCTAAAAAATAGAGCATAGAGTATATAGTAATGTAGTGTAACTGAGATCACAAGTGGCATGGGTATTTCTGGTTCCCAGAGAATATTGTTAAATGTTTTTGTGAAGCACCGTTAGGCCCCAATATCCTTTGGTAAATAATACAAATTCACTCTCAGAATGCCATAAGATTTGCTGATTGCATTCAAGCTTTCCTTCAGAGCCACTCAGGATAAATTCATATTTTTAACTCTAGTACTGATAAGGCTTTCACAACAGCAAAATTAATACCACCAATGACAAATGCTTTTTGTTTATTTGTAGTTTCAATGTAATGACCATTTCAGCCTGTATGGGAGCGCCAGTATCACTATAGAAAGTTGGTCTTGTTTATAACTTATTGAATGTTAATATCTTTATTGACCTTGGTTATAGCAGTTAAAAGCTCTAGAAGAAACTTGTAAGTGGACCTTAAAGATTTGTGTGTAGCATTCATAAATTTGCTGGTTAACAATGATACCTGTGGGTCTCACAAGTGTACTCATACTTTGTAGATGTGAGCCAGCATCATTACAAACAGTGACATGACACACACAAGCTGACCATGATTAACAGGCATCATGTTGATAGCTTGCTTTTCAATAAAGTTGTTAATAGCTTGCTAGCCAGCTTATCACTGTTTGCTGACTTTGTTGAGCCTCATCAAGGCTAAACAGCGTTACATTTCATGGAAGATAATGCTAAGAGTGAAGTAGATTGAATACTATAAATAAGATGTGTTTCCTGTGTCGAGCTGTGAGTCTGTGTCTGTGTTATAGCGTGTGCCGCTTATTTGTTGACGTAAGCTTAGCAGACTCTCTTTACTACAGTGGTATGATCCCAAAATAAACCGATTATAATGTGATATAATTGCAATAAACGGATGATCCCGATATAACTACATCATGACGCGGATTTGTAAAAAGTCTGAGTTTTGCCAGGTCTGTCCACACGATGACAAGCAAAGTTCTGATCGGTCAGGTCAGTGCTAACCTTGTAGCTACTCCATTGACGTTCAAAATAACATCATCTAAATTCTGTATAAATATGAAATATGAAGAGGAAAGTCCCTCAGGAAGTGCAGAACCATCCTTTACATAGAAATCAATTCACAGTTACAGTCAACCAAGAAATCTGTTCACACATTGTGACAAAAAAATATTGAAAACACTTTAAAAAAATCTTAATGAAATGATTACATACAGGCCCTTTAAGTTAAGTTTTATTTTTTGTTATACTTTTGAATGTGCTCTTTCTTATGTCCTTACATGGACTGCAGAACACATAATTTGTTGCATGCAAATTGTCTGCTCTGACTGGTCAAAACACCCCATTTACTGTGTATGTGTCTAAATGTAAATGGATTCAGGATTTCTCATCACAGTTGTTAGCTGTGTTTCATGTTTTTAAGTTTGTGTTGTTACATGCCCAGAGAAGGAACCTTAAAATGTCATAAGACATCTTATTGTTGTCTCAAACTTACTGCCACTGGTTTGATGTGCAATAAACACGCATGTATGTTACAGGTATATGATTGTCTGGTTCTTATATATTCACAAACACTGCACTGATGAACAGAGTCTCTCACAAAAGTTTGCCTTATTTATATTTTCTAATAAAGAATTGGTAGAAAGAAATTGGATAGTGTGTAGTTTCATCAGTTGATTTAGGATGTACATGGGATACATTTTATAGTACAAACCTGAAGACCCCAGAAGATGTTGCTGAATGTTTTTGTCTTCTACAAAGAATAATATTGTTGTTACATTTGGGACACAAGGACTCATGATGCAGATTAGATGGTTAAAAAAGATTTATTGATTGCGCAAAGAAGCAAGGCACCAAAAAACAGACAAAAAATAAATAAATTATGCTACCTGACAATACTCTCAAAAGCTGACAAGAATAACACACTGACTAGATTGCTGGAATGGTCGACACTAAGGCACGAGACAATCAGGCACAGGACAGGGGAAAATGTAGACAATATATACACCAGGTAATGGGAAACAGGAGGAAACTATCAGGGTGGGGCAGACAATGACAGTAGGGGGAAAACATGAGTAAAACATTTATTTTAAATCTTGGAACAATGTTGGCACATGAGGCTATCCTCATCAAGACACTAAACATGCAGATGCTACAAAACGTCATATAGAAAAGGAGTCAGTCAGTCTTCATCACAGCACTCAGTTGGCATCTCTTCACAAACTCCTGTCCCACACCTGTCTCAAATCACCTCTCTAAATACTTTGGCATGTCCTCCAGCTCACACTGGCTCTGAAACTAGGTAGGTCCACACCCCCTAGCCTGACAGTTATGCAGGACAGCCAATAGGCAGATAGTGTGCCATGTCATTATTTTTTTATCTTATCCTACATTAAAAGCAGCTAGCTAGTGGAAAGCTTGCTAGTGAAATGTGTTAAATGTAAACTGAGTGAAAGAGGAAGGCTGCTCAAAATCTGGCATTTTCAAAATTCACTGCCACTCAAAATATCTGTTAAACTAGAACCAAGAAACAAAAATTGTGTTATTTTTACTGGTTACACTGTCAGATAATTGAAGCAGAATTCACTGACTGCTATTCACTGGATGATTCAGCAAAAAGAAGCCCTCTGACTGGGTGGGCCCACGGGGAGGCCCGAGGTTCCCCTAGGCCCAACCACAGCTTTAATATACAAACTCTAACTCTGTGGCTGTTTGTGGTTATACAGCAGAAACCACTTACATTCAGCAAGTTGGATTTGGCAGGTGGGGAACCCTATGATCCAGTGTAGAGGTGCAGCAGGAAAAAATGACTTGTTAACATGTTGATTCATATTTGTACCCACAGTGTTATTATACTGTTATTATACTGTTTCAGAGAATCTGCTACTCTGTGCTGTGCTGCTGTGGCTCTAGGCAGTTCTTCTCTTGTACTGGTGTTGTTGCTGTTCCAGCTCACTTTAACTGCTGCTTATGATGATTTAAGTTATAATGATCAACTGCTTAAGTGGATCAAAAGCCTCTGGACAGAATCATTCCCATATGAATGATATTTAAATAATTTGCTTATAGCAATCAAGTAGTATGCTCAGTGTTTATTGTACATTGCTTCTACCTGGCTATCTGAGGCTGGTGCAGCATGCACATTGAAATCATGATGGGAAAAGTCTCCTTGAAGATTATGATAAACTGCCATAAACACATGAAAGCAGCAACACACAGCAACAAAGCAGGTCTACTGAAATACGGAGAAACACTCAGCTGCTAGCGATGGAGACAGAAAATGAATATGCACAGCTTCGGCCTTCTGAACCATAGCTAGGATACCTCTGCTTACTTTAGGCTAATTCAAGTTGCTATGGCTGGTCTGTATGAGGTGGTGAAACACTAAAGGAAACAAACAACAGCTTTTCTTCTACATGTCTTTTATCCATTAGGTTAAGGTTACAGCACATGCCTTTGCCAGCATTCGCAGACATAAGGTAAAAGCAGTGTAAAAATGAAACAGCAAAGTTACATGCATCTGGAGAGTGTGATCACAGATTCCTCCTTTGTATTCCAACATTAATACATGAGGATATTCTTACTGGTCAACACACAACAACAATTTGTGAATTAAGTTTTTGTCCATCCTTCATTATATTTGTAGGCTTAAGGTGAATTAAATATCGTACTATGGAGAGGCACTGCTTGGTTCCAGGGAAGAATTACACTTTCTATGAGACCACAATGGCATTCAATTATACTGCATTATCAACACACAAAAGATTAAAATAAAAGAAATACTCAGTGTGTGAGTGTAAAAGTCCAATTGATTTAGCAAGATTAAATACATTTGATTTCTGGTAATAGAACACATTATCAACCAACAATGTGATGAAAACACACTAAATTGAATTTCTAGCATACAAGGGGAATCTTTGATTAATCTCTGACTGTGGTGATGGGGTAAATCCTCTATTGTATATATACCATTGCACTTCAGTGTTATAGGAATACAAGGTTCTTCCTTGAGAAGAAGGGGATTTACTCTGTACGATATACATAAAAAATGCATGAATAGGTATACATAATAGATACATAATGAGCTGGGGCGAGCCAACTCAGGGAAACATGCAGTAGCCAGAATGGCAGCCCTCTGGCCACTTCTGGTCAACGTAAGGCAAAGTTATGATAATAATAATAATAATAATAATAATAATAAGAAGAAGAAGAAGAAGAAGAAGAAGAAGGTTTCAGCGCCTACATTCTTTATTACTTCTCAGTACAACACATTCCAAATGGGGGGGTTTGGGGTTGGGTTTTAGAGTCCCTTGAAGAACTAATTTCTGCACACAGGGACCTGGGTCAGATTGGGTCAGCCCTGCTGGCATGGCAGAGCTGTGCCTTGCATAAAAAAGCATGACAATATGTGCTTGCAGCAGCTTGATAACAGAACTGAATTATTTACACCCAAACCCTATTTACATTTTTGGTCTGTATTTTTAAATCTTAACTAATTTATGTAAGATGTCTTTATGTCAGTGTTAATGAAAAAACTCCTTTCCATTGCACAAGTCTTGAAAAACAAAAAAACACTAAGAAGAATGCAACTCAGCTTCATTCTAAGATTCTGGAACACCTGGATTGGTGACATGTTTCAACTTTTGTGAAGGTATCCAGTGCTGTCAATAGTTTTGCTTAAGGGTACTTTATCTCTGCAAAGACTAAGTACAGTATTTATTATATCATTTAATGCAGCCAAAATATAGAAAAAAATATAGGAAATGGAATGCAGGCAGACATCTGCATGAAAATCCTATAAAGCATGTTTGTCTTTTTGTCACATCAGAAGCAAACCTTTTTCTTTAAGTAATGAGCTTCCTGTTATCTTCCTGTTATCTGTTATCTAGGCATGTTTGGAATCCCCCCTTTCACAATGCACTCTCAACACCTCAAACAGACTGTTTAGTCCATGCCGGTAATTTTGGTGAGTAGAGAGTACATTTCTGTACTAACATGCATAATATGCACAACCACTCTCATACTATAATACTTTATCTTACAAAATATCATGTATGTGCCTGCAGAAATTATTTTGGGTTTAATATTTAATTTTATTTTCTAAAATGTCTAAAGTATGCTTATAAATGAGACATATATAAGCTTGTTTTATGAGGCATGTAAAATATAAAAGGATTGGAACCATGGAACAGCTGTAGATAAACCTGTTTCATGTGTATGCATGTTTAAGCAACTAAATGGTCCACCAAAGTCCTCAGTGAGAGTTGACTCAGTCATTCAGGATCTACTTGGTATGGTCCTGTACCCAGTGACATAACCTAACACAGTAAGTCTGTGGACTTACAGTGGAAAAAGACCTGCCTGGGTGTCTCAGCCTCTTCCAAAAATGCTCAAGTTTCTTCTTAAAACTGTAAACTGTGAAAATGTCAATGATGCCAATAAAGTAGCGCTGCTCAGGCCCATCAATTATGTGCAGAGGATTCTTTAAGTTGGGCAATAGACGTCGGTTTTGGGCCCTGAAGTCTGGAAGCTCAGCAGCGTCACGGCCTGGCTCTGCAACCTCTAGCCATGCTTGTGATTGCTTCAAATCGTCGCCATCTATTTCAGACATAAGTAAGGTGGAGTCTTCTTCTGGGACTGCCCCAGGGACAGCGGCTATGTCTGCATGAAGAGGGCTAGAGCCTGGATTAACAGATCTAAAATGATAGTCACAGGAAAGAGAATGGGTATAAGTCACAGAAATTGTTGTAACCTTACTCACAGTTCACCTGTGTGAAAAGTGTTCTTATCTGTCCACACAACCAGATGACAAAACAGTTAAGTAGTGGAACAGATCAGTCTGGGTTAGAAATAGGTCATCCTGAAATACATAAAATCATGTCTCATAACACTTGCTATTTTACTGTTATACATTTAATGAAACCTTCAGAAAAATTAAGGATACTGTATAGTGTCACATGACTTAGCAACAAAACAAGAAAAGAAAATTTTCTCTACTGGAAAAAATGGCTTAGCTATTGCATGAGTTACTGTCCATGACATATTGTTATTGTCCACTATTGTGAAAGACCAAGAGTCTACAGCCAGTTAGTAGTTAGCAGCGTTAGCAAGTGTTTCTGCATGTAGGTTGCATGTAGAGTGAGTGAATTGACCAAAAGTACTCAACTTTGTGAGATACAGTCACATTGAGTGGCAGGCGTCCCAACTGGTGTAACTCACTGAACTGGCAATGCAGACTACTGTGTTGTATTGAAAATGTCCACAGCTATGTGAAATCAAGACACAACGACTTGCAGCCCTCCTAAGCCATATGAACTGATCCTTGTAAGCACTGGTAAAATGGTGCATAATCTCACTGAACAGAAAATAAATTAGTTGACTAGAAAGTATACTAAATTCAAAATTCTAATTTATTTATTTTGAGCCCAAAATCACAAACATTGTTTGCCTCGGAGGGCTTTACAATCTGTACAGTTGTGACACCCTCTGTCCTTAGACCCTCGAACCCGAGTCAGGAAAAACTTCAAAAAACCCTTCATGGGAAAAAGAAGAAACCTGAGGAAGAGCCACAGATGAGGGATCCCTCTCCCTGGGACGGACAGACGTAGCCTAGTTAGATTTCCCTGAGCCTCAGCTGCACTTTATTCTTAGGGCCTGTCTCCGCCATAGTCATTTTTTCCCCATCCTTTGAGTTTGTTCTGCTACAGTAAATGTCTATGTCTATTACAGATCACATTCTATAATTTTACAATAGTTAAAATTACACAGGACTACAGCAAATATTTCCCATCTCCCTGTGTACTGTTAATTCCACCTTGTTCATTAATAAATTACTTAAATGATCAATAAATTAGCGGTGTTCTTTTCACTTCTGTATGGGATATTCCTTGGACTGACACTAGAACTGCACACTGACAGACTAGATTATAATTCTCTTACTGCACTGTTACTAAAAATTTTAAAAAATTGCAAATATCAGGAGAGCAACATAAGGACACTGACTTTTTGGTTCTCATGATGAGGGTAGCGAAGGAAAGACTCTGGTGGCGTTCATCATTGTGTAAGGGCTGATGGGCCAGGAGGAGACTGTAGTCCAACACATTGAGCCTTTGGAGGAAGCGTGTGTCAATCTCCACCTGCCGCAGGAGCCAAGGACGCTGTCGATCTGCACACATACACACAACACATTCCATTAAAACGCTAACATGAGTGTACAGCAATACACAGCAGACACATCCAGTATTCTCTGCTGCTTATCTTGCATGAGGTCCCCTTCTAAACAAGGTAATCTCCTCATTTCTCTCCCCAGCATTTTCCAGCTCCTCTGGGGAGGATCCCAAGGCTTTCTAGGCCAAATGAGATATGTAATTCCTCCTGTTCTGGACCTGTCCCAGGGTCTCATGCCAGCTGAACTCCAAAGTTCATGACCATAGGTGAGGTTTGGAACGTAGACTGGTAAATCAAAAGCTTTGCTTTCCTGCTAAGCTGTCTCTTCACCACAAAGGTCTAGTACAACGCCTGCATAACTGGTGCAACTACACCAATCTGCCTGTTCGCTCACTCACACTCCATTTTGCCCTCATTTGTGAACAAGACCCTGAGATACTCAAACTTTTTGGCTTGGGGCAGTAAGTCACTCCCAACACAAAGGGAGCAATCCACCATTTTCTGACAGAGAACCAGGGCCTCAGACATGGAGGTGGGTCAGTCTCATCCAAGCCACTTAACACTCAACTGGAAACCTCAGAGACCTCCATCTGGGATATGGGTGAGGCTTCCCCTTAATCTTCAGGCTCTGCCTCTTCCACAGAGAACTTGGTCAGGTTCAGGAGTTCTTGGTCCTCCTTTCATCACTTAACAATATCCCCAGTAAGGGTCAGTAGTGCTCCTTTTGTGCTGAACACAGCCTGAGCTAAGCTCTGCTTGAGTGTCTGTGGCAGGTCTCAGTCTGCTTTCCTGATTTGGGCTGGTTAGAACTGCTTTCATTGGTTTTATTTATTATTTATATTTACTTTGAATTATACAAGTTGAAATTATGGCTCATTGTAACTCAAAAGCCATTCAAGGATCTCTGTCTTCTCTGTGTGAGCAAGTTTGGGAGATTGAACACAGGATGAGTTTGTCATGTTTCGTTCCATGCCCTGTTTGTTTTTTGGTCTTGTGTTTTCTTGTGCCTCATGTTTCTTGTATCGTCTTGTGTTCAGTGTGTTTAGTAGGTTTCTTGTTCTAGCGTGTCAGATTCTGTCTCGTTGCCAGATCGTCGCTTCTGTTCATGCGTCTACGTCTCCGTGATTCATGTTTCTGGTGATCTAGCTGACCAAGTGTGAGTTTGTGTGTTCATGTCCTATGTTTTGACATATGTGTTTTGATTAAGCCTAAAACTTCAAGCCAAGGATCAAGACTATTTGAAGCTTCTTTGTAAGAGACTGTTCTTTATTAAAACAACTTAAAAATCTGTTTGCCTTGTGTCCTGCATTTGGGTCCACCTGTTCTATACGCCGACCGTAACAGAGTTCTAATGAAAATAACACTGATGACCTAACAAAATGTGTTCAAACAATCGAACGGGAAAATGCCTACCTGAAGGATCAAGTTGATGATGCTGGGAACAGAAGTTGGTGATCCAACCTTTGTTTAATAAATGTGTCTGAACAAAATGAAGGAAGAGACACCATTGCCTTCTTGAACCAACTGATCATTCTACTTCTTAGTAAGCAAAACTATCAAAGGGTTCACTGCTCTCCCACCTTGAGCTTCAGCACATTTCCAGGACAAAGAGAGGATTTTAAATCCTGCCAGGGAGGGGAGAGAGCTCAGTTAAAAGGACTTTCAAGTGCATATTTATCCTGACTTCAGTGCCAGTTTAATCGCTAAACATTGGCAGTTTGATGCTGTCTGTATCAAATACTTTTTGCTTCAGCCTTGTATGCTAAAAGTCGTGGTGGAAGGAAAGCCAAATCTGTTCCACTGTCCCAAGGAACCAGAGTCCTTTTCTAAGACCTCTCCTCCACATGACAGTACTGTGAGTGGATCATACTGCAAGTTGCCAACCTCTTAGTAGGTTGTAGGTTAGGACCCAAGTAGCAGCCCTATTGATTTTGTTTTCACTATTCTTCTTAATATTATTTTTCTCCTCATCCATGCAGGCACAGAAACTGACATATGGCAAAGTGCCTATTCCTGCAGACGATGGGTCCACGGGGTGGGTGCTCCATGTAGCTCATTCTGGCTCCGAGCCCCATGGGTCAAGACTTGGCAACCAGATGCTTGTTGGTGAGCTTTCTTTCCAGTTCTCCTGTAGGTAGCCCTGGTTTCCCTGTTCGGGGCGAGGGGCTGCAGCTCCTTTTAGGTAGATTTATATGTGGTCTATGAATTTCCCTTATCACTATTATACAGCTTCATATGACTCATAGCACACGTTGACATCACATTCTGTTTGCTTACCCAGAGTTATGTACTGGCCTTCAAAGTTAAGGTCTTTGAGAACCACAATAATCTGGCTTCCCTCTGGTGCAGGCTCTGTCCAACGACTCACCTCACAGCCCTTAATGTCATACCTGGCAACAGAAAACAAATATGAGACCACCCAAGAGTCTATCACTGTGTTGTTAACACCAAACCAATACTACTAATGCTTTGTAATATTGGGGCTACACAAAACAAGCTTACCTGGCATTGATTCGATCATCTGGATAAAACACACTTTGCATAACAATAAAGTATTTCTGCAAAGGACAAGTAAATAAAAGGCATGTGCTTTTTAATGCTTTGTAACATCCTTTAACCATAATGCCACATAAAACAGCGGTAAATTTTTATCCATACCTTCCATCTATGTGGGATTTTGATCCTGTGAACACCTTGAAAAAAACAGTAAGAATTCATTTAGTCCAGTGCAACGTATTATCTGACATACATTTTTTCCACATTTTGTTATGTTACAGCCTTATTCCAAAATGGATTAAATTCATGTTCTTCCTCAAAATTCTACACACAACACCACATAATGACAACGTGAAAAATTTATTTTTGAGATTTTTGCAAATTTAATAAAAATGAAAAACTAAGAAATCACATGTACATAAGTGTTACAGTTCCAGGCAGATTTATGCTAGATCCCAAAATGCAGACCAGAGCAGACACCAGAGGGAATAAAGTTTGAACCCAGTTTAATAGAGGTTTGTGAAGGCAGGAATCAGAAAGTCAAAGTGTATTTCTCTCTGAGCCAAGACTCCGCTTGCCAGCGCAGGGAGTTTGGTTAGCTGTGGGCGTCGCGGCTTGGCGTGTGGCTGATGGAGCAGGGGCAGAGGTGGTGATGAATGCCCTGGAGTAACCTCGTCCTCCTAGGCAGCCAACAGACAATGACAGACAACACAGACAGAGGGAGACAAACACAAGACAGACAGGGATCCTAACACATAAGTATTCACAGCCTTTGCTATGAAGCTCAAAATTGAGCTCAGGTGCATCCTGTTTCCACTGATCATCCTTGAGATGTTTCTTCAGCATAATTGGAGTCCACCTGTCATAAATTCAGTTGATTGGACTTGATTTGGAAAGACACACACCTGTCTATATAAGGTCCCACAGTTGACAGTGCATGTCAGAGCACAAACCAAGCATGAAGTCAAAGGAATTGTCGGTAGACCTCAGATCAAATCTGAGGACGTGAACAGAAAAATTTCTGCTGCTTTGAAGGTCCCAATGAGCACAGTGGCCTCCATCATCCATAAATGGAAGAAGTTTGGAACCACCAGGGCTCTTCCTAGAGCTGGCTGGCGGCTGGCTGGCCGTCTAAACTGAGCGATCGGGGGAAAAGGGCCTTAGTCAGGGAGGTGACCAAGAACCCGATGGTCACTCTGTCAGAGCTCCAGCGTACCTCTGTAGAGAGAGGAGAACCTTCCAGAATGGACAATCATCTCTGCAGCAACCCACCAATCAGGCCTGTATGGCAGAGTGGCCAGACATGGAAGCCTACTCCTGAGTAAAAGGCACATGGCAGCCTGCCCAGTGCACCTGAAGGACTCTCAGACCATGAGAAACAAAATTCTCTGGTTCTGATGAGACAAAGATTGAACTCTTTGGCGTTAATGCTAGGTGTCATGTTTGGAAGAAACCAGGCATCACTCATCACCAGGCCAATACCATCCCTACAGTGAAGCATGGTGGTGGCAGCATCATGCTGTGGGGATGTTTTTCAGCGGCAGGAACTGGGAGACTAGTCAGGATAGAGGGAAAGATGAATGCAGCAATGTACAGAGACATCCTGGATGAAAACCTTATCTTTCAGCAGGACAACAACCCTAAGCACACAGCCAAGATAACAAAGGAATGGCTTCAGGACAACTCTGTGAATGTCCCTTGAGTGGCCCAGCCAGAGCCCAGACTTGAATCCGATTGAACATCTCTGGAGAGATCTGAAAATGGCTGTGCACCGCACCGACGCTTCCCATCCAACCTTATGGAGCTTGAGAGGTGCTGCAAAGAGGAATGGGTGAAACTGCCCAAAGATAGGTGTGCCAAGCTTGTGGCAGGCTTCATATATTCAAAAAGACTTGAGGCTATAATTGCTGCCAAAAAGGTGCATCAACAAAGTACTGAGCAAAGGCTGTGAAGTACTTATGTACATGTGATTTCTTAGTTTTTTATTTTTAATAAATTTGTAAAACTCTCAAAAAAAATGTTCACGTTGTCATTATGTGGTGTAGAATTTTGAGGAAGAAAATGAATTTAATTCATTTTGGAATAAGACTGTAACATAACAAAATTGTGGAAAAAGTGAAGCGTTGTGAATACTTTCCAGATGCACTGTATGACACTGTCATGCTCAAACATCTGTATTTAGCTAGTAAGCCCTGTGCTGCACTAACTTTCTGCTATGTTTAGATATCTTAACAACACACTGTCATTGTATGTAAGTGCCTGTGTCTGTGTGTGACGTGTGTACCTAGGAACTTGACCACCAGTGAATGGGGGTATTTTCTTAGATGTTCCATGTAGATCTTCAGGTTGGCCAGAAGGAATTTGATTTCCCTTTTGTTCTGGGTCTTCAAAAAGAAGCGCTTATCATTTCTAGAAGTTCAAAAGTACAGAGTAAGTAGATCTCTATCCTATGAAAAATATAACAACCCAAATTCTGACCCTTTTACAATCAAAATTTGTTACTGTCACACTGACTTATAGTTTTTCCTGGACAAGAGTTAGGTTTATTGCTAAAGTTATAATTAGGGTTAGGTTAAGATATAGTATATGTGGTAAGAATTACATTGTGGTCTTGAAGTTATGCAAATAGGATTTTGGTCTAAAACAAAAGTTAAGTTCTTACGAAAACAGTAGCATAATTATCTGTCTGAGTGACTTACGTCAGGAAGAAGTCGGCCTTACTCTTGGAGTTGCTGATGAACTGGAGGTAGCAGTTTTCAGAGCAGAGCGACTGCTGATACTCCTGCTCTGTTATTCCTAAAGAGCCACGCAGGCTGGCAAACACTGGGCCTGCAAACGTCGCCATTGTAAAATCCTATACACACATACATATGCACCTAAATATGCAGGTGGAAGCATTCAACACAATATTTAATTTGAGTACTGTTAATTATATTAGACACAGACACATCTGCCTACCTTACGAATCTGAGTGACCTCTAATCTGAAATCATCATCTGACAGTTCATTCTAGAGTGAGAGAAAGAGGAGAAGAGAGAAGAAAGACAAATTATTAATTAACTAAATTTACATGAATTTAAATACATTAAATATTGCACGTACTTATCATTTAGATATATATGTAAAGTATATACATTGTATATTATACAGTGCATCCAAGTGCATCCAACCAAGCAAGACTTCTTCCTACTCACCGCACCCCACTCCACCATCATGTCCAGAATCTTATGGCCCCTTTCACCAGTTCTACCATTGTGTCGCTGCTGTGTGTCTCTCCTGTTGACCATAGCTCTCAACAACACCTTCCCCTCTTCATAACTGGCTGCATGTAGTTCCCCCCTTCTCCTGCATCCAGGTTTCCAGCAGCGAGCCAGCTGTGCTCACTCATCTTCAACTGGGAACATCTGTACATAGTGTGGATGCTGATTGTGCTGATTGTCTCTCCTGACAGAGCTGAACCTGCACCTTCCCCTTTGGGGATGGCATCTAAAGCACATCACACAACCAGGCTTCCTGAGGATTACCAAAGCTCTCAAACACTTTAATTAGTGCCTGATCCTTAGTCCACCACCTGGTTTCCTCTATTGGGCACACTCTTTTGTGAACACTGCTCATTAAGCAGTGAAAACAGTCATACACTTTCCAGAACACTATCTGTCGTGTCTGCCAGTATAGAATTCAGAAGATGTGTGTAAGATGTGTGTAACACCATATATGAATCTGCGTAGGAGACTGATCAGACAGTAAGGCTGGGAAACCCCGATACTGTTGAGTTGGACCGAAAACATGCCTGCATAACTTCCTCTGCAACAGTTGTCTTTACCATTTGACTGATCACATAACATTTTGGTTACCAGTCAGCACATCTGCCTTTTTTTACATTTAAAAAGTAAAAATCGACACTATCTCTATGCAGCCTACCATTTTCATGCTCTATTATCCTCCGGTGAATATGTTTCCAGGCTTTCATGCCACCCTTTATATAAGGGCTATCACTAACCAAAGGTGCAAAGCAGACTGAAGAGTACAGAGACTGTTTTCCTTTCACAGAACGTCAACCACCATTCCACCCTGTGACTGAGGGTGAGCAAAGTAATCAGTGGTTCAGGATTCGGCTATTTGTTGCTGACTCATCTTTATCTGCATCAAATCAAAATAGGAAGCAATCTGTTCAAATCTGCTTTAGCTAATTTAACATGGAAACATGTTTTGACTTAAACTACATACTTTTTTTGTGACAAAACATGCAGTGTTATTTCATATTCTTTTCATCCTATTCCAAATTAACTGTGGTGTGTATTTTTACAACAATTCTAAGATTAGTAGCTTACTAGTAATGTAGTTATAAATAGGGGTGACAATGGACCTAATATATCACAATGCTTCACAATCATGTTTGATTGTTCACACATTATCAGTTGGCTCCAGTGCACAACTATTCTCTTTAACCTTATTATTCATATAACACAATTCAGTGTGTTTTCTGTGAAAGTTAGGTTACCTGTGCCTTCCACAGCAGTGAATATTTCCAATTTTCCCGATTAGCCGCACCAGGCCTTTCCAAGACAGAACCCACAGAGTGTAATGGGTCTCTCCCTGCAGCTGTACAGTCCAATCTTAGAAATCTCACATTATTTTTTATCAAGCTATGTACTTCAATCAACACATCAAATAGTTTCTTCCATTTAAGAAACATGGCCAAATTGAGGCCTGTTGTATCACAACCTGAGCTAGAAATGATTATTAATTGTTTCATATAATCCATGCCAGACAACTGCAATTCCCTTTTCACCTGCCTCAGCAAGTTGTCCCTGGACTGTCTACAAATGGTCCAGAATGCTGCTTCAAGTTTGATGATCAGGTCCAGCAAAACGACTCATGTCACACCCATCTTATTTTCTTTGGCTTCATGGGCTTTCCGTCATGTTCAGGATTAATTTAAGCTGCTTGTTTTTACATACAGTATAGAGCATCTCTAATATGCTCCATCCATATATCACCAGTAGGTTACTTAGGACACTTAATCTTACTCGTTGTCCCTTTTGTGATCAACTAAAAACAGGTGATTGTATCTTCAAAATGGTGACAATATGGAATGCCCTCCCTCGAGACACAGGGTATCTGTTAATGCATTTAAAGGTGAGGACTTATTTATTCAAATAATGGCCATTGTCTCACCTTTGTGTTTTAATGTCTGTTGCTGCTTTTGTTGTTCACAGAATGCAAAGCCAGTTTCAGGTGGCGTTCTTTGGCATAGTTTGAGAGAACTAAGGAAGTGGACAGAGATTGGGCAGATTCTTGTTGATGTTTGTTGTGGTGACATAATAAGGAAGTTGGTGCACAACAGGACCATATAGATAGGATGTAATTTGGGGACATGAAGTTGTAAGGAAACCTATGGCTAGGACTGCAGTGTGGATCATTGCCTCTGAGAAATATTCCAGCTTCTTTGAAAATGTCCATGCAGTCCGGACACAGATGGTTACTGAAGTACTGAAACTTCGATTAGTATATGACCAAGAGCTGGGTGTACAGAGAACCCAGGATTGTCCACAGTATAATTTATAGCATCTGCAGGATACAGACACCCTAGTGAGGAGCAGATAGCCTGGAGAGTCAACAGCCTAGTGGTATACCACTACTGCGTATATTTGATTTGAGTGCCTACGCAGGAAGTATAAATGCAAGCTAAAAACATTTTTGGCACATGCGCAAGACAACTCTTGGCATGACTAGGTGCTATCTTTGGATCCAGTATCCAGTTCCATACCTCCATGGGGGCAGCACAGCTGCTTACCCTTTTCTCTGATGGCTCTCTGACTTCTGGATCCCAGGTCCCCTCCACAGTGTGTCTTGCACACTCATTGTTGGCAGCACCATTATTCTCAGCCCAGATCATCAACAGATTTGCCGGATTAATAAAGCAGCACGCCAACAGACACCTTTCCAAGAAAGTATATTTCATGTAACAGTTTTGGTGAATGGGCTCATTTTTCCCCTTTTAATAATGCACATGCCTGGTGTGCTACTATTGACAGGCTAAGTACACCTCCTTTCTCAAAAGTCACTGAACGTCTATCTACCAGGACCTGCAATGAATTTGCTGGTAGGGTCTCCCATGACAAACAGGTCCTAGGTGACGGGCCAGACTAAGAGCGGTTCACAAGCCCATCATGAAGAGTAAACCAACAAGGACCATTACGTCGCCCGGATTAAGCGTTACCAGGGCCCCACCCTGGAGCCAGGCCTGGGGCTGGGGCTCGCAGGCGAGCGCCTGGTGCCCGAAATGGCGATGTGGGCCCGCCTTCCAGTAGGACTCACCACCCGCAGGAAGGTCCATGAGGGGCCAGTGCAATGTCGTTTGGGTAGCAGTCGTGGCGGGAGGGCCTCGACAACCCAATCCCTGGACCAAAACTCTGCTAATAGGGACATGGAATGTCACTTCGCTGGGGGGGAAGGAGCCTGAGCTCGTGCGGGAGGTTGAGAGGTACTGGCTAGAGATAGTCGGGCTCACCTCCACGCATAGCTTGGGCTCTGGAACCCAGCTCCTTGAGAGGGGCTGGACCCTCCACTACTCTGGAGTTGCCCAGGGTGAGCAGCGTCGAGCTGGTGTGGGCTTGCTTATAGCTCCCCAGCTCAGCGCTATGCCATGTGTTGGAGTTCACCCTGGTGAAGCGAGAGGAGGTCGCTTCCCTGCAGCGCCTTCGGGTTGGGGATAGGTCTCTTGCTGTTGTTTATGCCTACGGGCCGAACAGCAGTACAGAGTACCCAGCCTTCTTGGAGTCCCCAGGAGGGGTACTTGATAGTGCTCCGACTGGGGACTCCATTGTTCTACTGGGGGACTTCAACGCTCACGTGGGCAACAACAGTGATACCTGGAGGGGCGTGATCGGGAGGAACGGCCTCCCCGATCTGAACCAGAGCGGTATTCTGTCATTGGACTTCTGTGCTAGTCACAGTTTGTCCATAACGAACACCATGTTCGAAAGCATAAGGGTGTCCATCAGTGCACGTGGCACCAGGACACCCTAGGCCGGAAGTCGATTATTGACTTTGTTGTCGTTTCATCTGATCTCCGGCCGTATGTCTTGGACACTCGGGTAAAGAGAGGGGCTGAGCTGTCAACCGATCACCACCTGGTGGTGAGTTGGATCCGCAAGGTCTCTGGTGCCTGTCATGGCAAGGCCCCCAAACCCGGTGGTGGACACAGGAAGTAAGGGATGCCGTCAGGCTGAAGAAGGAGTCCTATCGGATCATGATTGGCCTGTGGGACTCCTGAAGCAGTTGACAGGTATCAGCAGGCCAAGCAAGCTGCAGCCCTGGGACGGTCCTGGAGGCAAAAACTGGGAGGAGTTCGGTGAGGCCATGGAGGAGGACTATCGGTCAGCCTCGAAGAGATTCTGGCAAGCAAACCGTCCGGCGCCTCAGAAGGGGGAAGCAGTACTCTGCCAACACTGTTTACAGTGCAAAAAGGGCAGGGAGCTGTTGACCTCAACTGGAGGACATTGTCGGACGGTGGAAGAAATACTTCGAGGATCTCTTCAATCCCACCGACTTGCCTTGTGCAGGAAGGCGGAGGCTGGGGACTCTGAGGTGAGGTGATGGACTATCACCCAAGCCGAAGTCACTGAGGTAGTTCGCAAGCTCCTTGGTGGCAAGGCGCCGGGGGTGGATGAGATCCGCCCTGAGTACCTCAAGTCTCTGGATGTTGTGGGGCTGTCTTGGCTGACACGCCTCTGCAAGCATTGCATGGAGGTTGGGGACAGTGCCTCTGGAGTGGCAAACCGGGGTGGTGGTCCCTCTTTTTAAAAAGGGGGACCGGAGAGTGTGTTCCAACTACAGGGGGATCACACTTCTCAGCCTCCCCGAAGGAAGGTCTACGCCAGGGTACTGGAGAGGAAGAATTCGGCCGATAGTTAACCCTCAGATTCAGGAGGAACAATGCGGTTTTCGTCCCGGTCGTGGAACACTGGACCAGCTCTATACCCTCCGCAGGGTGCTTGAGGGTTTATGGGAGTTTGCCCAACCACCAGTCCACATGTGCTTTGTGGATCTGGAGAAGGCATTTCGACCGTGTCCCTCGTGGTTATTCTGTGGGGAGTGCTCCGCGAGTATGGGGTCCGGGGGCCTTTGCTAAGGGCTATTCGGTCTCTGTACGACCGGAGCAGGAGCTTGGTTCGCATTGCCGGCAGTAAGTCAGACCTGTTCCCAGTGCATGTTGGACTCCGGCAGGGCTGCCCTTTGTCACCGGTCCTGTGGGAGGGGCCGGAGGGAGTCCGGTTTGGGAACCACAGGATTTCATCTCTGCTTTTTGCAAATGATGTTGTCCTGTTGGCTTCATCAAAGCCAGGACCTTCAGCATGTACTGGAGCGGTTTGCAGCCGAGTGTGAAGCGGCTGGGATGAGAATCAGCACCTCCAAATCCGAGGCCATGGTTCTCGACCGGAAAAGGGTGGCGTGCCCTCTCCGGGTGGGTGGAGAGGTCCTGCCTCAAGTGGAGGAGTTCAAGTATCTCGGGGTCTTGTTCACGAGTGAGGGAAAGATGGAGCGTGAGATTGACAGGTGGATTGGTGCAGCGTCCGCAGTTATGCGGTCGGTGTACCGGACCGTCGTGGTGAAGAAGGAGCTGAGTCGAAAGAAAGCGAAGCTCTCGATTTACCTGGTCAATCTACGCTCCCACCCTCACCTATGGTCATGAACTTTGGGTAATGACCGAAAGGACAAGATCGCGGACACATTGTTCCAGGCATGTCCCACCGGGAGGAGGCCCAGGGGAAGACCAGGACACGCTGGAGAGACTATGTCTCTCAGCTGGCCTGGGAACGAACACCTCGGGGTCCCCCCGGAGGAGCTGGAGGAAGTGTCTGGGGTGAGGGAAGTCTGGGCATCTCTGCTGATCATCAAGCAGATGAAGATGGATGGATGGCTGGATCTCAGTGCTTCAGTCAACACAGCTGAACACAACATATCATCAGACTAACTGGAAAACTGGGTGGGACTTAGACCTTTTTTACAGGACAGAGACTACTTTGTGTTTATAGGTAATTCCACATCTGAGAGGACAAAAATTACGTGCAGAGTTCCCTAAGGCTACATTCTGGGGTCTCTTAACATCTAGCTAACATGATTCCACTGACTCAGACTGACTCAAAAACAACTAAATAAGTTACTCTAATTATGAGGATGACACAAATTCACATTACCATACCACCAGGGGACTATGGTTCAATACAAGCACCATGTATGTGCAGTGAACAGATCAAGAACTAAACACTTTTAAAGAAATTCTGAACAAAGATGAAACTGAGGTAGTTGTTTCTGGAGACAAGGGGGAACAATTTAAGGTCAGTGCTTCAACAGGCAATGTCAACTGGCAATGTTAAAAACCACAGACCAGGCCAGTCTTGGTGTGGTCATGGACTCAGACCTGGAATTCAACAGCCATGTTAAGACAGTTACAAAGTAAGCCTTCTATGACCTTAATAATGTATCTAGGATTAAAGGACCCACAACTCAGCAGAATTTGGAAAAAAAACTTGTCCATGTGTAACCCATATTAATTTCACCAACTAAATTGGTTACCACCACTCGGAATATTGAAATTTGCCAGATGTTTTGGATCAAGACTTCTCCCTTATCAGAAACTCTCTAGACTTCAAGTGAAAACAGAGCAGCACAAGCTACCACTTAACAAATTCTGTGTAAATGAATAACTTCCGAGGAGCTTTATGTCATTTTGTAGTTCTCCAAATAGACTTCTGATAAAGCTATTTTTCACTGATGCCAAGGTCTTTTTCTATGTGTAGAGTCTGTGTGAAATCTCCAGTGAGTTGTTTATAGCTAGCTAACAGTTAGCCTGTTTTCTAGGGAAATACAGTAAGGGAAGAACGTTTTATGACTCCATTGTCAAATATCTCTAAGACTTAATATCTTAACTAAAAAAACAATTGGAGATGAGTGTAAGAAGATTGCAATTGCATGTGTTAAAATGTCTGAATGTAAATGTGATTATGTGGATACCTGTGCACAGACAGTGCTGGTTCAGGGGTGTGGAGTTATTGGTTATTAGTCTGAAGGCTAATTTGAGGCTTAATGACTGAGGGGTTCAGTTTGTGAAACACTGTTAAATAGACCTTTATTTGTTTGCTTTGTTTGATTTGTTGCTTACTAACTATGCTAATTCAAATAATGTCAGGTATAATTGGTAGATCCTTTTAAGAGTTTAAGTTTTTGAGTACCTTGTTGACCAAGGTTTATGCAAATGTAATAATACTATACCATTTACTACAGTGATGACTTGTCATTTACTGTTACAGTGAAGATAAATGACAGATATTTATTACGAAGGAAAGGAAAGCTGTATAGTGGTAATAATTAATTCTGTTCTGCTGTTTATATTTTTATTTTGTGACTGGGATTTTAAGTAATCTAGCAATCTCTAGTAATTTCTGCAGTGTGTGGAGCAACAGAAAGGTTTCTTCAATTCTCCCCACAGGATACAGATAGACAAGGATACAGATAAGTGCTCAAGGCTTAAAGCCTACAGACATAGACTACGTGGGTACTAGACTGAAAGACAATACCCAGAACTTGATGACTGAGAAAAAAAACATACTGGTATACTATGGTGTTAAGATTTATTTTTTTTTATTTGTTATGTTTCTTAAATGCTGGTATTCATATGTTGTTGAGCAAAAAGTGCCTTTGAGTATTTGGCAACTAAGAACATTAGTAGTGGTTCATTCGCTCCCAGAACAACCAGAGAAAAAAAATCTCAAACCCAACACTTTAGTATTACGCATGCACTCTTCTATAGACTCAATTAAGACTCATTTAGACCATGAAATTGGATCACATCACTTCAGTTCTAAGGTCTTTTCACTGGCCTCCTGACTGTAAAATATTTGATTTCAAAATACTATTGTTTATTTATAAAGCACTGAATGGTTTAGGGTTTCTGATCTTCTGCCATATCAAGGTTGTCTGGCAAAGGTATGCTTTCCATCGCCAGAGTCATAACTAAATATGGAGAATTGATGAAGCCTCCCGGATGAGAGAATGACATGTCATCAAGAACTTCAAGCAAGTCCAGTCGACTTTCTTCTAACTCTTAGAAATTACCATGACCCAGATGACTGAGAATCTTCACAGACATATGGATCTATATATATATATCTGGAACAAAATCTAATGTTGAAACTCTCAGCTCTTTCAAGTCTTGGCTGAAGACTTTTCTAATCTTTTCTAATGACTGATTATAACTGTATTGAGTGTCTAGTGTGAAACACTTTGAATTTCCTTGTTGTTGAAATGTGATATATAAATAAATTTGCCATGCCTTGCCTTACTTTTCCTTACATATGTATTATTTTATAAATGTCACAGTATATATAGTAATAGAGATAAAAGTGAACTGAATGTTATATATAAAAGGTATGTGTGTGCATTCATGTGTCTGTTATGTTTTGGGACTTTGCAGATACAACACAACAGACAGGACAGTCGTGCATCAGCCTGCTGAGTCAGCAGAGTGGGTTTGAGTGGGATTATGGTAAAACAGCAGCACTGAGTGTGGCTTTTCACTGCATACCACACTTGTCCTTATTGTACCTATACACTGTAAGACGTTCAGAGTTCATAACACAACTGTCTGTCTTATAATAGGACATCTTGAAGTTGCTGTGGTTTGCATATTACATGAAGGATCAGAGACTATGGTCAAACAACGTCTGTCTGGTCGCCAAACTGTTTAGTCAACATAACACATGCAAGAAGTAATACAGAAAAAGTGAGGAGTGCTCCAAAAACAGTTGTTGAGTGGAATATCCGGGCAAAAATTGTGTAGTGTACACTCACTATCATTATATTCAGGAGGTGATTCCCACATTCAGTTGTGATATTTGTGCATTTTCACATGAAGGAAGAAAACTACTGGTGCAATTACCTATTTCTGCCCTAAATATATTTCAGATATGCATGAGTGTTACAAAACCTTTTACCGCTCAACAAAAACTAAACCTGAAATTCTAGTTATAGGTCTCCATGCTCAGAGAGTCACTTGCCAAAAAATTTAATTATGTAAAGAAACCATGTTCCAGTGTGTACAGGAGAAGGAATGATACTCTTCATGGTACCGATTGTTTTTTCTGATTCAGGCATGGTAGATTCTTGTCAAGTGGTCTTAGAGGCAGCAGGTGGATCCTGAGGAGCCTGAGTTATTTTTATACAGTTTGCCTACTATAACTTTAAGTGCTTACTCGGACCGATTTAAAATTTTTCTACTTCTTTAGTCTTTAAAACACTTCATGGCCTTGCACCAGCCTTTTTCTCTGACATGCTTACAAAAGTTGTAATTGCAGTAGCCCTGAATGCAGAAATAGAACTGTTATTTTTTATTTTACTTGTTGTATTTTTTACGTGTTTACAAGGCTAGTGGTTGATATTACAACACTGACAAACAGTTTTCTGGTTATTACAGATTAGGTTATACCTGTGATAAGCTAAACAGATGTATGAGTTGGGCTCTATTCTAGTATTCATCCTTTAAAATTTGTTGCTATGCAAGTATACTATAGATCCAAAAGGCATTTTGTAATTGGGGGGGAGTCCATTTATTTTAAACCGCTGCTTCCCACCCCTTTCAACACAGTAGGCTGCAGGGAGAGTTCAGCCACTCTGCAAATATCTGAATGTCACAGCAGAGCCAAACAGAGCGGACATTTGTTGGAGCTCTGTGCCCTTCACACAAGCAAGCTCAGCAACACAGCCTGGCCTTGTTTTGACCATTGTCAAGAGTTTTTATAGTTAGGCCTAAACCATAGAGTTACTTGTTTTTTTTAAAATATTATTGATTGAGGAAAAAAACAGTTAAGATGTTTACAGTATCATAAATAAAATTATTTTATGACATGCAAGTCAAGACAAGACATACAAGAATTCAGCAAAAAATATCTCACAAAAGTCTTGGTCTCTGTAATGCAATGTAATAGTTTGGAGTGTTATAGATAATGAGACCACCGCCAGCCTCCTGACCTCATTCTGCAGTCTGGTTATCCACCAGGCTGCCCGTCAGAGGGCTCTTGATTTGTCTCTACCCCTGCCCCTCTGTGTCCTGGACTCCTGCTCCTTACATTGCTGATCCTCACAGAAAAGCTAGACAAACAGCAATAAGCTGGCTAGAAAGCTATCAACATCTTTAAACAACTCATTTGAAAAGCAAGCTTCAAACATTCACATTTAGTCTTGTGTGTGTGTGTGTGTGTTTTGTCACTCCTGCTTTTAATGTTCGTCTTCATCATTTATATCCTCAAATTACTGCAGAATCTCAGGGGGGCCCAGTCAAAACACCCACATGTAGTGTTTTCTATATGAGTCCACACATCTCTTGCATGTTGACACATGCCATCAGTTCAGCTCTTCAGAAAAGTAGCAGTTTCATCACATTCCCATTCTTATGATACAATAGTCGCCCAGGTTAGTCTCTTAATTGTCTTGAAGGTGTACAGCATTTAGTGACTTTGTTTTTAATAGTACCATCCAAATAAGGTTAAGGTTTTATAAGCATAAATGACAAAGAAACAATTAGTAAAAAAGTAAAATACTTCCATTTGAATGCTAAGTGGGTATAAGATATTTTATATGTACGTATGTTTATGTAATATATATGTGCATACATATAGGTGATTGAAATGCTGTGTCTTTTGACCTGTACTCACTGTAGGTGCGTTGTCAATGGTGTTTTGGGTGGCGGCTGCCAATCCCTCCTTCATCATGCAGGTAAGGCTGTAGAACTCATGGTGTTGATCAATCTCAAATAAGCCCAGGAGCTTCCACTGCTGCCTCAAACCTCCCCACCTCCTCTTCTTCACTGGGCTGGAGCGTTGACAGTGACCAGACATCCCAAGGCCACTTGCAGCCGCTGGTATTTCCATCTGGGATACAGAAAAATACACAAAATCCAAAACATATGATTGCTCTACAGTCACCTGACACTGCACTGTAAACACAGACAAGGTTTTCAAAGCTCCAGCAAAAAGAAATTGAAGAGTAAGTAGATGCCACACATGCCTCACAGGTTGTGCTTTGATTAATGGCATAATGCTTGTGATTCCAATCACTTTCAATCACTACATCTCTTCAGTTATTATCCAATTATGGCCTCAGACCAGACCTACAACTGCTTCAATAAATTATTTGAAAAAAAAAAAAGAGAAATCCAAATTACTATGTCAGATTTAGTTTAATTCCTCATAGGTTAATGATACCTCCCATTTAATCACAATTTCTGGTAATCAATTCTAGGATAAGTTTTCAATAACCAGACCTCATGTCTCACTTGAAACTCAGCCTCTGGCCTTTATTCGCCTATCCCACTTCTTCAGCTGCCTCCCTCTTTGTAAGTTTGCCAGCCATGCTATTGGGTAGTACCATAGCAACGAGTATGATGCAAAGCTCCTTTTAAGCTGTTCTCTCTGTTACTAGTGACGCTCACAATTGTATCTGACCATGAAACAAAAGCTTCTTGTCTGATCACAACCTGGTTAGACTGTTTGATGGTCCGCTTGAGTGTTCAGGCTACTGGGTTTTAAACACACAACATCTTTAAGAGCGCAATTCAGATAGGCGGAAGGTTATTAATTTGTGCTTTGCAATAAACAAAAGCATGACTTCAAGAAGAAATACCTGATGTTGAAGAAAAATAGCATATTAGAAATTAGATGAGTTGACTTTACTTCCATATCAAAATGTGGTATAAAGGTTGAAAAGACTAAAATAAGCCTTGACTCTCTGGTGCTTACATTACCTTGCAACTATATCTTAAATGTGAAGAAAGTCTGCCAACATGTTCAAAAGAATGTACACATACAAATGTACATATGCAAATTCAGTATTTCAGTTAATATACATAGAGTCAAATTTAAAGCTGCACTAACCAATGTGTTGTCAAAATGTAACGCACAAGTGTCAAAGTTAGGATAAACCCAGGAAGAATTGCACATTTTATGTCTTTCAGCTCGCTGTTTTGATTTTGTGGCCTGCAACAGATGTCATGGTTCTGCCTCTGTCATTCCCTGGTGTTTCCCTGTCCTTGTATTTTTGTTGTCTTGTTTGTCTCCCTCAATGTGTTCTTTGTTAGTTCTTGTTCCTTGTCCTTGTGTTTGTCAGTTTTCTGTCTGGCTGTGCGCACTTCCTGTTTTGTTTTGTATTCTTGCCTCTCCTAACTTGTTGAGCACTTTAATTCCTGCCCTTTTGTTTCCCTCCCATTTGATTACCTGCTCCGCCCCAATTAGTTTCACCTGTTCCTTCGTTTGTCTCCTCACCTGTTTTCACTTCCTCATCACCCTCAGTATATATACTAGCCTCCTTCCTTTGTTCAGTGTCAGATTGTTGTGTTTGCTCCCTGAAGTTTGTTTGTGCCATCAACCTGCCCTGTGTCAACTGGTCTGTATCTGCCTGTTCACCTGCCTTCCTGCAGAGCTGACTGCCTGCCTGTTACCAATAAAGTGCTTCATGATCTACATCAGTCGTGTTCTGCCTCATGTCATGCTGTCCTGCATTTGGGTCCAACCTTGCTTCACACGTTACAACAGGATATTGCACATGCTACAGATGTTAGGAGATCCACTAGGTATAAAGTACAGCTTCTTGAGGGACTGCCACAACCTGCACATGGAGCCATGTAGCTCCCAGTAATTAAGCACCAGCTCCCTTTCCCCCTCACATGCTCTCACACGGTCAAGCAGACAAATCCACTAAACAGACAAACAAGACCACTAAACAATAAACAAAGCAATGCCTAAACTGCCCTTAAGCCACAGTTCAATACATTCCACAGCTTTTGGGTCACAGTTACAGTCGGTTTTGGTAAGTGCATAGGGAAAAAAAAAAGCTACCATTTCCAAAGTTATTCCTTTATTTTGCTTATTAGCCAATAAACGCTTTCAAATGTCACAGTGCCTCTTAGCCTTGAATACTGGTATCGGATAAAAGTAAATGTGCACTTTAGCCCTGTGTAGGCTACTGATATGGGATGAAAGGAAGAAAAAAAAAACTATTTCAGAATAGATGATAGCCCATATACAGTGTGGGGGTAACATAAAATCAAAAGCTGCTAATGTTTATCTTAAATAGACTTAAACATGGTATAGCCATACCTCAGTGGTATATAATCAGGATGTAAAGTGCAATATTAATTATGTATCAGCTAGCTATTGCTGTATTTTCAGGTTCTTTTAAGAAAAAAAAAGCTTGTTGACATTATCTGCAGCAAGGTGAAAGCAGTTTGCATTGGCAATGTCTTCAACAGTGGAGAAAATTCTCTCTAATGAAACACGGAGGTGTCATGCAATTTTTGTAACATGGGGTTGTTTGTCTTCGACCACAGGATGGATCAGATCAGCACCCACATAAGTGCTGTCTGCTAACTTGTGTGAGGTGACTTCTTCCTCTTCCTCTTTGATTCGGAGAAAATGGCTCTGATTCCTTGATTGAATTCCTCCTCAATAAAGTATGTACAAAGTGGCATCCAGAAAGTATTCACAACTCTTCACTTTTTCCACATTTTGTTATGTTACAGTCTTATTCCAAAATGGATTCAATTTATTTTCTTCCTCAAAATTCTACACACAACACCACATAATGACAATGTGAAAAAAATGAGATTTTTTGCTCAGGTGCATCCTGTTTCCACTGATCATCCTTGAGATGTTTCTTCAGAGGGCCAAACTGCGCTAGAGTGCTGCAGACAGGACTGCAGAGGGGGAGATGAGGTCAGGAGGAAGATGAGGTTAACCAGGCAGGCAGATTCGGCAAAACCAGGAGTCAAGTTGGGTAACTGAACGATCTGGCGAAGAATGGATGAATGAGCCGGGGCTTAAATACTGCTGACGAGTTGATTGCAAAATGATAAGGATCCTAACACATAAGTATTCACAGCCTTTGCTATGAAGCTCAAAATTGAGCTCAGGATGCATCCTGTTTCCACTGATCATCCTTGAGATGTTTCTTCAGCTTAATTGGAGTCCACCTGTCATAAATTCAGTTGATTGGACTTGATTTGGAAAGACACACACCTGTCTATATAAGGTCCCACAGTTGACAGTACAGTACATGTCAGAGCACAAACCAAGCATGAAGTCAAAGAAAATGTCGGTAGACCTCAGAGACAGGATTGTCA
This sequence comes from Scortum barcoo, assembly GCA_023238725.1. NCBI lineage: Eukaryota > Metazoa > Chordata > Actinopteri > Centrarchiformes > Terapontidae > Scortum > Scortum barcoo. The sequence goes on along the minus strand of CM041545.1, from coordinate 395,335 downwards.
CGAGACACAAATCTTTTTTGTCATTATGTGGTGTTGTGTGTAGAATTTTGAGGAAGAAACATGAATTTAATCCATTTTGGAATAAGGCTGTAACATAACAAAATGTGGAAAAAGTGAAGCGTTGTGAATACTTTCTGGATGCACTTTATGCTGTTGCTGTCTTCTTCTGAGGAGGTGAAGAGGATAGATTTTGTTCCCCTTTAGATGGCACAGCATTATGTGTTTAAACCTACAAGAATAATATCAAATATTTAATTATTTTTTAAATTAACAATTTTGAAAATGAAAATTAAACAGCCATCTATTTGTTTTTTTTCTTTTGTGTGTAATATGAGTAATTACAAGTCATTTGTCTTTTCTATATTAAAAAATACAAAAAAAAAATGTTCACCCACATGCTCATTGTTATGTCATTTAATACAGTTTTCAATAAAAAATATTTTGAATATGCTTAATGAAGTAACTATACCTGTGTTCATGCCCCAGAATTTCTGTGGTGAGAGCTGAGGTAATCATGAAGGATCTGGAAAGGATGAATACCTCCTTTCCAGGTCATTTATGATGTCTCCTTTTGCTTCTTTGATGGTTGCACTGTCCTCATCTTATTGTGCCATTATTGTGCCGAGTCATTTCCTTCAGAGGGAGGATCAATAATGTGGTAGGATTGTTTCCCCGCTCATGAGAGCTGTCACTTATCTGTTCCCTGTCAGTCAGCATTGGGATATCCTTGACATCCCTCTTCAGATCTTTGAACAGTAAGTTTTAACCATCTCGTCTTTAACGCCTCTGCAAGTTGTTTAATAGAATTTGGGAATCACAGTGTAATGTGGATTAATTTTTTTTTTTGCGATAAACGTCCCCACCACAATGGTGATTGTTTTGTGTTTTTCTGAACTAGTAGGATAGGCTTGTTGGAGGAGATCAGCCAGAGATTATTGTTATTTCACTGACATTGTTGGTCTTACCTTCTTGACTGTCCTGCTTCCAAACTGTGTTATTGCTGTATTATAGCTGTGGAGATGCGCACTCATATTGGTGTGTGTTTCCATCCAGGAAGGCAACATGGGTCAAGCAATGTTTGCAGACAGTAACTTCTGTGTTCACTCTTTTCATTCCCTCATCATTTTCGTATTCAGTGCCAAAACCAAAATGTCTTAATGTCTGCTCCTCAACTGCACTCACCATGTTCACAGTTCAAGTGGTAAAAAAAATAAATAAATGAATAAAAAAAAGACTGCAGCATGTTATTTGCATACTAACAGTGATTGTGGGTGGGGGGAGGGGTTTCCCCAACGACACAGCAACCCATTCTCATCCCAGCCCGACCAAACACACTCACAGATAACACACCGAGCCAATTCATAGAGACATACATGGAAAGTAGTAAGGCGACATTTACTTCAGAGGAAGAAGTCACCTCACACAAGTTAGCAGACAGCACTTATGTGGGTGCTGATCCAGTCCTGTGGTCGAACATTTAAAACTACGGTAATTCTGTTTTTTTAATTTACTCCCATGGTATTTTGTCTCACTATCATGCACAACGAAATCATGGCGGGAAAATGAAAGTCAGGTCTTTTTCACTCCATGAAAAACATCATCTCCTTGAATCTTATGACAAACTGCCAAAAACGAGGTGCAGCAGTGAAACTTGTTGTCCTTCAGGCTTCCTTGTGCAGTCTACTCAAACAACTAGAGAGCCACCTAGCAATAGTCTTGCAGCTCTTTTAAGAATGGTAGTTAGACGTTGTGGTAACATTGCATAAAACAGGTGCTTTACCCCTTCGATGCAGTCAATACAGGGCCCTTTTTACAATTGCTTTACTTAAATCTGAGTTTATCTGGACACTTACTGCTGACTGCTGTAACTTAACAACCCATGGAAGCATGTGCCTCATAGTGTCTGCAGCAACAGGTACTTTTTCTATATATACTGGAGAGACACACCCATAACACACCTGACACATACATACATCCACCAAGCTATTTTCCTTAAAGCTACAGTGTGTAGGATTGAGAAGAGAGTGAATCTAGCTTGAAACTCAGAACAAGTACAGCTACAGCTCCTGTTACCTCTAAAACTCCTCCCTGCAAAGTCACTCAATCTAATTCTTTCACTTTAGCTTGCTTTTCTTCATTGTTCTACTACTGTTCTGTTCTTTTTATCTGTTTATTTGCCACCATGTCTGCTCCAAGTTAGCACATGCTTAAGGAAGGGGAAGTGCTTGCAACCTGTGCAGAGGCAGAGATTAAGGCCTCAGATACTCTGTTCTGATTGGTTGTTTTCATTCAGGTGTGGTAGATTCTTGTCCAGTGAGCTTAGAGGCAGCAGGTGGAGCCAGACTCTGATTTTATTACAGATTATTGTATGCTACTCATGTACTATTGTCAGGACATAGAGACTGCTTTTTTTAGCAAATATGGCTAAGTTATGAGTTGTTTTTAAACAAGTTACCTACTTCCTCTTCAGAGGGGAAGGTTCAAACAGTAACACAGTGAAAAGCTCTCGTGGTTGAATCTTCCCTCATGGATTGTGGATAGATAATGCACGGCCGTGTAATGCTCCCTAAATAGCTTACCCCACATTTGGATATTTGGATAGCAAAGCTGTCCAAATCTGAGTTTATCTGGACACTTCCTGCTTTATATGTTTTATATTCATATAAAAAACTATTAATATACTACTATACTACTATAACTCATTATATGGGGAATAGTTGGAAATTAATCTGATTCTTATTCTTATTATTTAAAAAAATGTATTTATTGCATTTTCTTTTTTTTTTGGGGGGGGGGGATAAAACTACAGATGACCCTGCATTATATTGTATTTTCATTTATAGTGTGCTCTGTTATTAATGTATAAACATTCCTATGCAAACCCAGTATACATGGTAAATCAGTACACCTACTGAGCTGGGTGACACCAGTCCCTAGCCCTGGCCTAATGTACTTTTGCATCTGACTGTTTGACATTAGTTCCAATAACACGTCCTGTCTACAACATCCTGTTCACTTTGAATACATGTCAAACCGTAATGCTGAGTATGCAGCTCACTGACAACAAGCACAGAGCTGTCTTTTCAAGTCCTGGATCATGGGTGACATGTAGGGTTAAGCCCCTGACCTTATACTTTTGGGGAATACTTTGTCATCACAAGAAATTAAACTCATTCGCTAAGAGGGAGTTTCCTACTCTGACTGAATGCCATGGTTTAATCACTTCTTGATTTATGTGCCATTAGGACCTCTTTCACAATGTGGTATGTTCACTAGTTGTATATATTTGTCAAAAGACATGACAAGATTGTTTCAAAGCAGTATTTGAACTGTTTACTGGCTAATGAGGATAATCAAAATGCTTTGTCAATACAGATCAACCAGACAACCTGGTTCTGTCTAATGACATCCTGCCCACTACTGAATCAGTCAGTTAAGTAAATTCCCTGAACTAACGAAGCAGGATTTATAAAAGCAGGCTATGCATCACTCTGCAGATCAATGCTGAATTCTTATCTGTAGCAGCCATGGGGGAAAATTGAAGATATGCCAATGCCAACATAAAAAACAGCACAGTTCCAGCGTCAAATGAACAAGTAATCATTGATTATGCTATCGTATATGAACGCTGACATCTTCAGATTAAGCTGTTTACTTGCCTCACTATGGCTCGTGGACGCAGAGAAGAGCTGATCGGTGCAGCCGCCAGGCTGGGTCTGTCCGTACTGTGAATGCGTGTGTGTGTGTGTGACTCTGCACACACAGCCTGCAAATAGACCGTGTGATGACATCGAACGGAGCCTGGCTTGTCCCATGGTCACACCCATACACTGTCACTGACTGACCAGCTGTGCACTGCACCCTGCACACTTTTCTCTCTGACAGGTTTACTTTACACAACAGTTATTATTGGGAATAATGTGAATGAAAAAAATGTTTAAAAATTGGAAAGTAATGTTATCCATTAATAACCAAAACAAATACATCAATAAAAGATTGCATAATCAAAATATATAACACTAAGGTCAAATATAGTTTTGCAGGATGACTGTTTTGCAGCCACAGTATACCCTGCTGACTCATGGACCATCTGCTGGCATCAGGGGAAAGGTGAAGGCAAGATAAAGTGCCCTACAGGGTGCCCCTCCAGTACTGAAAACATAATACAGTGAAAAAAATGAAGCCCGGCTTGCAAAAAGACATTTGAAATTTCCCAAACACGTGGGAAAACGTGTGTTGTGGTCCGATGAAACCAAGGTTGAACCTTTTTGGCCATAATTCCAAAAGGTATATTTGGCGCAAAAACAACACTGCTCATCACCACCAAAAGAACACCATACCTACAGTGAAGCATGGTGGTGGCAGCATCATGCTTTGGGGCTGTTTTTCTTCAGCTGGAACTGGGGCCTTAGTCAGGGTGGAGGGAATTATGAACAGTTCCAAATACCAGTCAGTGTTGGCACAAAATCTTCTGACTTCTGTTAGAAAACTGAAGATGAAGAGGAACTTCATCTTTCAGCACGACAATGACCCAAAGCACACATCCACACATCCAAATCAACTAAAGAATGGCTTCACCAGAATAAGATTGAGGTTTTGGAATGGCTAGCCAGCCAGAGTCCAGACCTGAATCCGATCGAACATCTGTGGGGTGATCTGAAGAGGGCTGTGCATAGGAGATGCCCTCGCAATCTGTCAGATTTGGAGCAGTTTTGCAAAGAAGAGTGGGCAAATATTGCCACATCAAGATGTGCCACGCTGATGACAGACTCTTACCCAAAAAGACTGAGTGCTGTAATTAAAGCCAAAGGTGCTGCAACAAAGTATTAGTTTAAGTTTAAAGGTTTAAGTGTGCATATTTATGCAACCAGGTTATTTTTTATTTTATTTAAGTTTTTATTTTTTATTTTTCCCCTGTAAAGGTTTCAGTTTGTTTTTCAATTGCGTTGTACAGGTTATAGGTCACATTAAAGGTGGAAAAAGTTGTGAAATTATTTATCTTGGTGTCATTTTTTTACATCACAAAAACCTGGCATTTGAACAGGGGTGTGTAGACTTTTTATATCCACTGTATCTGACTGAGGTCAATCTCTGCTCCTGTACAGGCTGATAAGCTAAATCAGAGCACATAATAGCTAATAAACAACAACTAAACAACCAAGCAATGAGAAAACAATAGTTTTCAAAAAGAAGAAAGAGCAATTAAGAAAAACAAGCTAAAAAGAAGGACTTAGATGGAGCGACTCTGCAGGGAGGCGCTCTGAATATAAGTGCACCGCAATAAGATGATAAGAGACCTGGAAGTTAAACTTGTTCAGATAGCCCACTCTCTTCTAAATCTTACGAAATATCACTTTAAATAGGTACCTTTTAGTTCTTATGACAGACATGTATAAGTCATAAATAAAATGTAACAGTCAAAATAAACTGATTTTAATATTAACCTGCAAATGGAACGGTTTCATTTGAAGTCCTGGGGTAATATTTATATTTGTTAGGCCACATTTTATTAGACTGAGTGCTCAAAATACTGTTGCATTTTTCAAAATACAAATTGCATGTTTGGTTTAATATGTTCTACATTTTAGCAAAAAGAGAAGGCTTACACCCGAGTCCCCTGGGAGACACTGGGGGAGTATGGAATGCAAGGGGCCATTGTTACGAGCCATCTGGTCCCTATATAACCAAAGTGAGAGCTGTGTCCATATTCAAACACCTTCTTACTGTTGACCTCTCAAGGGTTGTCCCTTGTCACCAATCCTGTTTGTGATATGCATGGACAGGATCTCAAGGCACAGGCAGGGGGAGGAGGGTGTCTGGTTTGGGAACCTCAGAATTGCATCTCTGCTATTTGCGGATGATGCGGTTCTGTTGGCTTCATCAGACTGTGACTTCCTGAGCACACTGGGGCGGTTTGCAGCCAAGTGTGAAGCAGTCGGGAGAGTCAGCACCTCTAAGTCTGAGGCCATGGTTCTCAGCCGAAAAAGGATTGCTCCCTCTAGGTTGGGAGTGAGTTCAAGTATCTTGGTGTCTTGTGCATCATAATGCAGGCGTTGTACTAGAGGTGGTAAAGAGAGCACTGAGCTGGAAGGCAAAGCTTTTGATTTATTAGGTCGAACTACATCCCAACCCTCACCTTTAGTCATGAGCTTTGGGTAGTGACCGAAAGAATGAGACTGCAGATACAAGTGGCTGAAATGAGTTTTCTCTGTAGGGTGGCAGGGCTCAGCCTTAGAGACAGGGTGAAGAGCTCAGACATCCGGAGGGAGCGTGGAGTAAAACCACTACTCCTTTGCATTGAAAGGAGCCAGTTGAGGTGGTTCGAGCAGGATGCCTCCTGGGTCCCTCCTTTTGGAGGTCTTCCAGTCATGTCCAATGGGTAGGAGGCCCCAGAATCTGCTGGAGGGATTACATATCTCATTTGGCTTGGAAACGCCTTAGGGTCCCACCTAAGGAGCTGCAAAGTGTTGCAGAGGAGAGGGATGGCTGGACTACCCTGCTTAGCCTAAGCAGAAAAAATGGATGGATGGATATATTTTAGCATGAATGACATGGCCTTGTGCACTGCAAAAATAATTTATTTAATGATTTAATTTGTGGTAACAAAATGTGATAATAAATTAATCAAAACATGCAAACAAATTGTATCTCCCGTACAAGCAATAGCTTTCCGAATTCTCAGCATAGTTAAATGTGGTCTTTTTTTTCTCAGTGGCAACTCCAGGGCTCTAGAGTGTCACCATGAATACATCACCAGTTTTTGCACACTGGTGCCCCACTACATGTGACTGGTGCCCTTTTTAGGTTTTCATCCCTGTCCCTATTCCCTGATATTCAGGACAACAACCTCCCTCTGAATGTCAGCAAGACTAAGGATCTGATAGTGGACTTTGTGAAAAAGCAGAGGAGGAACTATGCCCCCCTTAACATCAACAAGTAACAGAGAAGAGGGTGGACAGCTTCAAATACCTTGGTGCCTTTGGCTCACCAAAATTCTGACCAGGGTGCTACACACTGACTCTGCAGTGAAAAAGGCAAGGCAGAATCTGTTTCACCTCAGACACTTCAGGAAATTCTGGATATCCCCTAAGATACTTATTTATTACTTTCTCTACCTGTTACAGGAGTAGCACTGAACAGTGCCACACGGCCCTGCATAAAGTTGTTAATTTGACTGAATGCATTATAGACAGCACAGCAAAAGACATTTACACCAGGTAGTGTAAAACTTAGGCTAGGAGAATAATTAAAGGAGCCCAACTAACCAGAAAATGGCCTTTTCTCCCTGCAACTGTTGAAAAGGATATACAGGATACAACAGGTCAGTAATAGGATGTGCCAGGAAGAGATCAAGAGAAAGAGATCTACCCTAAGATCCTAAGGATTGCCTAAGGATTGGCCAAGGACTATTTTTAATTAATTGTTATTCAGCGTTACTATAGTCAAAATTACTATCTATGCACTATTATCTATTTCACATTTCATTGATTCACATTATTATACCCAGTATGATTACATGTGACAAATAAAACTAAACTTGAAATGTGAATTCCAATGTCAGCTGACTGTGGTCTAGCCATCCTGGCTTCATATATTATTCTTCATCCTGCCTCCTGTTAGTAGCAGCAAAAATACCAGATATAGATTAGCTTACATACCATCACATACAACACATTGCAAACAGAGAACTGTTTCCTCTCCCAGCTATACAAATTAAATCGTCATCTTAAGTAACCTTTCTAAAAAGAAGTATCCAACCAATAAACAACCATTTTATTTAAAAAATGTAGCCCTTAATTTACCTGGCCTGGATTTGCCCAGTATATAAATTTCTGTTTAATACCTATAGCATGGTCATTAGTAGGTATACCTATGTTGTGTCAGCAGTCTACAGTATTGCTCTGCAATATGGATTCGTTAGTCAATTAAATCCTCTGACACAAGGATGTAATGGTAATTGTTTTTTTCTATGCAGATAGATATTCCTATTTAATAAAGTGAGATAATCAGTATAGTGGTTAACTTTTTTTCTCAAAGCATTTTTTATTAACATTGATCAAATGAATATGTGTAATGTGAAAGGGCTCACTTGTAATGATAAAGCCAGAGAGAATTATTACCCAAGTTCTGTTCTAAAGGTTCAAGGTAATTTATTAGTCATTCTACAACACAGGATTAAAATTTAAGTAGTAGTCCCTTTATGCTACACAGGAAAAAACTTATATTGTAAGATGAGTTGAGGTGTCTGACAGCTCAAAGAAAGAAGCTGCTGTATGGGCACCTCATTTCACCAATATCACAAATGCTCATTATATGGTTACTAGTGATGTTCTGGACATTTATAATCAGATTCTTTTGCTAAATGGCCCTAAACCATTTATATAGTTAATATATACATGTTTTTCTTGTGTCTAACAGTTCCAGGTATTTATTTTTAAATGCATCTCAAAATGTGTGTGTGTCTCTGTGGTGTCCGCCACTGTTGTAAATCCTTTAAAGGGTGTTTAATTGTCATAAATCAGACACAGCATGATCTTACTGTCCACTTAAGATAACAGATCACTGTTGTGCAGTTAAAACAGTCACAATATACGGCCTACTGAGTTTCAAGGACTACAGTTTTTACTGTGAAAAATAATAAAATGTATTATCTTCTATTTAGTGTGTTCAGACACATTTTTACATTCTGCTGAGACATCTGATCAAGTCAGCCATGACATCATCCTCCACAACTCCCGCCTACGACCGAGATCTCAGCACATTTCCCGATTTCAAATAGTTGAACCAACATCCAGATAATCATTCTTAAATAGAAAAATTAAGGATTGAGGGCGAGGTCCAGCACCATGGACCGTGGCAAGAATGCTGCACTCATCCTGACCATTGTGCAGGTCTGATACGCAACTATAGGAAACATTTGGTTGAGGTTATTGCTGCCAAAGGAGGGTCAACCTGTTATTAAATCCAAGGGTTCACATACTTTGTCCACCCGTGAACTGTGAATGTTTACATGGTGTGTTCAATAAAAACACGAAAACATATAATTGTTTGTGTGGTATTAGTTTAAGCAGACTGTGTTTGTTTATTGTTGTGACTTAGATGAAGATCAGAACACATTTTACTGACCAATTTATGCAGAAAACCAGGTAATTCCAGGGTTCACATACTTTTTCTTGCAACTGTATGTTAATAACGGTTGGCACCTGTCCTTAGTACACAGCCAGGCATGTTATCAGGCTGTACAACTTCACTTGAAATCACTCTTGTCAGGGTATTTCTTAAGTCCACTGTGGATACTGACAGCAGCTGGTCACCTGGAGGTTGTACTGGACCGCTGTGATAAAGAGAAAGCTGAGCCAGAGGGCAAAGCTTTTGATTTAGCTTATCTATGTTCCCACCATCATCTATGGTCAACTATACTTGGTTCATGGCAAGTGGGAATTTTGGAAGCTCATCATCAACTTGCTGCTTTTATGTTATCCAGGAACTGTAGGATTCTGTGAGGTACTTATTTAGGAAATATGTATGTTTTAATGACTAATGACATATAATCTATAATGGTTGTATTAGGGAATTGCAGGTAATATTGTGAATTAATAGGACTACTTCATACAAGTATTTGATTTTAAGACAGTATATTAGATTTATTTAATATAGTTTTTGCATAAATATGATGTAGCTTAATCTGTAAGGTGTATTCACAACAGTCCTCCAATGTTTTTTTCAAGAAAATGTACTATATAAACAATATTTGTATATTGATATTGTGCGTGAAAGTACATAAAACCTTGATTGAGGATCTTTCCACATCCCCACTTCTGCCTACCACATTAATATTTTCTTTCCCTATGTTACTCCATTTGCAAGAATCTCAGTTAATGAGATTTTGCAGTTTTATCAAGGAAGGAAAAGTCTTAAAAAACCTTCCAAGTGTTTCAACACACTGTGAGTATCCACTGCATGCTCTACTTTCTTTCTTTCTGTATTATTTTATTTGACAGAAACAGTGCACCTCAAAGCATGAGGTTACATTGCGCTTAAATCAAAACAACCAACCAGAACGATCCTTGCTTCTGCACAGCCAGTTCAAGCATTCAGACCCCGATTTCCCAGCCCAAGCCTGAGGCCCAGGCTTTCAGGCATCAGCCAAAGCCTCAGCCCCAGGTTCACATTCTCCTGGTCCCCAGCCAGCAGCTCGGCCAATGCCAGCTTCTGGATGCAAGTCGACAATGACACCTGCTTCTGGCTTCTCGTTGATCCAAACCACTAATGCCAAGTCAGTTGTCAACCTAGTTGTCAGGCAGAATTTCCTGCCGACACCCAGACTGACCCTCCTGTTTCCTTGGCTCCACTAACCTCCTGCTCTGCACTCCTGCTGCTGCCCCCAGTCTTGCTGTCCAGTTGCTGAATCAGCCTGCTCAAGGGTTATGCCTTTGCCACTTGCCTCCTTAGGGTTTCCACCTTTGCCGCTGTGATAACTAACATGTTATGATAGAGATTGCTTGGATTAAATTTGATGATGGTGGTCCCGGAAACAAAGGTATTATTTCAAGATGCTGAATTCTTGATGATTGTCACAACATCTAACACATCTGTCTAAAAGCAATATTTCCACTACCATTATATTAGGGATGCACCCCACCCCCCTTGAAGGTAAAGTTAATTTTATTTAATTTTATTTTCTATATAGCACCAGATCACAACAGACGTCATTTAAGGTTACTTTTCCTATAGAACAAGTCTATACCTTGTTCTTATATCAAACAAACTAAATAGCCTTATGTTATTTATCTTATTTACACAACAGCTTGTCATTTCTGTCTGTACATGGCCACGTGTTTACGATTCTCCTCTGCTCTGTCACACACACACACACACACACAGTTCAGTTGTTATATTGACTGCTGTCATTAAAAGAAACACATTAACACCATGTTTGTCGTGTTAGTATGTGACAGATAAAATGATTGGGTCAACTACACTTGAAAACATACAACATACATACAACAAGCTACATAAATCAGGGATTTATTTCATGTTTCACTTTTACAAGAGAGTCAGCTTCAGTGATATAGCCTCAGTATCTGGGAGAAATTGTTAAATTGTTTCTTATAATCGCAAAATAAGGTCTTACATTCAGCCAATATAGAATCTCAACAGGTAAAAATGACATCAGTGCACTGAGGTTTAAGATACTGACAATGCCATAAAACCTTCAGCTAAATGATTTCCTGTTACTACTGTCCACTGCGCACATAAGGAGAGAACACAGAAACTATCCCAACACTACAACGTAATTATTCTTCCAGGATTCGCTGAGCAATCCCCCCCTTTCTCCAAACACTTAACTCCAAAACAGCAAACAGTCACTCTATCATCCTAGACTGAATTCTAACTAGTCCACTTTCTTTGGCTTGCGATTCTTCCACATGACAACTGCAGTGAAGGCCCCTGTGGAGAAGATAAGAATAGTGTTAATATGACAAATTCTTACACCTCATTTTTTATATGTACAGAATTTGTCTGCGGTGACCATATTTCAGTGAGTTTATATACAGATAGTCTGCTCACCTATACAGAGGAGCAGTATTACTGCTGCAATGCCAGGCAGAATGACTGAGTACTCCCGAGGAAGAAAATACTTGTGCAGTATGTGATCACCGTCCACAAAAGGCTAGAAAAGAACCAAATTTAATTTTAAAATGATTTCTTGGACACTGTTCTAAAAGATTGAAATTCCTCTTAGTGTGTAATAATGTAATAACATATAATGTACTAATTCTATTCAGTGAGACAGTAGAAGCATACAGGTGTTAACCTTTCAAATTATCCATGATAGAAAATGAAATATAACTGCAGAGGTAAAAAAAAATAAGTGTTCACTCAGGTAATTCTGACATTTATTTTGACAGAGGAATATATGACAGGCAGCAGATAGGAGTGATGACAAGCCTTAGCAACATCCTCCTCCTTTTGGTTGTTTTATAAACTTTGATGCATGGATACAGCAAGAAGGTTTTGGAGGCTAGTATCTCTAATTTTGATTTTAGGGAAACAAATACAACCTACCAGAACAATGACCCACATTGAGTAGTATGTAAACAACAGTAGGCTGAAGATAACAAGACTCATGCCAACTGCTTGATCCACTCCTGTAGCCTGAAGACAAAAGCACAAAGAAAATGCCTGCTGAGCAGAAAGCACTTTGGTAGCAGGTGCCAAATCTGACCTTCACATGTAAAACTGGTAAAGTCCTCCTTTAAATAAATACTCCACTGACAGAACTGAGAGATTTTACTTGGTCTGACGGACGACATGACGGCAGTGGTAGCATAGACAATTTCCCTCATGGGATGGGATCAGTAAAGAACAAGTCAAGTCAAGCCAAGTTAAGTCAGTCTACAGCTCACATACCCCAAGGTCTGCTTTGTATGGAGTTCTGCCAAACTACATTTTAATAGCTGAACATTAACAATTTGCTTATTTAGAAACATAAGGATGTCAAACATCAGTTTATATATAAAAACTGATGTATATGTATGTATGTATGTGTATATATATATATATATATATATATATATATATACACACACACAGTGGCAAGTAACAAAAAAAGTATGTGAACCCTTTGGAATTTCTAAGTTTTCTGCATTAATTGGCCATTTAATGTGATCCGATCTACATCTAAATCACAAGTATAAACAAACACAATGTGCTTAACCTAATACCACACAAACAATTATAATATTTCATGTCTTTATTGAACATATCCAGTAAACATTCACAGTAGTGAAAAAGTAAGTGAACCCTTGGATTTAATAACTGGTTGAACTTTCTTTGGCAGCAATAACCTCAACAAAATGTTTCCTGTAGCTGCTGATCTGACCTACACAACACTCAGGACAGATTTTGGACCATTCATCCTTACAGAACTGCTTCAGTTCAGCCATGTTCTTAGGATGTCTGGTGTGAATGGCTCTCTTGAAGTCGTTCCTTAGCATCCTTAGCATCTCTATTGGATTCAGGTCTGGGCTCTGACTGGGCCACTCCGAAAGGTGGATTTTCTTTTTTTGAAGCTACTCTAGGATTGATCTAGATAGTAGATTTACTTCAATGTTTAGGGTCATTGTCCTGCTGCATCACACAACTTCTACTGAGTTTCAGCTAGTGGACAGCCACCCTTACATTATCCTGTAGGATGCCTTGATAAACTTTGGAAGTCATATTGCCCATGATGATGGCAAACTGTCCAGGCCCTGAGGCAGCAAAGCAGCCCCAAACCATGATGCTCTCTCCACTGTACTTCACCTTTGAGATGATGTTTGCATGCTGGTATGCAGTACCATTTTTACACCATATGTACAAAAAATACAAAAATAATAATAATAAATGTAAAAAAACACAAAATAATAAATTTTAGGTTTCATCAGTCTACAAAACATTTTCCCATTAGTGTTGTGGAGTGGCAAACTTCAGGTCTGCAATGGAAAGCAGAGCAATAAATGCAGAAAACTAGGAAATTCCAAAGGGTTCACATACTTTTTCTTGCCACTGTATATATATATATAATGTTATAAAATGTATATATATAAAAAAGCTCTCTTGAACATTTGTCAGTATTAAACTAAAATGTAAACGAAAAATAGCTTATAATCTATTAAACTACCAAACTATAGGCTGACATTAATGTCTCATAACAGTGAAGCTCAGCTAATGTTCCAGTCAGCCAGCACTGCTTTTTTATCAGGTCAAAGTGTCCACATTTTTCAGTCTGTTTTTTCAAGTTCTAGCTAAGTAGCTACAGCTGTAATACATTTAGTCTTCTTCTTTGGCTTTTTACAGAAGTTGGCATCCTTTTAATTGCATTACTGCCTCCAACTGGTCTCCTGTTATCTTATTGTACTACAGTCTTGCTAGTAATACGGTTTAAGAAACCCAAATATGCATTTTCTCCCCTACACTGTGCCCCCACAGTCAAGCACATCTTTAATACAGACTTACACTCTTCCTAGTCTCTGCAGCCTTCTGATCACCTCTCTCTTCTTTCCACTTCATACTTTCTACATGTAAACAGGACATGCTCTACTGTCTCCTTTTGTCAACATCATTTACAATGGCCAGATAAATGTCTGCCTATAAACGATAAAGAGTGTCTATTAGATTGCTGTGACCAATTCTCATTCTACTCATGATTACTTGTTCTTTTCTGCTGCATCCACTATTTCTTACTCCTCTGACTATAGTTTCCAGGAGAGTTCATTCAAAACGAAGTTTGAGCAGTTTATCTTTCTTACCATTTCTGACGTTGTGGTCTGTAAACGTTTCCTTCTGTTCTTCTTTGTGTAGATAAAAAGGCTGAAAAGATGCATGTGTGACTCTCTGGTGCCTCCTACTGTTTGACGCGCAAAGTACACATTATAATGATCACGAAGCACCTTCTGCAACTTCATGTACAGTACCTACGTATTGTAATTATGTCTTTAATATGTTGTATATGTTACATTCAGGCTATGCATAACAATGAACTACTTGATTATCACACCCTGGCTCAAGGCTGTACAAAGGAGCAGAGACCAAACATGAGCTTATGTGCTTATTTTACATTACAAAGAGGTAAATTAAAACGAAGATAAGGAAACAGAACAGAAAGAGAAAAACAAACCAAAACAGGGTGGTAAGGGTGGAAGAGAGACAAACTGCTTGACTGCCACCAGCTCGCATAGCCCTTCAGCCAGACCAGGTGTGTCAATCAAATCAAATCAAATTAATCAAATTTATTTATTTAAAGCGCAAAACCACAAACATCATTTGCCTCGGAGGACTTTACAATTTATACAGTTGTGACACCCTACTGTCCTTAGACCCTCAAACCGGAGTCAGGAAAAACTTCAAAAAAGCCTTTATGGGAAAAAAGAAGAAACCTGAGGAAGAGCCACAGATGAGGGATCCCTCTCCCTGGGACGGACAGACGTGCAATAAATGCCACATGTACAGAGAACATCATCAATCATATAGGGAATTATACATGGGTCGTAATAAGCTGTAGACAGACTGAGTTCATGTGTTTAGTCCATGTGTGTGAAGGTATCACAGGTAATGGAAAAGGAGTCTGTGAGTCCAGGTGCATCTCTAGATGTCCTCATATGGAGCTCTGGCCACTCGGACCTTCTCTCCACAACACAGACACAGATCATGTCCCCACCAGGCCAGTGAACCTCAGACAGATGGACCACAACCAGAATCAGTGAGGAACCTGCAAGACTGGAGAGAACAAAGAGGACCAGGGCTCCAGCAGTAACATGCACTTTACAGGACATCAGAGTATTATTCACATTAACCACTTTAACCAGTTTATAAGGTGACTCTACAGTTTGCACTACTACCATATCAATTTGCACTGTCTGTGATTTTGCCATGTCTTTGTTTTATTGCCATGTCTTAGAGAAACATACTTTCAATCCTCAGCATGTCCTGCACATGCTGCCAAATTAACAAAAATGCAGACTTTGACTTTGCTTTGAAATAAGAGTAGAGAGGAAGCAGAGAAAGAGGAAGCAGAGACAGAGGAAGAGGTGCCTGGTGCATCAATTTACACAAAAGAGTCACTTAAACACCAGTTCATGGTGCGGGGCCGCACGGGCACGCCGGACTGGCGGAGCAGTGGGGGCTGAGGAGACGCGGGCGGCAGCGCCGAGCAGGCAGGGCTGAGAGTCAGAGGTGACGGGTCCGGGGGGAGGACGAGGAGCCACAGCCAGGCTGGGAAAGTGAGTGGAAGGTTTTGGGACAGAACGAACAGAAAAACATGGTTAGTCGCAGGCAGAAATACCCAAAACGAGGACAAGAGCTGAGGATTACCAGTGGTGGCAAAACAGACAGTCTGGCAGGGAGTGGATGAAGAGTGGGCGAAGCTTTTATGCCGGCTTTTATTTAGTAGAGGTGGTGGCTTGAGTGGCTTGATCAGGGTGGCAAAACGGCAGGTGTGCAGGTGAGACTTGGTGTGCAGGTGGTGCCAGGTGTGGAAATTGTCCGTGGGTAACCTCCTCATCCTCCATTGTCCTGGAACAGACAAACACAATAGACAGGACATGACAGACAGACAGACAGACAGACAGGGAGACAAACACCACTACATGAACACATGTGGGAAAAGGGGAGAAAGAAATATAGGGAAACATCCAGAACCCTAACAATAGCAGCATAACTAAGGGCCAGTCTGTGCCCACCCTAACTATAAGTTTTATCAAAAAGGAAGGTTTTAAGTCTATTCTTAAACACTGACACTGTGTCTGCCTCTCGGACCCAGACTGGGAGCTGGTTCCAGAGAACAGGGCCTGATAGCTGAAGCTGCTCTGCCCCTAGACTACTTCTGGAAACCCTGGGAACTACAAGTAAGCCTGCGTTTTGGGAGCGCAGCACTCTAGTCGGATGATAAGGAGTTATCAGTTCATTAAGATATGATGGTGCCAGACCATGCGTGTAGAGCCTTATATGTGAGGAGTAGGATTTTAAAATCCACTCTAAATTTTACAGGGAGCCAATGCAGAGAAAGCCAGTATACTGGAGTAATATGGTCTCTTTTCCTGGTTCTAGTCAGCACCCGAGCAGCGGCATTCTGGACCAGCTGTAGAGTCTTTAACGACTTGTTTGGGCAGCCTGATAAAAGTGAATTACAATAATCCAGGCTGGAAGAGACAAATGCATGGACAATTTTTTCGGCATCGCTTTGGGGCAGAAAGTGCCTAATTTTTGCGATATGTTGCGCAGGTGGTAAAAGGCAGACGTTGAAATAAGATAAGATAAGATAAGATAATCTTTTATTGATCCCACAGTGGGGAAATTACACTGTTACAATAGCTCAAAAACAACAATTAAAGACAGAGATTAAATAATAGAAGAGAATATAAACACAAAAACAATATGTACAATAAATAGTAAAACAGTAATAGTAATAATAAGAAGAGTATTTACAGTATTTACATACACAGCCTCACCCAGTTAGATGTGCAGTGGTGAGGTGTTTATTGCACAGGTGAATATGGATCTAGGTATTGCTACACAGATGTTTATGTTGTTATTGCACAGATATGATTTCACAGTATATGTAATGAGTGGAATGAAAAAAGACCATAAAGTGCATAGCTAGGACCTCAGTAAACATCAGTGCATTGATGAAACATCAGTAAACATCAGTGGTGGTACTGTGGTATGAAAGTGTTTGTTACAATGACAAAGATTCATATTCATAATGCAGCATTAAACAGTGTTTGGGATGAAGGACCTGCGATGGAAGCGCTCCTTCCTTCCTACACCTTGGGTGTCTGAGTCTGTTAAATATGTCAAATATACTTGACAGAATAGCCAAGCTATTTCTGCATGCAATTTACTTTTCACGTGTCTCATTGCATTACATGTTGGAGACAGGTTGGTGAAAGACTTTTTGAGTCCTCATACAAACAAACAATATAACAGACAGAGAGGCTTGCTCAGAGATGATATATAGGTGTTATATACATATGTCACTTGGTCCATGACATTTTTTCAGTTTTCTTAACAGCACCCCCCCATCTTCTTTAGCCCTCAGTGACTATTGTGATAAACTTTTGAAACATCATTGAAAGTACAAGAAACAGCTTGTAAGTAGACCTTAAGTCAAGTGTTTTTGTCAAATTACATTAATTTTACTTCTGCTGTATGGAGCACACAATAGTAGAATACTCACCTATATGTATGCAGTGTTGTGTATATCACAAATGAATCAACTGACGCCAAAACGGAATGATGATGATTCCAGCATTTACCCTTTTATTTAGTATGTTTATGCACATCATAATGCACTGCTCAACGCTGCCATTTACATTGTTATTAATGTGACAGATAATCTCAACTCCTCATCTGATTTTCACATGTATTTCCTGGTGTTTTAATACAAAGAGAGAAAATATTTATATTTAGAGTTGCAAAATGAAAAGGAAATACTCAGATTTTAATTTCAAGTTAACTTTTGAAGACAAGAAAAGTTTACAGAATGATGTTTATTTAACATATTAATGCTATGAAAAGTGTTTTGTATGTTTAAAGGCCACTCTGAATTTGAAAACTTACAAGTTAAATTATTTTCTATTCTCTATATTGTGTCATTCTCTTTACCAAAATCTCCTTGTCGTAATTAATAAGGTTACAGGTTAAAAATGGTCAAGCGCAAAGGAAAGAAAACATATTTTTAGAACAAATCACAACAGCAGACAATTCACAACACAACTGTTCCCTTGAATGTATATATTTTCTAATGACCACTACACTCACTGTAAATAATGACTGCTTATCCCTTCGGTCCCATCTAACCATACAATATTAGCTTTTCCATAAAATTCTGTACAATCTGTAGACCAGCCTGCTGGTCTGAAAAGAAAGGAAAATAGTTATGAGGGTTACATATGTAACTACAGTTCAGTGGAACCTTTCATGTACATACATACATACATACATACATAAATAATACTGGAGAGAACGATATTTATAACCATGAAGTGATAAATGTGGAATGCTATTGGAAGAAACAGAGAGAACATTTGTTCAACGTCACATAAATGACAGTGGGGTACAAAGAGATGAAGACTTTTTATAGGCACTGCACAGTATATGTTTCGTTTTTGTGCTTTAGTTTGAACAGCAATGGAAAACTCTGATGTGGCTGAAACCCCAAAAGACACATTAAACTGAAGTTGCAAAATTATCTCCAGTATCACCTGTGCATGCCTACAATTAATCCTTGTATTGTTGTACTGGACCACAGCAAAGATAAAAGCTTCATTTTATCTTTATCTTTGATACAGTATGATACTGAAAAGCTTCAGTATTATGATATACATAATTTCACATCAGTCAGACATGTATGCCCTGCTCGCATATAGTGCCACGTTCACACGTAGAGCACAGTATCAACAAAGACATTATAGACTTTACAGACTTTATACTTTAGATATTTATGACTATGTACATATTACATATATTCACATATATTTATGTTTACAGCTGGGAGTCACCAATCTTTTCATTATGTGAAAACATAATGACATTATGATTCTTGATTCTTGGTTAATATATCCATACTGTGAGTCATGTGGGGTGATCTACTGTATATTGTCAGACGTGGAACAACAGGGCCTTCCCACTGCTGCAGCTGTGGGACTGACATCACTAGAGCCAACATCAGGCAGTTATTTAACAATTATATGGATATTGTTTATCCCCTACAATTACTTGAAGTCCTACAGTATATTGCAGGACCCTCACAAAACCAAATCTGGGTACAACTAAAAATGCAATGAGTTTTAGCTGTAGTTAGCCCTTTTTGTAAATACTATATAGTAAGTATGATACCAGAATAAAGGCAGGGCAGCAGCGATTAGAAGGCCAGTATTCTTCTGATCAGGTCCATAAGTTATTTAATTTATCAGAAGATTCAATGAACACACCAGAAGTTTTCTGGTAATTATTTCATGGTTCAGGCTTTAAAGGGTTAAATAAATATGTTGAAAATATTTGGTCCAGCAGCAGTTCACAGATCATCAATCAGTAATCTATCTGCCAAACAGATCCTCCAAAATGACACATGCTATGGTGTTCTAAGGTGAATAACTAGTAAAATGTACCTTAAAGCTGCAGTCATCAATTTTTTAAATATTAATAATCGATCAAACAGCTATGCGTAGTGCTGAATAGGCCAATTGTAGTGACAAATCCACAGAGAGTTATCACCACCTCTGCAGTTCCCCTCAGCTCTAGAAAATGTTTTAGCCTCTTTTAACTAACAGCTTTGGTTTTCCAGCCCACAGACTCTGCTTCTCCCAACCACATTACATATGGCAAGCCATATTAACACAGGCTTTGTGCTATCTCAAAAGAGAAGAGTCGACAGATTGACCACACCATTTTGTCCTATAACAGTAACACTAAAATGAACTGTGTAAAAGAATGAAAAAAAATTCAAACAGAGCATGTCACGTCACGTTTTATGTGCCATCTCCATGTGCTTTAAGTGGTTTCAGACAATCCCCCAAAAGGATACATGTGTGCAAAACAGTGTATGCAAAACGATAAAATTGCATCTAAATATAATACTAAAGGTTAAAAGGGTAAAAACTTTAAGGCCCTCCTGAATGCACAATTATTTCAGTGTTGCACTACAATTCCCACAATGCAGTGGTCTGAAGGGTGTTATTCAAGTAATCTGTGCACTTTGCACTCATCAGAGTTTTACTGGATGTGTTTCAGACAGGTCTCTTGTTCAGTAATGTATGAAGTAAATGTTAAAAAATAAATTGTACATCTGTGGTTGTAACAGTACTTACAATATATTTCAATCCAAACATGCACAATATGTTCCCATGTGTTTCATGTCGTCTCGTGGAAAGAACAGCTGTAGCTAATGATATTAACAATGGATAGGTTTAGTGTGTCATTCACTGCAAAATTCTATTATTGCAAATGCTTTCTAACCAGCACAGCTTTATCAAATGTACTGATTACTGTCTTTATTAGCTGCAGTTATGTTGCTGGAATGCAGGAAATGTATTTTTCTGGCCAGTTTTTTGTTTCAAGTTGAGACTAGATAGACTCCTCCTTTCTCTCTTATCAAAAATGACCCTCACCACCCTTATCAACACAAAAATAATAACTGAGAAATCTTTCGTAGACATTTTTCCCACCAACATTTTGACTTGTCATAGCAGAAAAAATCAATGATGGAAATGTTCTATTCAGGTCCTGGCAGTGTTACAGTGAGCCAGCATGAACAACACCAGGACCCTGAAACTGAAGCAGCAACGTGGAATTCAGCCATTCATTCATTCACTTGATTATTTACACCTGTGATGTTTCTACTGTCACTTTTTTTTCTGTGAAAAGGATTTAATGTAATGTCACTTCAAGTCATTGAGGACAGTGAGCACCTTTGCTCACTGTCCTCAATGACTGCTCTTTTTACAAATCATTCCACAAATTTTACATGAACCCAATGAACCAGAGACCAGTTTGACACACAGCCAGTGTAAAAAGTAAATTATTGTATTACTGTAAAATCTCAAATAGAATCCAGTACAGCTCAGAAAAAAAGAATTCTTTTTTTTTAATTAGTGGCATCTTTACTATACAGAGTACATGCATCATTTCTATCATTATAACAACAGAGTCAGGTCTGTTGCGTTTCTCCTTTTAACAGAAAGATTCATCTCATGTTTACATCTCATATTTTCAAGTGTATTTTCAACACCAGTTTCTTTGTTTAAGGTAAAAAAGGTCACTCCAATATTTGAGAAAATATACAGTAATCATGTGTTACACACCTCCCACCACCTGATCAAATATATAACTCTATAAATATATAGAAGGGCTCTCTCTCTCTCTCTCTCTTTATTTATATATATATATATATATATATATATATATATATATATATATATATATATATATATATATACATACTATATATATATAGTATAGTAGTCTTATTTCAAGCTGTATGCACTGATTACAAGTATGTACAAACACAGACAGAAACAATCAGATGTCACAGGATCATTAACCAGGCTTGAGATGTATGATGTATCTCTCAGTGAGTCTCAATCACCACAGGCTCAAAAATACCAGGCGTGCCTCTGGGAAAACACAGAAACACATGATCATTTAGAAAAAACAAACTGGCTTAATGAGTGTATCTAGTGTTTAACAGTGTACCTGTTGGCATGCTGCGTCCCACTGAGGGCAGTGGTTCCATCTTTGCTGACAAACAGTCTCAAGTTGCTATCTGATGGAAAATAAGGAATCCAAAAGAGAAGTTACCACTGCTATACACAAATGTACTAAAAGTAATTTAAAAAACTGGAACTTAGTCCTACCTTCATTGTTGCTATTGTCAGAAAAGTTCTGACTCTGAACAATCTTCTCAACAATGTCATCTGCATCAATGCGGGTGTCGTCCACACAACTGGGCTGCCTCTTCACAGTGTCCTTCTTTCTCCTGTTGACAAACGCCAACAGAGAGAAGATTTGTATCTGAAAGGCAGCAAAACTCTGCAAGGAGTAGATAAGTTTGTATGTAATTGTTTCATACAGTAAATCGCTTAAAAGGATAACTTTAGATGGTTACGGAAGTTTAGGATAAGTTTAGAAAACTACTGATCCTGTTTTAAAAATGAAAATATATATTTGTGAAGTGACAGACAGTATAGGGAAATTAGAAAGTATTGGGCAAAAGACTAACACATTGTTTTTTTTAGCAGTTTGTTGACAATAACAAAGATAGAATATCTATCTTAAACTGCTAATTGTTGAATATAAAGGTGATCTTAGTGCTCATCACCGTGGTGCATAATGTATTCAAGTTGTAATTTCTATTTTACTTTGGTATATTGTGTTTACTGTTTCATTTTCATAGAGGCCTGATAAAATTTTAAATAGACATGACCTCATTTTCTGAGCTTGAATGGGGTTTTGCTCAGACAGAGGGACATTTTAGTGAGTGTCACAATGCCAACGTGGTCTTATTGCGCATAGAGGGCAACAACCACATCAGACCTTTGGTCAGGGGGAGGAAAAGAAATTTAGCCAAAGGGAATCCTTTGGTATCTATCAACTGGATGCATTAAAGTCTCCTATCCCATTTCACATGTTTTCTGTAAAATTATTTTCTTTTCTAGGCTTTTGTATATATATATATATATATATATATATGCATATATATATATATATATATATATATATGCATATATATATATATATATATATATATATATATATATATATATATATATATATATATATATATATATATATATATATATATATATACATATATATATACATATATATATATATATATATATATATAGGGTATAGGGTTAGGGGTTAGAGTTATGGTGGGCTTAGGTTAGGGGACAATTAAAAAATTTATGTTTAGCACTGGCTACTGGTTAAAATCTACTTTTCTTTTCGATTTCTTTCTAGAGGGTATTCTAAACTCCTTAAAAAAATCTTTTATTTTTCAAAATTTGTAAAATTATAAAAATTAAAATATTGGAAAAAAAAGGGGGGGAATTGTAGGGGGATGGGAGTTAGGATAGGGGGAGGGGAGAAGGTTAAGGTTAGGATGAGAGGTCAGGGTTAAGGTTAAGTAGGTGGGTTTAGGTGTAAGGGTGTGGTCAGGATCAGGATAAGAGTGTGGGGGGTTAAGGTTAAGGTTAGGATCAAAGAGTAAGGTGGGGGGTAATTAGGAAAAAGAAGGTTGTTTATGTGAATAAAACTTGTTTTTAACTTGTTTTTCCTCTTTTTACAAGTTGATCACCTTCATTTTAGAGAGGAGGAGGAAGAATCGACCAGGACACTGCAAGGTAAGTATTTTTATATAAAAAAATGGGGGGGGTTAGTACAGTAGTAGAGTAACAGGTAAGTATATCCATTAATGTGTGTATTGTTTTCCTCTTTTTTTAGGTTATAAGCCTCGTTAAGAGGAGAGGAGAAGCCCGTCAGGTGCCTGTAAGGTAAGCAATGTTCAGGATATCTTTCTTTATCCTTTAATTAAAAAAAGTGTCCATAAAATGTATATGATACCTTTAACTGAGATTTATAACCATGTATGTGATGATCTGATAAAACAGTTGATAGTATAAGTTAATAAAAAGGTAAGTACAGTGGCAAGAAAAAGTATGTGAACCCTTTTCTGCATTATTGGCCATTGGCCATTTAATGTGATCCGATCTACATCTAAATCACAAGTATAAACAAACACAATGTGCTTAACCTAATACCACACAAACAATTATAATATTTCATGTTTATGTGTCTTTATTGAACATATCCATTAAACATTCACATTGCTGTTGGAAAAAGTAAGTGAACCCTTGGATTTAATAACTGGTTGAACTTCCTTTGGCAGCAATAACCTCAACAAAACGTTTCCTGTAGCTGCTGATCTGACCTACACAACACTCAGGACAAATTTTGGACCATTCATCCTTACAGAACTGCTTCAGTTCAGCCATGTTCTTAGGATGTCTGGTGTGAATGGCTCTCTTGAAGTCGTTCCTTAGCATCCTTAGCATCTCTATTGGATTCAGGTCTGGGCTCTGACTGGGCCACTCCGAAAGGTGGATTTATTTTCTTTTTTTGAAGAAGCTACTCTAGATGATCTAGATAGTAGATTTACTTCAATGTTTAGGGTCATTGTCCTGCTGCATCACACAACTTCTACTGAGTTTCAGCTAGTGGACAGCCACCCTTACATTATCCTGTAGGATGCCTTCGATAAACTTTGGAAGTCATATTGCCCATGATGATGATGGCAAACTGTCCAGGCCCTGAGGCAGCAAAGCAGCCCCAAACCATGATGCTCTCTCCACTGTACTTCACCTTTGAGATGATGTTTACATGCTGGTATGCAGTACCATTTTTACACCATATGTACAAAAAATACAAAAATAATAATAATAAATGTAAAAAAACACAAAATAATAAATTTTAGTTTCATCAGTCTACAAAACATTTTCCCATTAGTGTTGTGGAGTGGCAAACTTCAGGTCTGCAATGGAAAGCAGAGCAATAAATGCAGAAAACTAGGAAATTCCAAAGGGTTCACATACTTTTTCTTGCCACTGTACATAAAATAAGTGAAAGCATTCAAGTGCCAAACTTTAAAACAAAAACAGACATTAAAAAACACATAAAAAGGAATAAATAATAAATATTCATAGGATTGTGAAAACACACAAAACACTATAATAATAATATAATAAATAAATAATAAAAAATATGTTTGTTTTTTTGACTGGTGTTCCAGGGGCTGTACGGACCAGGATGTCTTTTAAATTCTTGTTTCTCCTGTACGCCGTGATTATTTTGAAGTTTTGGACTTCTAGGACCACAAATGCCTACAAAATTGTGAAATGATTCACTGACATAGATACTGAGATTTCTATCGTGAATCCAAACCTGCTGGTGGCACTGGATTAAAATTCAGGGAGTCAATAAAGTCAGTAAGATTCATCCACTTGAGGACAGAAATTGGTCTGCAATTTGTAATTTGTGACTCATTTTGTAAATGATTATGTAATTAATTAATTATTGACTTGTATGAGATGATTAATTGATACAAAGCACATTTTGAAATGTGCATATCCATAACTGAACCAACTTCCAAAATTATATATATATACAGGGTGTACCACTTTCCATTCCTGTTGTACTAGTTCACACTCTTGGGTCCTTCAGTGTGCCACATCACACACAATTCTCCTCTCAAGAGTGGGGTGAGTTCCTGGAGAATTTCTGGCATTTAAGTTTACACATGCCTGAGATTAGTTTAGAAGTTTATCAGTGCAATGGAGTCTAGACATGCCTCACAGTGACATAACCTCATGAAAATTCTTGACTTTCGCATGTATAACATAGCATTGTGGAAAACATGCAGGAACAGGAGATTATCTACCTGGAGGGTCTGTTGGTCATGAGGGCTGCTGCAGAAGGTGGGGGAGGTCTCTCTGGCTTGGTGGGAGTGGCTTGTCGCTGCAGCTCGGTGGGACTGGAGGGCGGAGGCTGGTGGGGGTGGGCCAATCCACATGAGACACCGCTGCTAGAGGAGGCATTCCTTTGATGACTGAGGTCAGTCAGGCTGGAGCAGCGAGAGTGAGCTGTGCTGTAGCCTGGAGGACAAAAGAGGAGAGAAGAGGAGAGGATAAGAGGAGGAAAGGGAAAAGGAAGTGTAAAAAAGCCAAATAATTATATAGTTTTGGCAAAATCTGTAAACCAATACATATGATGAATTTATTCCATGAACTGTTAAGGTAAAGGTTATGGTAAGACCACATTTTTTATGTGTAACAAACCTTAATTTGTACCAGTTGTCAATGGCTTTTTATAAGAGAATATTCAGTAAGCATAAAACTGAACAAATGAAAGTTTTAAAACTAGATTTTGACCCAAGGAACCTCTTTAAGACTTGACCTCAAGATCAAGTTTTCAAGCATGAGCCATACTTATCAACTTAGTTGATTTTGTGCATTCATGGTGCAAATATTTTATTTAATTAGCACAATCTAGATGAAAGAGTTTAAGGTTCCGAGTAGCACCCTGGTCTTAGCATGAGGAAGTCAAAGTTCCAGACCTTGGTTGTAGCACAAGGAAGGTCTCTGACCTGAGATCTTGCTGTGCTGGCTGGCATAGCTGGAGCTGCGAAAATGACCAGTGTGAAAGACCTCATCTGGGCTGGAAACACTCTCTCCCTCTTCAGGCAAAGGTATAGAATAGAAAAGTATAAAAACAATAAAAAGGAACATAATAATACACAATAGAATACTACTGAATACACAAGCATATGCATACACAAGGTAAAGTGACAATGGTGTGACTGATGCCAGCAAAAGTAAGAACAGACCACAGTTTGTCTGTACAAATCTAGATATGTAATAGTATTCTAAGTACAATATAGAATATGAAGCAGGTCAATGTAATTTAAATATGGTAAAGTAAAATATAATAAACTGATATTGTATACAGTAGACAGTATAAGATACAGTGAAGTGATACAGTATAAGATAATGTGGTATAGTGCAGCAATATAACATACTATAGTAGAAGTAGAAAGTAAAGCGATGCAATATGAGGCAGTGCTGTTACATAGCAGCATAAATAAACATAGTATAAGGTAATGTTCACCAATATAACTTAAGTAGAATATAAGATACTATCAAATATAATATGAAAAAGTCTAATACATAACAAATATATTAACAAATGTAGTTTCCAGGAAGGCTTTGAGTTTTGTCCTTCATCCACCTCTCCACCACTTACTAAAGACCATCATGTCCCAGTATGATCACAGAGCTAACATTTCTTACCTCCTCATTTAATCTGCTGGCCTCAACAGGCCTGATGCCACCAAGGAGAGAGTCCATGATCAAGGATTCAGTGCAGGGTAGTTATTTTTTATACAAATATGTTAAATATACTTACCTATGATACTATCAACAAGCTTATATTGATGTTAATTGCTAAAATCTTGGAACACAAGCAGTCATAAGGTTGTAAATTGACTCCAGGGTATGAAAATATATTTTGAACTTTCCATGTCATAGTTGCACTCACAGTTTTCCTCTGCCCTAACAGATTATTAAGAATGATTCAGGTGCTGTCACTTTCCATTTCACTTTCAGGTAAAGTGGTTCACATAATATGGATAAACTGTTGACTTGTTTACAACATGTAACAGCATCTGACCTTGCTCTTACATGACACTGGGCTCAGAGATCTCACAACTGATATAAAAACATTGGAAATAAGACCTGAGTTACAATGAACTGAAATTAATATTCAATTTCAGTTGGTTAGACAAGACAGAGGAAACAATAACGCTGAACAGTTACCTGAGCTACGTACTGATGACTGTCTGGATTTGAAGGCACGAGGACCCTCCACAATGCCTCCTAGTGGCTGCACTGTGGCACAAGTACTTCCCCCCTTACAGTCCAGCTGCAGGGTCGGGTCCTCATCCCCAGTGGATACAGATTTGGCTGTACTGGCAGGCCTGATGGTGAAAACACAGGCCCAAAAAGTAGTATCACAAAACCACCACAGTCACATTCACTTTTTGTGTGAATGAATCTGTCTGAGAAAACAAAGAGCAGAAGTTTTCAAAGTGTAAGGAATGTCTCCCCACGAGGGTTGAAAGGGGACAAGGGGAACAATTGTATACTCATGTATGAAAAGCAATGGAGAGTTAGATATTGTAATCTGGCACTTATCAAAACGGCCAATAGTTGCAGCAGCAGCTGTGACGTACAGCTTCTAGAAGCAGTTTAGGTACTTTAAAACCCTTAGTACTTATTGGCACATTTTCTATTGCAAATGAACATCAATCATAGAAAAATTGCCCTTATAACTTCAGGTCTAGTCTGAGGATTATCACCTTTTTACATTTTCTTCAGTACATAAGTAATCTGTACATCCATAGGTACACTGCAAACAGGAAATGCTAATAGCTAATTTGGCAGTATTTTAATTGCCTACAGCTAACTTTGTGGCACATCCTGCTTACAAACCAAAATCAGGGATGGATGGAGGATGCTGGGGCGTGCAATTATCTACATTTTGTCTGAGGGATGTCAGCCTTTGAAATTCTCTGACAAAAAGTAACTTACGTTTTGAAGCAGGGATCCCCAGACAGAAGAGTCATCCCAATTGTTACCTATAAAAGAATACAGACAGATGTGTTATTTATTAAACCTCAGCAGTGATCAGTTCAGTGAGTTTGTGTGTGTGTGTGTGTGTGTGTGTGTGTGTGTGTGTCTGTGTTAATTTGTGGGCATCTGTTTGTGAATTTGCCCTGCCTTCAGGATAGAATTGTCCTGTCGAGTGTTTTTGGTGTCATAACCCTCCAAGATGCAGCAGCGAACTCTAGAGCCTGAACCAGCAAACTCTGCAATGTTGAGATCAGCAAAACCTAGCTGGAGACAGACATCACAAAATAACAGAAAGTGAAGCCATTTAAAATGGAAAGTGCAAAGTTATATACATATTTATAATAGTAGATATAGAAGAAGCAGTAGATCTTTTTATTTTTTTCTCTCCATAAATTTGAATCTGCGGGAATGGTTTTCTTTCCTGTTAGATGTTAAAACATCTGTTAACACATCTCATAGATCATAAAAGATGTCCTAGGATTTTATTTGTCAACATACATTACCATACAACAAATTCATAATAACTCAAGAATTCCTGAACGGAGACAGTGACTCTCCTCTGCAGAGGCATATTGGATTCACCCTTGAAACGCAGTGGAGCCTTTTGCCTAAATTAAAAACTTAATTTGTAGTGTTTCCTCTAATTTATTACACTTGATGGATATACAGTGGCAAGAAAAAGTATGTGAACCCTTTGGAATTTCCTAGTTTTCTGCATTTATTGCTCTGCTTTCCATTGCAGACCTGAAGTTTGCCACTCCACAACACTAATTGGAAAATGTTTTGTAGACTGATGAAACTAAAATTTATTATTTTGTGTTTTTTTACATTTATTATTATTATTTCTGTATTTTTTGTACGTATGGTGTAAAAATGGTACTGCATACCAGCAGCAAAGGTGAAGTACAGTGGAGAGAGCATCATGGTTTGGGGCTGCTTTGCTGCCTCAGGGCCTGGACAGTTTGCCATCATCATCATGGGCAATATGACTTCCAAAGTTTATCAAGGCATTCTACAGGATAATGTAAGGGTGGCTGTCCACTAGCTGAAACTCAGTAGAAGTTGTGTGATGCAGCAGGACAATGACCCTAAACATTGAAGTAAATCTACTATCTAGATCACCTAGAGTAGCTTCAAAAAAAGAAAATCCACCTTTCGGAGTGGCCCAGTCAGAGCCCAGACCTGAATCCAATAGAGATGCTAAGGATGCTAAGGTAACGACTTCAAGAGAGCCATTCACACCAGACATCCTAAGAACATGGCTGAACTGAAGCAGTTCTGTAAGGATGAATGGTCCAAAATTTGTCCTGAGTGTTGTGTAGGTCAGATCAGCAGCTACAGGAAACGTTTTGTTGAGGTTATTGCTGACAAAGGAAGTTCAACCAGTTATTAAATCCAAGGGTTCACTTACTTTTTCCAACAGCACTGTGAATGTTTAATGGATATGTTCAATAAAGACATGAAATATTATAATTGTTTGTGTGGTATTAGGTTAAGCACATTGTGTTTGTTTATACTTGTGATTTAGATGTAGATCGGATCACATTAAATGGCCAATTAATGCAGAAAACTTAGAAATTCCAAAGGGTTCACATACTTTTTCTTGCCACTGTAGTATTTGTACTTTCTAAGACCAATTAACCAACCAATTGACCTGTGTTATACACCCTGTGTACTGTTCAAGGTGTTTCCTTCAGGTCTTCATACCTGTTGACTCTGATAAAGGCACAGTAGTGTCAAAACATTAGTCTGTTTGCACAATTAAATGGTGGCAAATCAGTCAGTGTGCTCCACTCCCATTTTTTCACTTAGAAGCTTACTGTCCTTGAAATGAACAGCACCTCATTCAGTTGTGTATTGCTGGAAGATGCAGTGAAAAAGTGTTTCACTGAAAAAGTGAATTTTATAAAAGGAAGAAGGACACTCTCAACTTTGAGTGCACAGGTCAAACTGGGCAGAGCTTTATTATAGATCTTTTTCCTGTGTTAATGGTTTCAAATCACATAATCAAAAAATAAACTTGCCTTTGAATAGGCCTTTCCTCCTTTGAGCTCCTGCAAAGACAGAGAAAAGCGCAAAACTGTGAAAGATCAAGCACTGTTAACTGTCTATGTCAGACTGCTAACACCATCTCTACAGTCATTTCCATAAACATATAAAATCACATCATATGGAACCAATGTGAAACTTGGAGTTCAGCCTTGGGAAAGGCACTGTGGGACAATCCAACTACACTGTACCTCACCTACATCATGCAGTTTGATCATTCCTGCATTATTGGCTTATTTTGGGGGAAAACTGCATTGTCTTTGAATGCATAACTGCTATGAAAGACGAATGGCTGCTAGGTATACAGTTTACCTTGCGAACTGAGACCCTGCAGATACATGGGTCCAACACTCCAGTGACTGGATTAGCACTCATTTTACACACGAAAGAGAACTTCTTCCTCCATCGAACACAGTTCTGCTGCACCTCCTCCCTGCAAACATGCACACACACACACACAAACACATACACACACAGATCAGGTAAGACTGTCTGGGAGATAAATATTTAACAAAGCATACACTTTAGAGTAAAACTACATGTATATAGGTATAACTAGTAGCTTGCTAACACTTCTAACACAAAAGAACGTGGTCATCATTTACTAAAACAATATGCAAGATGGTTCCAATGCGAGCAAACTACAGAAACAGGCAGGCTAGCTTCTCTTTTGTTTTATCTGACTGAGTTTTTCATCAGACAGGAGAATACACACAAGGCTAAAGGCTGTTTGATTAATGTTCTCAATGGAACAAAAACATTATTTTCTCAGTACTTTTCCACTTAGCCATGCGATGCCAAGGCAAACTGTCCTGATGTTGAACACCAGCTGTTGTGGTCCTGTGTTAGTAGCACAGCCAACCAAAACCTAAGCTCCATATTCAATGTCACCCTCTATGTGTTCAGCTCACAGTACTTCTGACCACTTTCCTGCAGTCATGTAGGAAGTGTATTTTTTTTTTTTTTTTGTTATCAACAGTAGCAGAGCTTTGTTAGATATGTTATACTTTTCTTTCTTTTCTTCATCTCTTTATTCATGAAAAGTTGGTCTATGCAACACAGTATGGACATTAAATATTGCAGGTAGAAATGGACACTAAACACTCAGTGAGATGTTGCTTTTGTGAAACACATCCAACACATCATCAATAAAACAATGCCTGAAAATCAATTGTTGTGACTGAAAAAAGCCTTTTCTCATCCACAAGGCAGTGCAGTGGATGGTTCAGATTATCTCATCCTGGGATGTGACACGTCACGTTCAGCAGTCTGTTAAGGAGAACAGATTCAGTGTTTATCTGCATGTAGGTTTGTGTAGGATACTTCTTGCTTCTGCGTGTCTAACACTACAACTCCTGATTCAGAATTATAAAGTTGGTCTGACCTGAATCAAAGTTCAACTTGCAGATTAGTCATCTCTCAGGTGAAGGGTTAGGGTCATCACCAAAGTAAATGTGAATCTGAGTCTGAATCTGAATATAAAGCCATAGATTAAGCCTCAAATGCTCTATATATGAAAAGAAAAGCGTTTTAGAAGGATCTTTAATGGTTTTCAGTCTTCAAACTCTGTTACTTCTGTTTGTGTGGGACTGTTAGATACATGCATTTCTCAAAATCCTACAAAAAAATTTGATGAAAAGAAAGAAGAGTTTCCAAGGAACAATCTCTTGTGGGGTTGCTTCCAGTGCAGGCTCTGATCTTCTTTGTTTAACGCCCCACCAAAAAAATCTTGCATGAGTTTGTGTTTGTCAAAATAGCTACCGCCATCAATATGTATATCTAAATGACTCAAATTAAAGAATGTTATACATTGGGTAGAGCACTTGTCATTTTAAATCTAGTTCTGCCAGTGGTGGCTAGTGTTAGCCTTTGAAGTTCTATTGTAGAATTTTTTTTTTTTCTGTGGATTAAGCAAGTTCTTTATATATAACTATTTGTTCCACTTAATTAAACATTTTAGTAAAGTTTAACAAGGGCTTAAGTCTGCATTTATCTTAAGATGATGACTGTGACTCTCAGGTTGGTTATTTTTTGTCCAAAAGAAGATTAAATAAAGTCATCATGCACCACATGTTGGAAGCTATCTCTGCCCTCTTTGCCCCAAATAGAAAGCCAGACTGAATAAAGGACAGCAGAACATTTGATCAGTTTGTATGTTTGATTTGTTTTGTTTTTTAATTCAGCACTGAATATACTTGGATTATACTGTGAAGAACAGAGCTAAATTAGAGCAAACTGAGGTTCCAGAAACTCAAAAACAGGAATAACACAGACAATTAGAACCAAATATGAAATTAATATGATAAATAAATATAATAATAAAAGGCCAAGAACACTGAAGCCGTCTACAAGAAGGGCCTTAACCACCTCTACTCCCTGAGCAGGCTGAGGTCCTTTAACATCTGCAGGATTATACTGAGGATGTTCTATGAGTCTGTGGTGGCTAGTGCTATCCTCTATGCTGGGGTAGCACGTTGAGGGTAACTGACGCCAGCAGACTGAACAAACTTATCTGCAAGGCCAGCGACATTGTGAGGGTGGAGCTGCACTCTCTGACGGTGGACAATGTCTCTCACCCATCACTCCGTGATGTGCTTATCAGGCACAGGAGTTTGTTCAGTAACAGACTCATTTCCCCAAGATGCACCACAGAAGTCATTCCTGCCTGTGGCCATTAATGCCCACATCCAAAGGGCACAAGGGCTCACTGAATGGTTTGATGAGTATCAAAATGTTGTCAATCATATTCTACAACTTTTACAGTCACCACATCCCAACCCAGCTGAACACCTATGGTGGATCTTGGAGTGATTCCATCCCTGCAGGAGAGTTCAGACACTTCTACAATCTATACCAAGCTCTTCTAACACTTTATACACTTTATACAACTTATTTACTTATTTATTTATGCCTTTGTGAAACACTTTGGTGGTAAGCCTGTTTGCTTTTTAAAATGCTAAATAAATTGAATAAACTTCAAACTTTACTTAAGGCAGAGAGCCCAAAGGATACTAAAAGACAATACCCACCTCAGCCACACTGTTCACCCTGCTTACATATGGTAAGAGGTATAGAAGTACCTTGAGTTCTATCACCAGACTCCAGAACAGCTCATCCCCGCATTCAATCAAATTATCAGTTTATTATTATGTTTGTGTTTTTTTTTTTTGTCTGTGTGCAGCAAAAAAGTGACAACAAACACGTTTTGTTAAACAACCTTGTGATGTGAAATAACCGTTAAATGAAATCTTTAACAGTGAATGGTCATTATATGTTTTCTTATTCCCTGTGTTTCTTTGCTTTTGATATGCTTTTGATATTTTCTAGGTGTTATCCCTGCTTCTGGTCAAAGTTAACAAATGAAATACATTTTCCATGCCCACCAGTATATGATGCCAAGTTCCCACTATACTAGCTATTTTAAAAGTACATTATTGATCCTTCTGTGTGTACCAAATCTCGAGTGTATCACACTCTCATTCATAATTTTTTGTTGCAAAATATTCATGGAAAATGTTACAAGGGATGGTGAGGTAAACAGTCTCAATAACATTACCAGGCCGACTCTGGTTAATGATGACAATGACGACCAGCACCCAGCATCCCCAGACAATACTTCCACACAGGTCCAAGTTCATGGCTTAGGCCTACCTCTGCAGCTGCCTTCTTTCTGGGCCTGGTTGTAAGTTATGCTGAGCCAGACCAGCTTAACAGACTGACAAAATCTGCCGAAGAATTCCAGTACTCATAAGGGAGAAGTTGTTAGCAACAGAAGATCTGCATTCTAAAGACGAGAGTGCACTGACATCCAACAAAACCTGCCTCATTGTTTTCATCCACATTCCATTTCAAAATCAGGACTGTCATTTTTTTATTTACAAACTTACTGAGTTGGAAGCTGGAACTGGAGAGGTTATCTTCAGCACGCTGCTACAGAGTCTCCATGAGAAGAACACTGATAAGAATATTCTATGGGTCAGCTGCTTGGATTTACTACGTATTGGTCCCGTAATGATAAGCACATAAAGAAATAAACTACACTGATGCAAAAGCAACCCCAGATCTATCATATGGGCAATCTGGGCACATGCCAAGGGCCCCCTGCACACAAGTAATCCAATCACATGAATGGAATAGTGGTGGTTGGCAAGCAAGCAGCAAGGCACTGTGTGGATTGGCTAATGGTCAGGATGGGTGGGCATAGAGAACAGTTGGTTTACATTGCACAGATCCTGTATCAGTTTTTCTTAAGCAAAGTCAATGTTAAAAACAGTGGAATTCATTTGTACCTGATCCTCTATCAGTTAGGTTGTGAGAAATGTGTGGGAAAAAGTGAAGAGCAAAAAAAGCAGCAGAAAATGGACAGCGTTAGCCAAAAGCTCAGCGGGGTTAACAAAAGAAAGAAAAAAAGTAAAAGGAAGAGAAAAAAGTGGTATCAATGTACAGCTGATAAGTAGCTTTTTCAAAAAAGCCAAGCAAAGCGAAGAAGAGACAGAGGATGTTGCGCTAGATAATGATAGACTAGAGCCTCGCTGGCTGGTCAGGAAAATGCAAGCCTGGAAGCCACAAGCCCCACCGGCGCTGCACAGCCTCAGCTAGGGGTTCAAAATAAGGAAAATGACAAAATACCAGGAGAAGAAGAGGACAAAAAATGGGGATGAAAAAACAGGTGACAGTAACATTACTCCTAGCCCATTTGAAGGGGCAGATTCCATCATCAGTGAAAACCTGCATTATGGGAACCGACTACAGAGAAGGTTTGGGAAAAAATTTTAATGGAGGGGGTTTCGATTTTGGACCGCCAAGTATCCAGCATCCTGTAGGGGGGACGAGCCAGGCTAGACATGTTCTCTCACTAATGAGGCACTCACCAGGCACCTTCACAACGGTGAAACTTTTCCATGTGAATGGATTATATATTCACCGTCCACCAGAGAAATATACTGCCTTGCTTTTTAAGTTTTATTGATGTATAGCAAAGCATTTGTTACTGTATTTACTGATAGAAACCCCATGAGAAAATTATGGAGCTTGAGATGAGTGGCAAGCACAGAAAATGCATGCTTTAACCCCTACATACTGTTCATAGTTTACACCTTCACAGTATGCTCCGGGTCAATTTTGAATTTTAGTTAGTGTCTATACCAAATTTTAAAGTACAGATCTATTTAAAATGTCTAAATGGCCTATGTCACATTATTAAATGTATGATTAATCCTTAAAAAATATTTCAGAGAGCAGGGAGAGAGTATTTTTTAAGATTTACAACACTCGTTTTTAGATAAAAACATCTACTATTACACAGTATCATGTCCTGTTGTACATAAGACATAAAAATATAAAAGCTATAATGATTTAAATATATTTTACCTAATTTGAAAATAACTTCGTGGAACTGTTGGAATTTATGATATATCCATGTTTAACCGATAACCGAACCGATATGCTACAGAACATTTTCAGGGACATGGTGGCTCGACATATTGGTCTTCCCGTCTCAGTGTTCCACAGACTAGAAGGGACCTGTACACACCTCCCAGTATTAGAAGCCCCATGTAGGCATGTAGGTCAGTCACATCCATGGGTGGGTCCTGGAGTCATTCGAAGTTGCCTGCAACTTGATGTGGAAGGACCAACAGATAGCACTTTACATAAATGTTTTTTTTTACATAAATGTCCGCCTTGCTGCCTGCTCCTCTCCATCAGAATCATCGGTTGTAATCAGAGTTTTCTTCCACGTTGTCTTCCTGCTCTGACACATCCTCCTCCAAATAACTGTCAACCTTCTCATCTTGGAAGATCAGATCAAGGGTCTGTTGCACACCAAGTCTTGCTGCCATGCCATGATATCAGTCACTGAAATGGCAACTCAGGTATCTTTATAATGTTATGAACCCCCCACCAACACCCTCCCAACCCAAATTGATTTAAATTTCGTACTTTGTAGATTAATTTATTACATTGCAGGTGTTTGTGTTTGCAGGTGCAGATCTTGTGTCTGTCAAGGCGCCCGTTGACCTCTGGATGACTTCCGTCCGTTCCCTTTATGTACCATATATGATCACTCTTATGCTGTTTTACTATTTCACTGTTTTGAGATTCCCCCATGCTGCCTTCAAAGACCAGCAGGTGTCTGTCTCTGTGGGAAGCATGTTCATGATTTCACAACTCCAGGTCTTGTGACTGTGTTGAGGTTCCCTTTGAACTCTGTCACTACTGTCCCATTATAAACACACAAAAGCATGGCCTGTACAGTTTCACAGTTTCAAGATTCCCTAAAACCACCATTTTCCCTGATTTGACCCACACTGGTAGATCTAAAATCCATCTCAATAGGTACGGGTCAAATTTGACCCATAACAGCCTCAGTGTACAAAAATTTGTAGCACCTGTACAAAAGTATAAAATATTTTCATTTTTGTGTATTTTGGGTCACTTTAGGAAAAGTCATCAAATTTCAGTCTAAAAGAATGACGTTTGACCCGAACAGTATGTAAGGGTTAACTTATATAGTGGCAAGAAAAAGTATGTGAACCCTTTGGAATTTCTAAGTTTTCTGCATTAATTGGCCATTTAATGTGATCCGATCTACATCTAAATCACAAGTATAAACAAACAATGTGCTTAACCTAATACCACACAAACAATTATAATATTTCATGTCTTTATTGAACATATCCATTAAACATTCACAGTGCTGTTGGAAAAAGTAAGTGAACCCTTGGATTTAATAACTGGCTGAACTTCCTTTGTCAGCAATAACCTCAACAAAACGTTTCCTGTACCTGCTGATCTGACCTACACAACACTCAGGACAAATTTTGGACCATTCATCCTTACAGAACTGCTTCAGTTCAGCCATGTTCTTAGGATGTCTGGTGTGAATGGCTCTCTTGAAGTCGTTCCTTAGCATCCTTAGCATCTCTATTGGATTCAGGTCTGGGCTCTGACTGGGCCACTCCGAAAGGTGGATTTTCTTTTTTTGAAGCTACTCTAGATGATCTAGATAGTAGATTTACTTCAATGTTTAGGGTCATTGTCCTGCTGCATCACACAACTTCTACTGAGTTTCAGCTAGTGGACAGCCACCCTTACATTATCCTGTAGGATGCCTTGATAAACTTTGGAAGTCATATTGCCCATGATGATGGCAAACTGTCCAGGCCCTGAGGCAGCAAAGCAGCCCCAAACCATGATGTTCTCTCCACTGTACTTCACCTTTGAGATGATGTTTACATGCTGATATGCAGTACCATTTTTACACCATACATACAAAAAATACAAAAATAATAATAATAAATGTAAAAAAACACAAAATAATAAATTCTTAGTTTCATCAGTCTACAAAACATTTTCCAATTAGTGTTGTGGAGTGGCAAACTTCAGGTCTGCAATGGAAAGCAAGAGCAATAAATGCAGAAAACTAGGAAATTCCAAAGGGTTCACGTACTTTTTCTTGCCACTGTATGTTGCACTCAACATCTGGGCGCTGTGGATGCTTCTCTAGGGAGACAGCTCAAAGAGGAAGGTCAGAACTGTAAAGAGGTATTAAGGTACGTAGTTGTCGTCATTAAGTTCTTGAGTGAAAGGGGCCTTCATTTCCGGGGAGATGACGAACTTTTGGAATCCCCAAACAATGGTATTTACCTAGGAATTCTTGAGCCGCACAGTTTGATCCATTTTTAAGGGACCATGTTCAGGCCTTGGTAAGACTTTATACTTGTCATCAACTATTTGTGAGGAATTTATTGGCCTAATGGGTGACAAAACAAAGCAAGTATTGGCGCTTTTCCATTACACAGTTCTAGCACTACTCAACTCGGCCTCGACTCGACTCAGTTTCGTCGTCGTTTTCCATTATTATAGAGTACCACCTCAGCGTGGGTGGGGTTAAATCATAGCAACGCGGCCAAAACTCCAGCGATGTCATTTGTTATGTTTCACAAACACAGTCCAACTATGGAGGCCACCAGACAAAGAAATGTCTGCACCTCGTCGTTGCTCCGCGGGGTTGATTTCTGTGCAGCCATCTCTGATCGTATTGTCGTTTGCTGTTATTGTGTTTTAAAAATGGCGGGGTTGACTCTTATGATGAGTCGCTCTCCTGACTCATCTAGTGACGTCACGCCCTGTCAGCCAATCAGTGGCCTGCCCAGTCTGCTGACATCACATTTTCGGCTCGACTCAGCTCGCTTGGAACCCCGAATAGCCAAGTAGGTACTAGAAAAAGTACCTGGTACCAGGTACTAACATGTAATGGAAAAGCCTAAAAACCAAGTCGAAGTCGAAGTCGAGTAGGTGCTAG
This sequence comes from Scortum barcoo, assembly GCA_023238725.1. Taxonomy (NCBI): domain Eukaryota; kingdom Metazoa; phylum Chordata; class Actinopteri; order Centrarchiformes; family Terapontidae; genus Scortum; species Scortum barcoo. The sequence goes on along the minus strand of CM041545.1, from coordinate 356,752 downwards.
TGGAAAAGCACCATAATTGCTACAGAACTACAGTGAGAAAAGTATTTCTCCGTGATAGTGGACTCTATACCTGATATGTCACACATAGATCAGCTAGATAGGGAGAGTAGTTGAGCAAATTTACCAAAATTTCCCACTGGGATAATTTATATAATGGATTTGAACCCATTCACAGTCTCACTGGTTCGAGTCTGGGTGACTGTGTGATGAAGATAGTCAGTGATTTGTGGCTACATCTCTGATCTCCAATTGCCATGGCCAGGCCAACAACCATGCATCTAACATGTCGGGGAAATATAAGCTCATCTAAAAAAAACAACCCACTCATTCATTACATGCCATGCGTGGCACATTGACCGAATTTGGTTGGTGTGAATTGTGTTGAAAATAGTTGTTGGGAAGCGAGCCAGTTTTTTTTACTTAATACAGGCACTATATGTTTTTTGCTCTGCTTCCACCCACCAATGTTCACTAGCGACAACACATTGATGCCAAAGTCCCTCTCCAGAACAAGATGGAGTTGCATGAGGGATTCTGTGCCCTTTATGAAAGAAATAACTGCGGCCTAACAGATGGCGACATTCGACACTGAGGAGCAACAGGACACACAGCATGAGGCTGCTGTGCTGTGTACCAAGCTCGGGTAGCTGGAGACTGCGCTGATGACCATATTTTGGGACAGTGGGCACCACTGATTCAAGCTTACAAGCAATGTCTTGCAAAAGAGGGACATGGACCTGATGACTGCCGAGCACCTTTTGGAATTGCTGCATACTTATGTTGCATCGCTACAAGAACAATTCGCGACTTCGAGACATCTGTCTGGGCCAAGTTGAGAAATTTAATGTCATTGTTGACAACTCACTCTCAGGACTGAACAAATGGCCAGAAGCATACAGAGCCTTAAATTATGTCTTTGGAATCCTATTTGACATGGACTGTGATGACACTGATCTCCACAATCGGGCTGATGTTCCTCCCCTTCATATCCAACTGACTCGGACAAGGCCTTATCTGATTAGATGATTCAGTTATGTCTTTTGTCAGGAGAGAGTGAGATAAGACTCTTGCAAACCTATTGCAAGTTGTGCTGAGGAATGGACTCCAGCCAGCACTCTCTTTAATGGCCACTGAGTCTGAACTTGTGAGGGAGCTGGATTTTGAGGACTTGATCACAGAGTTTGCAAAGAAAAAATGATGATGCTGTCTGTGAATTGAACAGCATTACTTATTATTACATACTGAGGTGTCAGAAAGTTTAGTGCCTGGTTAATAATGAAAGAACCTTAAAATCAATTCTAAAATGTATTGGAAACCAGTTATAAAGAGGCTAAAACCAAGGTGAGGTGTTCAAACCTTTATAACCTTAATCCGTGGAATAACCTTTTATTTCATTTCTGTGAATGGCACAGAAGTAGAGACTGACGTTTCCCCACAAACCACCACTGACTTGTTTTAAGCAACTTGGTAGTGCAAAAACATATTATCAACTTTTAAAGCCATGGCCTTTTAAAACATCCAGCAGATATGGAGAAACACTAGTTTTCATTTGGAGTGGTGTTTGTCTTCACCTGATCAATGTGAGTTCAAAATTAAATTTTTTTTGCTCTGCTTTGATCTCTAAGAACTTCTGTCAGGTGTATTTAGCTGCAAAATGCTCCACTATGTTCATTAACTCATCTCTTACTGTGTCTGTCTGATGTTTAGAGATTTGCAGGGGTGGTTTATCAGAACTTTTCACTGAAAACAACTGTCTGCTGTGGCAAGCAAACAAGCAAACAATGAGAAAACATTCAGTGGAGAACTGCAGATTCAGATGAGAAGTCTCTGTGTCCTTCACAATGAGCAGCCACTGTATAATCCTTTGGTCCACTGTTCAAGTAAAACTTGACAGCTTTAAAGGACAGTTGTAGATACCAGTTTTGATGTTTTATCCCATTTTTCTGCCATTTTCCTGCCAACTGCTACAGTCTTGGAGTAGTCTTAAGCCCTGTTGGGTGTTAGTGAAATGCAATCTATTACACATCCTGTGTAGAAACCTGAACTGATTTAAGTGTGTCTGTTCCGCCAGGCACATGTGAGACAAATGACTGAAAAACATGTCAAGAAACATAAGCAGTCAGATGCTGATCCAGGTTGCAAACAAGAAAACTGTTAGCTGGATTCATTTTATTTAAAGGTAAAAACAAGTGTACCTGAATGGTATGACAAAGTTAAAACAGCAGGTGATGGCTGTTTGGGCAATAACGTGATTGTTCACCTTTATTTTCTGTTCCAAACAACTTTGGTTCTCAGAACTCCACACTGATACTAATACTGATAAAACCAATGACCACAGCCTAGAAAATAAAACCAAAGTTGTACTAAACATAATTTAGGAATAACAGCAATTGATAAACGTAATCTTGACTGGATGCTGATGGGGATGATTACTGTGTGCAGCAGGGAAACCATCTCCTCACATAAATCTCATTTACACCTTCAATCACATCTTGTAACCTTGTCTTTGCAAGACTAATTTGCTATTTGTTTTAAAGCCAGAAAAATCACATAGTGTATTTTTTTTGTTTCCAAATGAAAAACAAGAAAACCAAAACAGCAGAACGGTGGATAGACTTTACTATTTGTTTTTCCACAATCAATCATTAGAGCTCAAGTACCTTTGGGCATTCTTTTCCAACATTCATTTTTAACATTACCTTTATCAGGGGAGCTTTTGCCACTCCACTTATCTTAAGGCTGACTTTAAGTTTACAGCTCTTAAAACAACAGGCCTGGAGGCAGCCAGCTGCCTGGGAGAGGCAAAAATGGTCAGACAGGTTCTGCCACTTGTTTTCTTACAGGTCACAAACACACCACTGTACAGCAAGTACCTACAAGCAATACTTTCTCTCACACTAGAGCTATGCTTTATATGGCTAGTTGGTCACAGTCTCCAAGGGACTATCCATAAAGGTTTATAAGAGTCACAGTCGTGTGTGTGTGTATATATATATATACATATATAAAATTGACAGCAACAACTGTAATATTATAAAGAACAATATAGAGAAAACCCTGAATAAAAGAGTAGAGAAACATAATATATGCATACACACATGCATACAGATAAAATCTTTCACCCTGGTCCTATTTCAATATTCCCAGCACACATTTAGTGGGTAAACCCAAACAGGACAGGGCGCTAGCATGTGATAGGAGGTCCAAAGATTCAATACTTAAGTAAAAGTTGATTGATGGATTGATATACTAACTGACAAACCGACAGCGCCACCTATAGAGCCGTAAAAAGTCCCCTGTTAAGCCCAGGGCAGCTGATACATTTTGGGTGGAGTGCTACTTAAATAGTGAGTGATAGCAAACCTGATTTACCTAAAATGTATATATCATGATATTTTTTCAGGCATCACAAAAAGAGATTTCCAGGTCTGAAAACATAAAAAGAGGACCTGGAAAAGCAATAAAAAGATAGAGGTTCTCTTAATTGTAATTCATTATTTCTTTTATAGCACATGTGAAGATAAGTAATTACATTTTGACACTGAACAGTGAAAGTACAAAAAGTATTATTTCTACTTATAGCAGACAGAAGACTCCAAGCAGACTCACTGGTAAGAGATCAGATCAGACTATATATACTTCCCTTTTCCAGAGCAATTCTTTAACTAGAAACAATTTCTTAGCTCTTATCAACTCAAAAGTCAAACTACTGTGCAACACTAAAATAACAACATGATCTTGTCAAAATGTCAAAATTACAGTTCAAAATACTATGTACAAAATTGGAAATTATTTTGTTGGGGGCCCTGGAAAACTGACAGATTTAAAAAGCAAAATTCTCGCTTTCACAGAGGAGCAATACAGAGCATCCTGATTGAAACATTACAAATTGGCATGGGATGTTCATGGCCCAGAACAGGAGAACTCTTCAGCTCTTCAACTCTTCAAGTATCCTGGTTGCCATTTACCGAGCATGAGTGATATCAGAAGCATTCCCTTTCTGAGCACCTGAGACTCCAGACCAGCTTCTTTCCTCAGGCTGGGAGACCTCTCAATCCCAACTTTTCCTTCCCCCTCAGCCGTAAATGAATGACACACAGGTTTTTCTGTTATGTTGGTTTTGCATATATACACCACATTACCACTATAAACCAAAATCTTACCATTTGCACTCAAATTTGAAACACCAATATTACACTAATATCACACTTACTATTCTATGTTTTTTAACCAGGGAACGGAAAAACACATTTAAAAAATCTGAGACATTATTGTGTGTTCTAAATATGTTCAAACAAGCACAGCTTTGGTGTGGTCCTTAAAGGCTTGTCTGTTAAACTTTAAACGTGCAGGCTTGTCACAGCACTTCCCTACAGATTACTCATAATGAGCCACAAATGTATTTAGTCTTACTGAAGTCATACTAGTGAGGTCTACCCGATAGCTGGACGATGGATATGGGTGGTTGTGGGGTCATTACATGGCTTTTTAACTGGTATGAACCTGCAAATTGCAAATAATGAAGCCCAATAAAGCCCAATGAAGCCCGAGCCCAATACAATTCCATATTTTCAAAAAATGTTAATTTAGAAAATACAACAGTAGCTTATGTTTTTAGACACATTGTCTTGGTTACTCTAAATATTCTGCAGACATTACAGTGAGCTAATTTCAACTGAACTACTTTTTTACCAAAGAAATAGTTGCTGTGCTTTTGTAGTTTTAGTGAACTGACCCTGCAAAAGTCTAGACGTTAAGAGAAGGTGGCCAGTTTGGCCAGTCGGAAGACTGAATAATTTCTGGTCCATGAGGAAACCATTTAACCTCAACATGCTCCCAAAAAAGACTCAGAGAGAACAACAAAATGCTGGGCAGCGTTAATGTACGCCAGGGTGGAGCTGAGAAACAGCACACAGGCAAACTTCACAGTAGACAAAAGGGTGAAATAACATATTGTGTACTAAAGGTTGAACTGCAAGACAAGCAGTTACACACCAGTTTTACAGCTGCCACCATCCAATACAATCCCTCCCTTATCTGAGGTGGAAAACTAACAACAAACAGAGGTCAATTATCTACTCCTATAAGGAGAGTTTCTACATAATCTAGTCCTATTTGTAAAAAACATTGTTATCAACGATTAAAATGGAGAAGAATGTAATTTGTAAGTGGAAGGCATCGTCAGTGAGTTCTCCACTGAAAGCAGCTTAACCACAAGTGTCAACTGCATGCAACAGAGGTTTTAGTGAGAAACAAGGAAGTAACATGCTGTTCTAAATACCTGGATGACAAGATGGCAAAGTCCCCACCATCCATGAGCCGGATCTTGCAGAAAAGTACTCCATTGACGAAAGGCACTGCTGTAAGCTCCTCCAAAGTGAAATGTACTTGAAACTTGAACTTCTTCTTTTTCATCAAAAAAGACATTGTTCTACTACTGGAGTGGGCTCATAGTATGATGCACGCCAAAAAACGAAGACAGAAAAAAATAAAGATACTGTACTTGACTTTAAAGCGGAAGATGAAAATCCTAGTTTTCTTCATTTAGAATGATCATTTCTGAAGAATTGTTTAGCCCTGCAATGGAAAAAAACACCGTTGTTGAACACGATAACTGTTTTATTTGCAACTGATCAGGATTTTTTCAATAGTGACAGCTGTGGAAACCATGTTTTTTTTCTACCCTTCATTGACTGTACATTTACCATACATACAGAACTACCGACACAACTTAACAGCTGTTACTGACGCATTTGGTGTTCTCGCATAGTTTAGAAATCATCTCTAAAAGCCGGATAGTTGCTCGCCTCTTTCCTAACACTGACAGACTTTCGCAGTGCAGACAGCTGCCACGCACACACCGCAGCCTCACGGCCGCCCACTCCAGCTCGGGTCTTTCGTGTAAACCTCACCGCTCCGTCGGTCTGAGGCTTCTCATATTTGGTAGACAAACAATACAGCTGTGTAGGTCTGTGTTCCTGGCAGTCTTCTCAGCTTCAGTGCATCTTCACCAACTTTTCCCACTCCAGTTCAGTTCAACAACAGTCAGTCACAGCGGCTCCGTGAACGTCTCAGAGCTCACGGGGCCAGTTAGGGACCGTCCACAAAGTCTGAGTGGAGGTGTGTAAGAAAGAGGATCAGTGTAATGGATGTGCTTTTCTGAAAATGTCCTGGATGTAGTTCACATGTTTATCTCACATATATGGCATATATCAAAATGTCATATGTCCATATTCAAAAAAATGAACAGTTTATGAGTATATCACATATATTAAAAACTAAATGTATAAATACATGTCAGGTTTATATATTTTGCATAGATATCAATCAACTACACGTTCATATATGCTTTTTACATACAGTATATGTCAATGTCATTCAAAACTGTAAATTTCTTATATAAAGACATGTACAAACAGGTGACAAATGAAATGAAAACCCTGAATAATTAACCCTTGCAGTGAGGGGATCCAGTGGTCCTTTTATGCTGTGGAGAACATTTTGCTGGCATGGTTTGTGAGTGATCACTTTTATCCTGTAACATGGAAGTGGATGACAATGCACCCATCCATAGGGCATGAACAAGCAGTGTGAAAATGATGTGAATCATATGCTATTCTATGCCCTCACAGTCACCACATCTCAACCGAATTTGACAGCTGTAGGATATTTTGGACAGACATAGCTATCCAGCTATCCAAGTACACACACACACAAATGAAAAATGAAAATGTCTGTGAAGATGTCTGCCAGCTGATCTGCACACACCTTGAGAGTGCGGCCAAACATGCCATCAGAAATCAAGATAAACCAAGATATTTTACCAAGTCTGTAACTGGGATATTGTCACTACTATGAACAGCAAAACGTTCATGTTTCCTAAGGCTTTAAGTCATACCAGATACTTTTTAGAGTGTGTCGCAATCAATTCTGCAAGAATAATTAATAAGGGGCTACATGGATACCTCTACTGAATACCCTGTTTAACTTTATTCAAAAGCCAGAGGGATACACTACTGTTTATATCCCCGCAACTACTAAACTAAACTAATAACTAAAAGCCTGCTTTGAAACCAAACATTCCCAAGGCTTTAAACAAAAAAAGTGTTCTAAATTATCAATCAAAAGCTTTAAGGTAATCTAAAAAATAAAATAAAGCTATCATATGGAGTCAGTGAATTGTAATCAAGTATATCCAGGACTAAATGAGTATGATTATGAATGTGTCTCACGTTGATAAATGCAAACAGTGTTTCAATTTCCTTCCTAAATCCTATCTTTCTTCAGTATTGGTATAAGCACGCTTACACCTTACTTTGGCAGTTGGTGACAGAATTATGAACACACTCTTTAAAAGTATCATAAATGATCTCTCTGTCATTGAGTGAAATAGAGAGTGATAACACTGAGGTCAGTAAAAGGAGATGGACAACAGTCAGTCACAGTCAGGACAATTTAATTAAATAGTTCATTATTAACCAGAAATCTAATCAAAAGTATTGTTTTTGCCTTGTGGTATTATTTGATGTGTATTGTTTTTTTTCTGGATTAATTTAACACCATACATTAGCTACATAAAGTTATTTGGCAAAATAAGACATCAGATAAAAATTGTGAGTGCTGAATCAGGTTAAATTCTGTCTTGCCATTCTTTTGGGACCACGTAAAAGTCACCTGCGACACAACCAACTTCCAGTCATCAATCAAGACTCCTACATTATCAATCAGTCTCTTATTGTTAGCCCGATTATTTAAACCATAAATATTCACCAGAATATAGTTATAGATGTTGCCTACTTTTGCTTTAAAGCTGGTCAGATTTTAAAAAAAAGCTATGGTCTTTAGGTTAATGTTGGCAGAAGTCTGTACCCTAGAATAGAAGTGTAATTTTACTTTCCTAACGTTTACAGTGAGTATGACTGTGGTATTTTAAATTAAAGACTAATACTGTATTTGACACTACACAGATTTCATCCCAATTTATGAATGACAAACCTTCAATGCTGCACCACCAGTGATGAAACTTGCTTGGTCATACTGACCTCTTCAGGTTGAGTAATAGTGATGCATCCTGGAGGGAATAGGGACTGCTGATTTGATTCTGATCTTCAAATTTTATTCAGTTCTGAGGACATGGTGCACACTAACTGACTCTGGTCTTAAAAACAAGACTGATTATCTTCAGTCAGGATAAACTGCAAGATGACTTCAAGAAACTAAGAGGTAAATGTTCACCCCACATCAAGGTAATGACACCCTGCATCTTTGCATTAAAAACATAGTTTTAATATCAAATCCAATGCATTAAATAACATATACTCACTGCTGATTAATTACAGACAGTAAAAATATGTTGTATGTTGTCAATGTAACCTTTAAATGCCTCTGTGGCTGTTTTTACAAATAAAAACGTAAGTAAAATTGGGTACAGTACATGCTCTTCCTAAGGCAACTTTTGAAAAGCTTTTAATTCTCTGAAATCAGTGCATGGACAGACAGGAGGACATGGCACACAAAATGTTTATTGTGTCTCCTCAGCTTGCTCTGGAGGAGGTGGGGGTGTTTTGGGCCTGCCCTGCTCATCTGTTCCTGCCCCGCTAGCCGTCACTCCTGCTGCTGAGTTGCTAGGGTTTACAACCTCAGTCCCACTCTGTAAGAATTTGCGCAGATCTTTGAGAGCAGGCCTGAGCATCTGCACTAATGCTAGCAGGGCAGCCTGTGTACCCTCCAGAGCCTGGGCCTGTCTTTCCTGAGCAAATGCCTGAGCCTCTTGAGAGCGCCGCATCATCTGCAGCAGTTCATTCTGGCCCTCCAGGTGCTGGGCGATCTGTCGGATGTGGACGTTTGTGACTCTCTGCTCCTGTAGTAAGCGGGCTGAGTTGAGGGCGATGCGGCTCTTTAGCTCCTGAGGTTTGGCCTGTCCCTGAGAGGGAGGTGAGGAAGCTGAGGATGAGGCCAGCATCTCCACTGGAGTCTCAACGGCTGCTACCACAGTGGGAGTGGAGTCACTTACAGTGGTGGTGCAGTACTCCACCATGCCTCCATCTTCCAGAGTGTGGTAAGCTGTTTCAGCTGAAAACAGGGCAGAAAAAGTTTAGTTCTGAGTTACTGTTTTCATATAAACCCTCTTCATGTTACTCAAAAGTACCAGAAAGGAACAGATTTTGTGAAATATTCTAAATTGCTTTCTTGGAGAGGTTTAATTGAAAAGATCAAGGAAACACTCTGCAAAAAACTGCTGGATAACATTAGGATGTTCAGATAATAAACAAAGCAGTGGAGAAAGGAGCAGAGCAGGTTCTGTGATTGAGGAGGATGCCATCTGCTAATCAGATACTGTATGATAGGGCACAAATATGATAAAGGACCAACAAGTCTGGTGATGGATCTTTAAAGGTCTTAAAATGCACAGAAAATTGAAAACTGGTCTGGACACACCCCTGCATTAAATCTGGCATAGTGCAGTATGACTGAATAAATCCAAAGTAGCAGTATGGCTACATTCCAAACCTCTTTTAACTGTTCCTAAAAAATACATCTGGTCACATATCAAAATACCTTTGGTCAAATATGAAAATACACAGCAGTGACTGGCAGTGCGACATAAAATCCAGTAAATGGTGAAGTAAATGTTTGTTCTCATGGATGTGACTACTGTTTGGGTTCAGATTAGATTTGAGATGTTGTGAAATTAAAAATATTCCAGTAAGGGATAAAAAACACAACCAACTGGCAGAGGGCATGTGCTTATACTTATGGCCGTGCTGCCACCAAGTTCACTTAAAGCGAGATAGAAATATTTGAGCCAGTAGTGGGCATTAAGAATAACTATTAGAAACTAATAGAAACAGCCAGTCTTCTCACTGTTGGTCTTCATTTGCTTATGTAGGTCATATAAAGGCTTCTGTATATTGAGATTGTTTCATAACCAATAACCAATTTCCCTGTCTTTATATTTGTACAATCCATGAGAAGGAACCTCTACTGAAACTTAACTTCTTTTTTTTTCAGTGAATGTAGTTATGTGTTGCCTTATATTTGTACGGTGCTAAGGGAACTGTTAAAGGTATGATCTATAATTGATCTAACACACTTGTCAGATTTGGATTTCTCCTTTCGCTGAAAAAAAGTCTGTCGTTCATACACAGCAAAGGCTTTGTAAATGGGAAACAAACAGAATGGCTTGGACCAACCACCAGCATGTTTTCATTCCCAGGTCGCCAAATGCTGACGCTCTGCCTACAACTCACACAGGCCAACACTAGGATTCTGTACTGCGTGTCTACAGATCTGTCCTGTCAACAAAGCCATACACTGACTGCTCTGCATGTGATAGGTATATAATATCATGCATTAATGGAGGATACTGCAACAGATGAAAAACTTACCATTCAGTGGCTTTGCTTCATCACAGACTGTACCGGAGCTGGCAGGAAGAGCTAAAAAATACAGACAGTGTACAATGCTGAAAACACAACAAAAACATCCAACAATCTAATAAAAATAAAACACTTAAATACAATAAAATTATTTGGCTAAAACATTTGTATGGTCCTCAAATATTTTTCTCTGAAATGTGCCACGTGATTCATCTGAATAGGAAATCACAAACTCCAGTGTCATGAAGAAAAGAAAGAGGCAAGGAAAAGTATGAGTGTTTGTAACGAATCCAGTTCATCTTATTAGCTGAGAGAGGGCATACAAATCTATGGTGAGTCGAGTAGGGATAACCTTGCCATCAAGGTCAACAACTCCGCATGGGTGCATCCCTCGTGGGCAGACTCGGAAGTTCGCCTACCAACTGGAGCTTAACGGGCACCGCGGCCGCCTGACCTGAGAGCGTGCATCATGTTCTATCCACAATCAGCAGAGGCAGCAGGAGAGGGTATCGCCACAGCTATCATGAACAGCCATTGCCTAGTGTTTGTTTTTTCCTTGATGTGGTTGAGAAGAAGACATTAGATACACTACGCCAGCTGAAAGGGCTCAGAGCCTTTCAAAGGGCTCTGACAGGCTCAGAAGGAACTTCTGCCCCCAGGCCACTAAGTTCCTGAATAGACACTGCCTAAAAATGCCCTGAGGGTATTTTTACTTGCTTTGTTATTCAAATTATTACAGTGATTAACAAAATTTTTTATTACAGTTTCTATTCTATGATTTTATTCTCTTAACCTATTTGACTTATTTTTATAATTATAATATATTATATTGTTAATTATATATAATTATAATCAAAGGTGCTCATAGTCAGATATTTCACCATGATTAGATGTGTGCCAAATTAAAATTGTATATTTCTGTTTGTTCCTACTCATGTCCTCTCCTACTTCATTACCATGTCTTCATCACCTACCAAAAAATAACTACAAAGCACTGAGGAATAGGAGAAGATGAAAGTGAGCTTAATTGGAGCAGCTGTTTGCTTAAATCACCAGCTATTACAGATCCAGTTCTCAGGCACTAGCTCCAGTTCTACAGCACCGTAGCCAATCACAGAAATTGCTTTTCTTTTTACAATTTTTTATTTATTATTTATTTTAATTTTTTGTCTTTAAAATTGGAGATGATGTATGAATTTAAGTAAAAAATGTATTTTACTTCTTGTTACCTCACTGTAAAGCAGAACAGGATTCAAGGTACAATTGGATTTGGTCTTACACATAATACATGTTCAGTTTTGCACATACAGTGATTCTTAACCTCTTAGTTTACTTTTGTGTGCATACTAAAGTCTGTCATGGAGTTCCACAAGGTTCAGTGCTTGGTCCAATTCTGTTTATTTTGTATATGCTGCTGCCCCTTGGCAATATCATCAGGAGGCACTCCATAGATTTCCATTGTTATGCTGATGACACCCAATTATATTTATCAGTGGAGCCACACAAAACTGATCAGCTCCTGAAACTCCATGCCTGCCTTAAAGATATAAAGGCTTGGATGACCAGAAATTTCCTGTTGTTGAACTCAGATAAAACTGAAGTGATCCTATTAGGTCCGAAACACCTGAGGAACACGCTTTCTCCTATGATAGCCTTGTTGGATGGCATTAACTGGGCCTCCGGCACCACTGTAAGGAACCTCGGGGTTTTATTTGATCAGGATATGTCCTTTGACACCCATATTAAGCATATTTCAAGGTCTGCCTTTTTACCACCTGCGCAACATCGCAAAAATTCGGCACTTTTTGTCCCAAAGCGATGCTGAAAAATTAGTCCATGCATTTGTCTCTTCCAGGCTGGATTATTGTAATTCACTTTTATCAGGCTGCCCAAACAAGTCGTTAAAGACTCTACAGCTGGTCCAGAAGAATGCCGCTGCTCGGGTGCTGACTAAAACCAGGAAAAGAGACCATATTACTCCAGTATTGGCTTCTCTGCATTGGCTCCCTGTAAAATTTAGAGTGGATTTTAAAATCCTTCTCCTCACATATAAGGCTCTGCATGGTCTGGCACCATCATATCTTAATGAATTGATAACTCCTTATCAACCGACTAGAGCGCTGCGCTCCCAAAACGCAGGCTTACTTGTAGTTCCCAGGGTTTCCAGAAGTAGTCTAGGGGGCAGAGCCTTCAGCTATCAGGCCCCTGTTCTCTGGAACCAGCTCCCAGTCTGGGTCCGAGAGGCAGACACAGTGTCAGTGTTTAAGAAAAGACTTAAAACCTTCCTTTTTGATAAAGCTTATAGTTAGGGTGGGCACAGGCTCGCCCTTAGTTATGCTGCTATAGGTTTTTAGACTGCCGGGGGGCTCCCATGATGCATCGGGCACCTCTCCCTCTTCCTCTGCTTCCTTTACTCATATTATGGTAGTAGTGCAAACTGGAGTCACTTTTAGAAACTGGTTAAAGTGGCTAAACTGGTTAAAGTAGTTAAATTGGCTAAAGTGTCAAAACGGTTAATGTGAATACTCTTATGTCCTGTAAAGTGCATGTTACTGCCGGAGCCCCGGTCCTCTTTGTTCTCTCCAGTCTTGCAGGTTCCTCACTGATTCTGGTTGTGGTCCATCTGTCTGAGGTTCACTGGCCTGGTGGGGACATGATCTGTGTCTGTGCTGTGCTGTGGAGAGAAGGTGGTCGAGTGGCCCAGAGCTCCATATGAGGACATCTAGAGATGCACCTGGACTCACAGACTCATTTCCATTACCTGTGATACCTTCACACATGGACTAAACCAATGAACTCAGTATAGCTACAGCTTATTACGACTCATGTATAATTCCATAATATGATTGATGATGTTCTCTGTACATGTGGCATCTATTGCACGTCTGTCCGTCCCAGGGAGAGGGATCCCTCATCTGTGGCTCTTCCTCAGGTTTCTTCTTTTTCCCATAAAGGGTTTTTTTGAAGTTTTTCCTGACTCGGTTCGAGGGTCTAAGGACAGAGGGTGTCACAACTGTGCAGATTGTAAAGCCCTCCGAGGCAAACAATGTTTGTGATTTTGGGCTCTAAATAAATAAATTTGAATTTTTGAATTTTGAATTTTGAGGTAACATTTATCTCTGAGCTAAAATCATCTGATCATACAAATCTATGTACACTTTATATACTATTTATAGTATATCGTGTTACAGTAATCATATTTATTTCAGCAGCCTTTGCACTCTTCACAATATCTGTACATAAGACTTTAATGTTCATCTTTTCGAGCTTGTTATCCTTGTTTTAAGCAATATGTACGTATATTTATGTGTATGTACACTGAAAGCACCCTCAACCCGGAGTCAGATTCCTTTAATGTGCATATGAACTTGGCCAATAACGCTGATCCTGGTTCTGAGCTCTGAGGGACTTTTCTTTGAGCTTTATCATTACAGATGACACTAAAACTGTATCCCGAGCATGCTCCGAGTGAAAACTTTCGCCAACTTACTCTCTGTTAGTGTGACCGTGGTGGAGGTGTTCACTGTGACAGGTAAAGTTATCTCAGCATCCGAGTCTCCTGCAGGTAAGCTGATGATGGTTGCCTCTCCCAGGAGGTTACAGATCCTCTGCTGCATAGCAGTGAGGATGACGGGAACTGGCGTACAGTCAGCGGTGGTCCCTTCTATAGCAGCCCGCGCCTGGGCCACTTTCCGCCGGACCTCCGTCTTCATGTCAGACCATTTCTTTTTCACCTCGGGTAACTCTCTAGGACAGGTGGTGACAGCGTTCACCTTTTTCAGGATATCCACCCACGCGTTATTCTTTGCCATGTGAGTGACTCCAGCATTGAAATGGTTAACCAATGTGTGCTTTTGTTTCTCTATTTCTTCCACAATAATTTCCACCTCTCTCTCCGAGAAATTCATTTTTCTCTTTTTAGCGATCGATGCCATAATTATAGAAATTCCTCTTTTGGAGAGGTAATTGTGCGTATTGTACGCAAATATAGTAGGACTTACTCAATCGTTGTGCGCAACGTAATGGCTTCCAGAATCGGCTTCTTCTTCCTACTAACGACGCTTACGTTAGCTGGGCGTGTAGTCCCGCCCGCGGACACCCCATTGGTTACATATCTTGTGACCATGCTATAACATCTGTTCCTATTGGCACAAGAAAACGCCAATCACTAAACGAGACAAGCAAACTATGTAATTTAAACGACAGACAAAAATACTTACCGTTAGTTCACTTATCTTACAGTTGGTGAATATAAGTATTTTTATGTCAGCATCTCCGCAGCAACATATAGTGCTTTACACTGAAGGATATTCCAAACAACTGAAACCTAGAGCATTAATATAAAAAGTAAATTAAACACACACACAAACATACATACATTTATATAGAACGATGGAGATAGAGACACTCAACATATGCAGTAAAAATCAGATTTTGTTGTGTGCCTGGGAAAAATAGCTAGAAGATAAATTGCTATCTCTTTACATAGTCTTAAGGCATTTCTAAATAAAAAATGTATCCTGTAAAATGACTTATGACGTATTATGTTAACTATGTTTTAATTTGTTAACTTGGAGATACATTCTGCTTTAAATAAGTATTTTGGAGAGAATAAGTAGAATAAGTTTGTCTTTCTTTACCTACCAAAGGATCTCAAGCAGCATTGGTGGCGTGATGCCACCAAAGTACCCTAACCTCTTGGATTCCTCCATGGTAGATAAAACATAAAATAGTTTCCTATAGTTTCCCTCCAATGGACAAAATGTGATGTAGTGCCATATAGGCTGCCCAAATATTAAAAACTGAGTTGCTCTATGGACATGTAGTAGTTCCTTATATGTTTTTATTACAGATGTGTAATAATTATGCTTTAAATCTGTTACATAATAAAACTATTTTATCTTATCCAGAGTTTGAAACTGTTACCATAAATCTATCATGACTTTCTGTGTGCTGAGTCTGAATCTGTCACTGTCAAACAGCAACCCAGACCCTAACCACATCACAGACATAGGCAGCAGCCTGACCATTTGGGGCTTTAAAAATGAGCAGTAAATCTTCAAATTAATTCTTAAATTGACAGGTAACTAGTGAAGGGTAGTATGGATTGGTGTCAGCCGAGTAGCTGCGTTTTGTATAAGCAGTCTTTGGATATTTCACCGGCTGAAACATGAGCATGGATGATCTTTACTAGAGTACTCAAAGGTGGGATAAGATTCATTATTCCTGTTTACTTCACTTCCCTTTTAATAACGTACCTCACTTCCTTTTTCCGTTCCTTCCCACTGATTTGCAGTTTTGTTCATTCTCTGCCACCTCTTTATTATCCTCATTAAGTTCATCTGATTCACATAACCTTATTGAAGGCCTGCACTCTCTCTCACTCATTCTTTTCACCTTCACATGGAGCAGCAAACGTGGTAAGAGGGTTCAGTTTTGGTTTACATCTGTATTTAATTTCATTGACTTAAAAGCATAAAAGCATAAAACATTCTTTTGGTTTATTGTGTGAATTTGATCCATGTGTGTTTTTCCCTCCATCTGTCATTCAACAATCCAGATTTTGACCCCCTTGGAAATGATGTAGACCCACCTTGGCAGAATAAACATGGTGGATGCATGTATTTGTTTATGGACTCCAGAATGTCTTTTAAACTGCTTTGGGATAACTAGCCTGATACCAAACAAAATTGAGAATCAGGTATCCTCAGGAAGAAGCAGCTTTGGCTCCTCTGATTACATAATTACACATGAGGTTGATATGAGTTATGTCATTCACTTTCCCCTAATCTAATTATTTCCAGGGTTCAGAGGACACCATAGTCCTATTCTGGGGTATTAAATAATGAATTCACAATCAGAATATCAATAGAAACATAGGTAGATAGATAATGAATAAATAATAAGGTGACATTCTGACCTGCCATTAACTGTGTGCCTTTATTATGCACATGTGCAGACACAAACTCTATCCAAAGTCTGTACTGCTGTTTCAGCTGATTGCTGACAAACAGTTGATCCAGCTGTGATCAGCTGCCACCTTCATAACAAACGGTTGTCGCTTCACGTGACACTTAGTCTCATTACTCGAAATACACATTTGGTCGTTTCCTCTCTTCCCTCTTGCTTTCCTTCCTCGCTGGGAATGACGAAGACAGAAGGAAAGGACGCAAGTGAGGGAGATGTAAATGCTATTAGTGAGACTTAGGAGATACCCTCGATGTAAGTTATTGTCACCCAGCCTTTGATGCTGTTAGTCTCTGCTCTCGCGTTACAGAGCGAGATTTTTGGCGCACCCGGTTCCCGATGTCAAATATCTTCTCCTAACGCCCGGCAAGTTAACGGCGCTTAAACATCGGAATAAGTATCTTGTTCATAACGGTCTTCAAAAGTGCAACTTCATTTTTCGTGTTAAGCGATATGCGAGCTGCTTATTAACTCTGACGCTCGATACCGTAAAAGCATTTTAATAGACGGTTAACGCGCTCACTGCTCGAGATCCTCTTCACCGCGTCTCGTTTCGCCGGTAGCTCTCACAGTCGGCTTACGTTGAAAGCTAGCTACGGTACTTCATCAGGGGGGACTGCTGACAGCACCCTTCTTAAAGGAGGTCCGCAGATGTGTGCGTAGTTAGAAGTCGGGTTTCGAAGTTAACCGGGGACCGGTAGCTTTTCCTTTTCGTGCCGGCTGAAATGGAGGGACATGTGACGTGGTCGTCCGGTTTCAAGATGTAACAATGGCCTCAGGTGCCCTGTGACCGAGCTCTCATCAGATTGACAGTAAAGCTAGCCATTTAGGGTGTTAAGTTATTCGGGAACTTCTGAGCCGACCAGTTCGGGAAACGTATGATGCATCAGCACGGCTCGTTGATGCCCCCGTTGCTCAGTGATGTATCCTGCCAATGCCGATCGACCGCGACGCACCCGGGGGTCGACCCTGGCGGCGGAGGCAGGCATGCCAAAGACCCCTCCTCCGCTTCACCATCGAAACCAGTCACCCGCCAGCCCGTGGCCGATAATGGCCACTCGAACCAAAGGTCAGCGAATCCATGTGACATATGTGGAGGGCCTGAGCAGGAGCACAGGCTGAAAGTGTTGTTCCAAGTTCTGGATGTAAACGGTGATGGAGGTATTTGTGTCAACGACCTGACCATTGGGCTGAAGAAATTAGGGGTACATCGCACTGAACATGAGCTTATGGTAAGTGGACATATTCCAGTTCAACAGTATGAGGTGTTGTTATTTTCCTGTCTTGTTGGCTGGCGGTCCATATGCTTTCTGACTGTTTGCAAGTGAATTAAAAATTTAAAATAAAAAGTAAAAATTTAGCCACAATGACAAAATAGCATACTGCAAAACTGCTGTGTGTTTTAATTTGGATGGATTTGCATTTGGTTTTTCAACCAAACTTAAAGCCAACAAGTTATAAACACAAGCAGGGACTTATGAGAATACCTTAGAAATTTGAAAGACAAGCTAACCACCGGGTGTTGAATTACCAGCTTTCCATAAACTATAGACATGTTGAACAGTGTTCATTGTTTGTGTAAGGCCTAGTTTTTGTTGCTCTTCAGCTGAAGTGCACTTGAGTTTGGTTGTATTTAGTAGCTAAACCTTGACACACAGGCTTTGATTAAGTTACTATACCCAGGTTTTGATTGGGTCACTTGTCTTTATTTTTTTCAAGGGGATTCTGAAAGTTAGAGGATAATGTGTATTTGATTTCATACACACAGTACTTTTGCAGAAATAGTAAATGTAACTGTAATGTAAATGTGAAGAAGGAAAAAGGAACAAATCCATGTTCCCAAATTACTAATTTGTGTTATAGTTTTAATAGTCTCTGTACATACTTTAATTAGGCCCAAAAGAGGCCATCGGGTTCAAACCCAGTACCGCTAACCACTGCACCACAGGGTGCTATATTTGTTCACATTTTAACAAATTTGCACCATTAACGGTATAACCTAAAAGACTTGATCATTCTCAGACAAGTTCTGGACTTCTTTGGAGAATCTTTTTTCTATGAAGAAAGTGGATTTATGGACATTTATTTGTAATGGATTGCTAAATTGGATGGTTTGGTATGGTGATGTGTCCTCAGTGTAAGTCTGTCAGTGTAAGCCCTGAATCCTGAAATATGTGTATCATGTCTGTTCAGATTTGACTGAGATGTGACTCCATGAAAATAGGCTTAGGGGTTTCCTCATAGTCCCCTATCCATCCCAGCCAGCCCCTGCTGTAGTTACTAGTTTTCGCAAAGTAATTCTCAAACTATGTTTTAAATCAACATGAAATTATGACAATTTAATTTTACCTCAGTAGTGTTGCTCCTTCATTGAAATTTTGAAACATCTTTAAATTGTGTGCCCTTGTTAGTTTCTGGGCTCTGATATTTATTTGATATATATATTCATGAGTACAACACCAGTCAATTTTTAGCACTGACTTAAAGTAGGGCCCTATGAAATCTGTGTGATAACTCTTAAACATTCTCAATTCCACAATTCTGTCCATGATTCTGTCATCATAGAACTTACCTTAATGCTGCCATCAGTCTGATGTTGGCACACCTCTGTCAAAAGATACTTGCCATCGGGCCTAACAACTTTTCTGGGGAGAAACCCCGATTACCCTTGGTATTGTACCTGAATCCTAGTTCAGTGTTTATGAATTTCATACGAATCATTCATTCTGTAAACTGAGAATATTTTATTCTGTCACTTGGATGTGTGATGATTAAACCAATTTGTGACAGCTTCCTTCTATTTGGGTTCGATGTTTAAAGGCGATAACTAGGTAATAAAAAAGGTAATAACTAGTACCAGGAGTCACACAGGATTTAACAGTGAGAGGAGAACTCATTTTTTGTTTTTAAACTTTTGGGATTAAAAAGTAGATTTATCTTCACTCTCGCTTCTGAACCTTTCTTCTTTATCTTCACTTTGAATTGTGCTCTACCATCTCACTTTTACAATGCTTTGAGGGAGGTCACATCCATAATCTCTTTATAAACATGGTACAGACTTACATGCACTAACATGCACTCGCAATTAAGTAATTAAATAAACAAGCCTAGATCAGGGCCCACCTATTTGACCCCTAAAATAAAGATAACACTTCATATTTAGTTTCGTTACCCTTATGCTACGTGTAAAAGAACTATAGTTTGTTGCATTTATGAAATCAATGAACTACAAAGAGAAAACTTTTATTTCTGTATGTATAAGTTTCAAATAAAATACACAATGTAGGCCTGTTTGAATCCTTCTTGTATTTCTCTAATTTAAAAAAAATCATCCAGCTGCAGCATATTCAATTTAAATAAAAAAAGCAAACCAAACATTCCAGTTTTTATGATTTAAATCTACTTTGGTGTGCCGTCTATCGTTTTATCTCCTCAGGTGCATACTGCAGTCAGCCATCAACCTGAATATAAACACAACTATCAGTTCAGAGTCCAATATAAAAATATATATTTGCAAAATAATAGCCATTAAATTATATCTTTCACCTGGTTAATGTGATTTCTGCTCCTGAACTTCAGTGTCTCCATATCAGGGCTATAAGACGTCACTTTGATCTTTCTTTTTCGCCGCATATTAAGCATACAGGTAAACCAGCCTCATCAGCATTGAAAGTAAATTAATCTGTCCATGTTGCATTAAACGTCCTGTTTTTGTCAGATACTTTTTATCCATGGTTAGCTTACCAAGGGTCGAAAAGTTTAAAAAAAAAAAAAAGGCACTTTGCCTAGCACATTCAATGTGCAATGCATATTTTGATCGACAAAATATTAAAACACGTTTTATTTTAATGTTACAAGATCACCTCAATCTACAAAATTAGAATTCCATTGAAGAAACCAGCTAACTAAAATAAAATAAATTCTAATTAGAATAAATAGCCATTATTCATCACTTTTTTTTTTCTTTTTTTTTTGTAAGCCACAGGGAGCCACGGAAGAGGGATGAAAGAGCCACATGTGGCTTCGGAGCTGCGGGTTGCCGACCTCTGGTCTAGATAAGATCACAGTATTTAAATCGGTGATCAAAATATGAACATAAGCAATAGATGTAATGACCAAACCTACAGAAATAAAGAACTCGGGTTTTCAGAATTTTTCACTTACTTAAGGGATTAGGCTGGCACTATTGTTGATTTTGATTTTTCTCCATGAACACCCAGACAGAAGTATATTTTGACTCAATCTCACATATCTCATCCTGCTGCCACAAAATATGCATTAAGTCACCAAACAATGCACAACTTCCTTCTGTTAGAGTAATGTTTGTGATGTCATTGTTATACTTATCAAGTATGGACTCATGCCTGCCTTCAGTATGTAGAGACTGCTGCATTTGAAGGTCCTTCATGTTGGTGTAGAGAGACCTGCTTATAACAGTATTTTTATCTGTAAGTGGATTTCTTCTTTATGGTGGACATACTGTAGTAATTATTTTGATCTTTCTTGAATGTTGTGCAGTCATTAAAACAAGACTGCAGAAAGCAGCATGAAGTAATCATGGTTTAATGAAGAGATGTGCTGCACCATACCTTCATTTTCCCTGCAGGAGGAACCCAGTACATGCAGAGGATTAAAATGTGTCAAAACTTGCAGAGGTTGTCGGGTGGATAAAATCACCTGCTGGATGCTGACAGTGTGCTAGGAATGACTCAGTGAGTCCAATAGGACAGAGAGAAAACAGGCAGAGGGGCATCACTCAGCAGATTTTCTGCTGTGAGGGAGGGGCTTTTGAGGGGAAACCCTGTGCTTCACCCTACCCCCTCCTTCTTCTCTGGCTAACAATTGAAGGCATAAATTAATTTCAGTGCTGCTATCCTGTCTTCCATTGGCTGATGGTTTCATTCCATTTCTCGACAGACAGACTTGCCAGTATTGGCTGCTGTGATTGGTCAGGCTCAGCTGCAGTGAGGATGCAGGTTTCTGGAGGCTCCCATTGCTGCATTTTCCCAGCTGCTGATACTGAAGTCAGCTAACTTAATCTTGGCTGTCTGCTGCTGCCGCTGTGATCATTTCATTTTCTTCAACACAAGATATTAACATTTATTGTCTAATACTAATTTTGATAAATGGAATCGGAAGTTACATGGCAGCAGTTACTAGGAGCATTTTGTTTTTATCCTGATGCCTGTGGATCTGAGCCTGGACATCTGTCAGTGGAGTGTTTTGTTTTTTTGTTTTGGTTTCTGTTTTTTTTTTTTTTCCAAATGAGAAAAACATCCAGTAAGAAGATGAAAAACTGAGCTGGAGCAGTGAAGTGGAAGAAAGTAGAAGAGCACTCTGCAGTTGTCCCCAACTGACCTGCCCTGCTCGTTCAGTTCTGTTTTCAGTCAGAGGCACAGTTAACTATCATTGTTTTGTTTGAATAGAGGACAGTCACCCAGTCACAGTAAGCCCCAGTTTGAGAATGCTGCAAGACATGTTGATTTTACTGTACCATACCCTTCTTGGCAGGACACAGTGTAAGCCTGCTGAAACTCAGTTGCTAGGGGAGAAAGACTCTGAAGCGACTGGGGACTGCAGAGATTTTCATGCTAGTTTGCAGAAAAAAAAAGCCTCTGACAGAAAAGAAATGAACATGAATAATGTTACTCCAAAGAAGACCACAGTATTACTCATGGCGGTACCACATACGGACTTTCAACAGGTAGGATAAAGCAAGTGGCTTTATTCCTGTGCCCCAGCTACAGTGATATAATGTAGATGAAAGATCTCCAGTCCTGGATAAACTGTAGGGACATCAGGATAATTACTGAGTAGGCAGATGATGGCCTGCTTTCAACCCTGTCTCACTCACAGAATGGTTATGGTTAATGTATCTACTAATTGACTTTCTAATGAGATCTATGTATTAGACTTTTTCACTTCAGTTGAGTACCAACTGGCTCAGTGTATTGGCAAGCACACACAATCTTTTGGCTATTTTTGTGCTGTTTACTATACAGACACAGGTGAATAAGCATTTGTATCATACTTGTTTGTTGTACATGATTGTTGTAGCTCACCTTCCCTGAACGTGTCTCTGTACATAAGAAAATTGAGGTAAAACTGTGGAAACAGGTGGATGAACATTTGTGTGATCAAGCAAAGAAATTATGTGCAAGAAAAAAATTATACCTGTTATATCAACAAATTCATGTCTGGCCAATTTCTAGCCCTACTCCTGTCACACATTGTCCACCACTGTGGTTGAGAGGTAAATATCTCAACAACTATTAAATGAAATGTGAAAATTTTGTTCAGGTATTATGTACATATACATCATGACCGATGTTAAAATTCTACCTTTTTTATTCAGCACCACTATCCGATCAGTTTTAAATTGTCCTATAATACATCTTCTACTTGAATGATATTGAGTATATGGTATTGATGATTCACTGACCTTGAATTATAAGGTTAAAATGGTAAAAATTGGATTAGTTTTGGACCGAATACTTCCAAAACTCATGACATTATCATCAGTCTCAACTGTAAGTTAAGTGTTAATTTAGTTATTGTTAGCAAGCTAACACCCTAAAATACTATGGAGCACATGGTAAACATACTTGCTAAACATCAGCATGTTACAACTGTTATTGTGAGTATGTAAGCATGTTGGCATAAGCATCTAAGTGTTTTATTAAACCGTTTTTACCTAGTGTTCACTGAACCAAAGACTCTTTTCCAGCAACACATTATTCTTAACTCAGACATATATACTTTGAAACTGAAGTACAACCACACCGTGATGTTTTGGCAGCTGAGCAGCTCCATTGGAGCTGTTATATGTGCCTAAATCAAAGGTACTTCCTTGAAGAAAAGGGTGACAACTGCTGTTTTTCAATTCACAGCACAATATTGCCCCTGTTTAACCCAGAATCAGTGGGTTATTGAGACAACTGAGAGAAACGGAGAAACTTCATCTTTAAAGGGAAGTGGGATTTATGAGATGCTTATCCACAGTTGGTTTCTCACCTACAGTAGATGCTAGTCTGCATGTTCCCAGTTTGGCGAACCAGCCATAGTAGGAAATAGCAAAAATTGCCCTCAGGCCCTCAAACATTGGTCTATGGACTGGTCCCCATCCTGTGAGTCCAGTGGTGCACATGATAGATTTTTTTCCCTCATGCAGAGTCAATTTTGCCCCCTTGCTAGCAGAGCAAACCATTTTAGGATTGCTCAGGTGCATTCTGTGAGGGACTTACATGAATATTTCTCTCTGGCCTGCACATCCAGTTGTATCTAACCTCAGAACGTATATTCATGTTTCAGCTAACTCTAGTTAGCTTTTGTCTTGTAATAATCTTTTTGGCCGGTTTTGTAGGCTCTGTTGGCAGAAATTGCTGTTCTGATGAACTGCAGGCTGGGTCAGCAGTGGGAAATGGTGGAAACCTCAATGCTCTCACCCATGCTGCTGTTTTTCTCACAACTAGATCCACAAAGCAATGTAGATGTCTTAAATCACTGGTGAATTAGATCATGTACTGTGTATACAGGTAATGAACCCTTACATTTATTTCTGAATGGACGAGTCCCTCAAAGGATTGTGTTGTCTCTTCTCTCCTTACAGAAAATTGTGAAAGCAGGAGACAAAGACCTGGATGGACAGTTAGACTTCGAGGAATTTGTTCATTATCTCAGAGACCACGAGAAGAAACTCCGGCTAGTCTTCAAAAGTCTGGACAAGAAGAATGATGGTTAGGAATCTCGTTAGAATTAGTAACTTTTACTTGATAAATAACCTCCAGAGACTCATAATACAGCTAGGTATTGGTCACTAGTAAACTGAAGTCTATGTAGTTCACCTTTAATGAATAAATAAGTGATTTATCTCTGGGTTCCAGGCCAGATTGATTCACAAGAAATCATGCAGTCACTGCGTGACCTGGGAGTCAACATTTCTGAGGAACAGGCTGAGAAGATTCTCAAAAGGTGAGGAAGCATTGTGGCTCATTACCTAACTGTGAGAAAGAAAGGTTTTACTAATGTCTGAATGACAAAAAGCTGCCACTTTAACAGATACATTAAACCAGTAAAATAATGTCTTCCATGTCTGAAAATGGCTTCGGTCTGTTCAGCCATGGTGCCAGTTACTACTCATGTGAACTAGGTATTTGCTTTATTTGCCTAGCAGCAACTGGCTCATGTTGTTATGGCTAGGTGTGTCTAGTTTTTCTAACCTTCTGTTGGTCTGTCTGTCTCTTCTCTCTGGCTTGTCTCAGAATAAGGAAGGGTCATGTCTGGACCCCTATTTTGTAGTAAGTAGTAGCTTCTGTAGTCTGCTTGCTCAGCCAGTGCTGCACTGATCACCACTGCATAGTCTGTCTAATTTAGTTACCAGTTGCTTTTTTTCCAGTTATTTCAAAAGAAAAATGCAAAAAGATATACTATCAAACCGGCAAGACAAAGACATGCTGTGATAATAGGGTGATTCAGGCGTGGCACAGAGTAAAGTAAAGCATCCAACAGAATGCACTTGAACTTAATGAAGCAATGAAAACAAAGGTTACCATTACTTAGAAGTCATGGTGCATGTGAGTGGTAACTAATCTTTCTCCTGTCTAAAACTGTCATATTTCTATTTCCACTATATCTACTTTATATCCCCAGCATGGATAAAAATGGCACAATGACAATTGACTGGAATGAATGGCGTGATTATCACCTCCTGCATCCAGCAGACAACATTCCTGAGATCATCCTTTACTGGAAACACTCCACGGTACACAGTCTTCCTCTCAGCTAAACAAAGTTAAAACGTATTTGTGCAGGCAAGGCATAAGACGTTGGAGGATGAAATGTTCAACATGGTTGCCTAAGTGTGATGTGAAATGATGACAATACCAAAGAAATGTTCATAGGCACTTACATATGTTGGTTGAATTTATGTTGGATCATATTTAGTAGCATGTTACATGTTAGCATGTTGTTTGTGTGGAACTAATTGAATTACTACTAAATATTTAAATAGTATCAATATTGACAAGAATGTTTAATCATTTGATAAGCCTTGATTATTGTCACAGAATTTTCCAGATGAGAGAGGCCTGCAATTTTCATCACAGGTACACTTCAACTATGAGAGACAGAATGGGGGGAAAGAATCCAGGAAATCACATTGTAGGATTTTTAATGAATTAATTGGTAAATTCCTTGGTAAAATAAGTATTTGGTCACCTACAAACAAGCAAGATTTCTGGCTCTCACAGACCTGTAACTTCTTCTTTAAGAGGCTCCTCTGTCCTCCACTTTCGTTACCTGTATTAATGGCACCTGTTTGAACTCATTATCAGTATAAAAGACACCTGTCCACAACCTCAAACATTCAGACTCCAAACTCCACTATGGCCAAGACCAAAGAGCTGTCAAAGGACACCAGAAACAAAATTGTAGACCTGCACCAGGCTGGGAAGACTGAATCTGCAATAGGTAAGCAGCTTGGTGTGAAGAAATCAACTGTGGGAGCAATTATTAGAAAATGGAAGACATACAAGACCACTGATAATCTCCCTCGATCTGGGGCTCCACGCAAGATCTCACCCCGTGGGGTCAAAATGATCACGAGAACGGTGAGCAAAAATCCCAGAACCACACGGGGGGACCTAGTGAATGACCTGCAGAGAGCTGGGACCAAAGTAACAAAGGCTACCATCAGTAACACACTACGCCGCCAGGGACTCAAATCCTGCAGTGCCAGACATGTCCCCCTGCTTAAGCCAGTACATGTCCAGGCCCTGTGAAGCATGGGGGTGGAAACATCATGCTTTGGGGCTGTTTTTCTGCAAAGGGACCAGGACGACTGATCCGTGTAAAGGAAAGAATGAATGGGGCCATGTATCGTGAGATTTTGAGTGAAAACCTCCTTCCATCAGCAAGGGCATTGAAGATGAAACGTGGCTGGGTCTTTCAGCATGACAATGATCCCAAACACACCGCCCGGGCAACGAAGGAGTGGCTTCGTAAGAAGCATTTCAAGGTCCTGGAGTGGCCTAGCCAGTCTCCAGATCTCAACCTCATAGAAAATCTTTGGAGCGAGTTGAAATGTCCGTGTTGCCCAGCGACAGCCCCAAAACATCACTGCTCTAGAGGAGATCTGCATGGAGGAATGGGCCAAAATACCAGCAACAGTGTGTGAAAACCTTGTGAAGACTTACAGAAAATGTTTGACCTCTGTCATTGCCAACAAAGGGTATATAACAAAGTATTGAGATGAACTTTTGTTCATTGACCAAATACTTATTTTCCACCATAATTTGCAAATAAATTCTTTAAAAATCAGACAATGTGATTTTCTGGATTTTTTTTTCTCATTTTGTCTCTCATAGTTGAGGTATACCTATGATGAAAATTGGAGACCCTCTCATCTTTTAAGTGGGAGAACTTGCACAATTGGTGGCTGACTAAATACTTTTTTGCCCCACTGTATGTATCTTGGGAGACTTGTATAAAACAAAACAAACACAACTCTATCACCTTTCTGTGTATTACAAATTTCTGTCACTTATGATTTGTATTATTTCTTGGCTTGGTATTTCCCTGTCACTAACCCCCTGCTTCCTCCCCAGATCTTTGACGTTGGGGAGAGTTTGCTGGTGCCTGATGAGTTCACGGCAGAGGAGAAGAAAACAGGAATGTGGTGGCGCCACCTAGTGGCTGGGGGAGGAGCTGGTGCTGTGTCTCGAACCTGCACAGCACCACTAGACAGGCTCAAAGTACTCATGCAGGTAAAACACAACACTCAGCTGATAAATGGAGTATTTTGGCAGCTTACTGACAGAGAGGTGAATTTCCATTCTAAACAAACTGAAAAAGGTAAGTAAATAAGTGATAACAATGTGAATACATGCTGACTATTTGTCCTGGTCCTGACATCCCCAGGTTCATGCCTCAAAGAGCAACAGCATGCGCATTGGTGGGGGCTTTGCTCAGATGATCCGAGAGGGTGGTGTGAGGTCACTGTGGCGAGGCAACGGAATCAATGTTATCAAAATAGCCCCTGAGTCTGCTATTAAGTTCATGGCCTATGAACAGGTATGCATCAATACTGTTCTAACTCCAATAAGTCATTTATTTCTGTAACATTTTGTTACATAACAAAGAATGATGTTCTATCTGTCAGATTAAACGATTAATTGGAAGCAACCAGGAGACGTTGGGCATCACAGAGAGGCTCGTTGCAGGGTCTCTGGCTGGGGCAATTGCTCAGAGTAGCATCTACCCCATGGAGGTGAGGGACTAATGAACACAGAAATAATTAAATAAATTTTCAAGCAAGACCTCACTTGGACTCAGATATATTATACGTGGTCATTAAGATTAATGCTGTAAATGTTATATAGCCACTTATGACTCATTATTATTGTTTGCATACATTTCCAAGTGGACTCTTTGTCTTTTTGACTGACTCCCCATTTTAACTTTTAGCCTTGAACCCATCATGTGAAACTGTACTGTGACCTCTTATCTGGAGGAAAACAGACCATCACACGCAGACTCACAGACCTTCAGTTTTGCACAAAGTGTGAGCAAGTAATTTATGTAAATAAAAAATTTTAAAAAATTACAAAATTTATAAAATATAAAATTTATGTTCATAGCACACAACTTATTTTACCATAAAAGATAATGCACGGCATATTTGTTCAAGTATAAAAGATTTTCTATGACTCTGGGACAATAAAGTAGACATTTCTTTCATTTATCAGAAGGCTTGACATAGCGTCCTGTCCACTCAGGTCCTGAAGACAAGGTTAGCCCTGAGGAAGACAGGCCAGTACTCTGGTATTTTGGATTGTGCCAAACATATCTTCCAGAAGGAAGGTGTTACTGCTTTCTACAAGGGCTATGTCCCCAACATGCTGGGCATCATCCCCTATGCTGGTATCGACTTGGCTGTTTATGAGGTGTGTGTGTGGTTGTTGTTAAGGAAGAACTTCTCTTTTTGTGGATTTTTTTTTTTTTTTTTTCAAATTCAGTCTGACTCTCCCTTCTCCTCTGTCAGACTCTGAAGAATTCCTGGCTGCAGCGCTTTGCCACAGATAGCGCTGACCCAGGAGTATTTGTGCTCCTGGCTTGTGGCACCACTTCCAGCACATGTGGTCAGCTGGCTAGCTACCCACTTGCCCTGATCAGGACTCGGATGCAGGCACAAGGTCAGTCACTGCAGAACTCTAGTGCCTTCTACAGGTGCTGCCTATTGCATGTGACGGATTTAAAGATGTGATTGTTTTTCAAGAACACCTCAATAGATTGATTACCTAACCATAGTTCACCAGTTTATTTGAATGATTAGCCATTATACAAGAACAATTATGCCCACTTATGTGTTCTGGATTGGATTTAGCAAGCGCTCAGAACTGCGCAAACTTGTTTTAAATCACTTGTTTCTGATGAATCCCACTTCTTCATGAGAAGGTATGCAAACCCTCCAAACTATCAGGTTACTTGTTCTGCTCTGTTTCTGAGCAAGTTTCATTCCTAAAAATATCACAACTTTAAATATAAAAAAATTAAATAATTTACAAGTGATTATAATTTCGTCCAAACTAGAGCCAAATTTATCCTAATACTGAATTCACATTATTACATCTCTTATGTATTCTTTCAAGTAGCTTAACAGAACAAATGAGCAATGAGCATTACACCGAATGATATACGTATAAACGTATATGTATAGTTCAGGTAATAAAATCCACAGCTGTATCATTTTCCTCAGCGTCATTTCTCTGGTTGCCATGGTCACATTATGTGAATATAGCCATAAGTTTTCTAGAGTAGCAGCTCTCCTTTTTTACACAGGAAATAATAGTGATGGTGGCAGAAACTACAGTGCATCTGGAAAGACAGTGTGAAAAAACAATGTGGGAAAAATTTCACATTGTCATTATGTGGTGTTGTGTGTAGAATTTTGAGGAAGAAACATGAATTTAATCCATTTTGGAATAAGGCTGTAACATAACAAAATGTGGAAAAAGTGAAGCGTTGTGAATACTTTCCGGATGCACTGTACTTCCTACAGTGTCTACAGAGTTTTAATGTGAAATGATTCATCTTTAGGTATGATGTATGATATTAATGGATTTGTTTTCCTTAGCTACCCTGGAAATAGGCCCCCAGATGAACATGACGGGCCTGTTCAGACACATTATTAGGACTGAGGGAGCCACAGGACTCTACCGAGGCTTGACACCAAACTTCATGAAAGTCATTCCATCTGTCAGCATCAGCTATGTTGTCTACGAGTACCTCAAGCTCAGACTGGAGGTCCAGTCAAAGTGAGGAATCAGGCAGAGAGGAGATCAAAAGGCCAAAGGTTGTTCTGCTCTTCTTTTGAGTACTTGGCTCTAAAGACCAGGCATGCCAGAGCTGATTGTTGCCACTTAGAATGGCAGCACAGAGTTGATGTTACTGGCAGGAAGTCAAACACAGGAACAGCTTAGAGCATGTGATCAATTTCCAAAATAAAACACTATGTGGAGACTCCTGATCATATATTACATCACTACATTAACATGTTGACATAATCTGGTGCAGTAGGAAAAAATTGGGCTCTAGAAACGCTCCTGGTGGGGTATGAAGCTGTGCAGAGGAGAGAACAAAACTGCACTGCAGCCAGAACACCATGCAGCTGTGCTTGGTGAAATCCAAGTGTGAAAAACAAGTATCAGACATTCAACATATTTAAATCAAACAATCAAATTCCAAGGTTTAAAGGATAAACATAAGATGATATTAATGAAGAGGCAGATAAAGACTTGATGAAGGAAGAATGATTCAGGCAATTTATGTTAGTTGCTCTCATTTAAATTTTAAATCAAGCCTAAATGTGAACTGTCCAGTTACTTTTTCATTCAGATTACCTAAACAGTGTCAGTCTTCCTATAGGCTGAGTTTTGCATTAGGCTGTTATTTTGTTATGGTTGCTAAATATCTTAATTTAACATTTAATATAGGACTCTCTAACTTTTTCTGAATGCTGTGTACAGAGCCTAGAACCTGGGAGGTGTCCTTGAGAGAAAAAATCTGCTCTTGATTCAGTGATTTGCATTTTCAATTTAATGATTTTTGAAGAGTGAAATGCAATCAAAACAGGGAAACAAAAAACAACAAACAAAAGCCTCCTGGTAGGTACAGTTTGTTTACTCCATGTACTTTTGTGATGAAACCACTGTGTTTAAAAAAAAAAAAAAAAAAAAACACTGAAAGGTCTATTCATGACAGAATACTAGCACATGATTTGAGAGGTTGTAATGTTTGTGAATTGACTCTGTAATGTTTGTTAGACCACTCATTTCTAACATGAGCTACTTCATACAAGACCAATGAATGTTGTAGTAAAACCTGAATGTACAGAATTTAGCAAGCATGTGTTATGTTTCTTATGAATTCAGTTTTTCATTTTTATAAGGAGGATTTTTCTTTGACTTCATCTGATCGAATAGGGCTATTGATTTGAATACAATAGATTTATTGTGCAGAATGATAAGTTGCATAACATTTACCTGTAAAATGAGTGACAGGAAGAGGGCAGCAATAAATAGAATCCTCACTGTGGAGGTGGAGGTGGTTGTCACAGTGAGAGAATTATAAGCAGCTGTAGTCATTGATACAAGAGATCAGGATAAATGTCTCAAAGAATATGTTGCTCACTGTTAGCAATGGAAGTCCACACTTTACACCTTTGTACTCCATACAAAATAAAAGCTTGCTCAGATCAGGATCATTAAAGTACTCTTTAGCAATATGTACTGATTTGACTGTGGTTTCAGCCACAGCAGGCATATACTGTTTTCACTGAAGAGCAACTCAGTTTTGAAAAAAGGTATCTTAGTCATTAGCATCACAGTTGATCCTGATTTTACAAAAAATGTGATTTGATGAACTTAAACTACACGTGTTTAACAATGTTATTCTGAGTCAGCACTGTTGAGGAAAATGTCTGTTTTTTATTACAGATTTTTTGGAAGGATAAGACACCATGCTTAGTAGGATGTTAAAAAAAATCACATTGATCTTGTTTTGCTTCAGAGTGCTTTTATGATGTCTTCTTTTCAGTACTTATTACTTTTAGTTTCCCTCCTAAAACCTTGCACAGAAACTTCATATAAGTCTCTTTGGGATACACCTTCATCATTCTTCCTTCATGCACAATATATCTGTTATCACATGTTCACTTTTAAAACTGCTTCCTTTTTCTGCAGGTGTAATAAAAATTCAATTGCATTAGTCACAGAAGAGACTTTTTGGCAAGGATTTACAGCGTAATTTGCTGTAACTATTTTTTCAAAGTCATTTTGTCAAATCCTAGTAGAGGCAGCACTCTTCCCAGATTCCCAAGAGTGCCTTGTGTGCCAAGCCTCTCTTATGTAAATGCACCTACCTACCACACTATAATAGATGGTGTCTGTGGACAGTTGAATGCACTTTAGCATATCCTGCTTTAATTCCGGTTTTATGTTTGTGTTTATTTATTTTGACAAAAATAATTAATTGAATTAACTGAATATGTGATATGTTGGTTGTGCTGAATATATGATATTTATCGGCTTTTGATTTTAGAGCAATTTGTGGTGTGAGGTTCATGGTTTGTTTGATATGATTTAAAATTCAAGGTGCCCAGGATATGGAAAACTAAAGTGTTCAGTACAAAATAAATGAAGAAAAAGGAAATAAATACATATGTGAATAAATTCTGTATATTTAAATGAGCCAGCAATTTGTGAAATAACAGAAAAAGAATATTCAGACCCAATTATTCATTATCCTTCATTTTTGTTGGATTGTTTCATTTTATTCCATCAGATTTTTTTTGTTTAAAATGTTATTTCAAAAGTCCTTTTTATATAATGTAATTTTCCCAAAACATTTTTTATTTACTGTCAAGTTTTTTGTTCATGACAATTCTTTTCATGACATTGCAGTTATCACCACCTTCATACCTTTCAGCCAATCAAATAACCCTGCCTCTTGCATTCACAAACTTAAGTATTACCAGATTTTGCCTGTTGGCTAGATCAACAACATTAGCTGATGCATTGAATACTGGCTCTTCACAGTACAACTGCTTACTGCTGTACATCAGCTGGTAGAGCTGGTGAGCTTGAGAGGCAAGGAACATTTGATTGGCTGAAAGGTCAGAGGACATTTGTAAAGGATTTTTTCAAGTGAAGTTTTGGAGCAACTTTTAGAAATTAGAGACTGAGGTTCCATCAGATATGCTATTCTGATTGGTTGTTTTGATTCAGGTGTGGTGGATTCTTGTCCAATGATCTTAGAGGCAGCAGGTGGAGCCAGAGCCAGAGGAGTCTGATTTTATCACAGATTATCTGTCTCATGTTCTATTGTCAGGACAGAGTGTTAAAGCAAATAACAAGCAAATGCCAAGTTACCTACTTCTACTTGAAATGAGTTTTATTATTGTTTTGATTTTATATTTACCAGAATTTATTTTAATATTATTATCTATCTATCTATCTATCTATCTATCTATCTATCTATCTATCTATCTATCTATCTATCTATCTATCTATCTATCTATCTATCTATCTATCTATCTATCTATCTATATATATATATATATATATATATATATATATATATATATATATATATATATATGTTAGTGAATCCTTTGGAAGGCCCACCGATATGACACCGTCTGATTTTTCGGTGTCATCGTAGCAGTTTGTTATGGTGATAAAGAGAAAAGAAACTCTGCATTTCAGCTGTAAACATTGCTCAAGCATAAGCATGGCATATCATACATTTATTATGAAGATACACACATTTTTGGCAGTGATAGGTAAAATCTGAACAGGATGGCAGCACATTGAATCAAGATGTATTCATTAACAGGCCAGCTCCCCTTCTGTACAAATCAATGTACACTACAATCTGTGTATGTCTCTGGTGGAACTGCAGTCTCACATGCTGGACTGTCTGCCTATGACCTTCAGAATGTCAGGCTGCTTTTGACAGCTACCTTACTTAAGCACTACATCTGCTTTTGAAATCACATTGTGGCTTTGTAGCAAGTGGAGATAAGATAATGGGCTTACATTTGCTCACTTGAGTGAAACCATCTCTCTTACCTTTTCTTCCTTTCTGACCCCTTGCTCTGATAAATAAGCATAAATTAGTGACACAGAATGATGTCACTTATGTGCTTGCATGTATTTTGTATAGTGAAAAGTAATCTAATGTCTTAAATAGCCCTTCTTTATGTGTATGTTGCATAGAACAACAAGGATTTAGGCAAATTGCCAGTGGAACTTGAAATGTACAGGATTTACTAGACTATACAAACTGAAAGCTACAATGTAAAGTTGTAAATGGTGGCATAGTTTACAAAATGTATTCAGTATATATATATACATATATATATATATATATATATATATATATATGTTATATATATATGTATATATATATATATATATATATATATATGTATATATATATATATATATATATATATATATATATATATATATATATATATATATATATATATATATATATATATATATATATATATATATATGTATATATATATATTTTTTATTTTACTATGCTAGCTCTAAGTAAAGGAGATCTAAGAATGATTATGTGAGTTATTGTACAGCAATTGTCTGTAGATTCATTCATTAAAATGTTATGGTGAAAATAATATTTATGCTTGTATATCTCCGCTGTTAAATAAACTAGTTCAACAGAGTTTTGATTTGGGTTCATTTGATATTCAGCTCTAAAACTTAAATCACACCTAGTTTGCACCAACTGACAACTGTTTGTCGTTCGTGTCAGGGTAATAAATGTCAAATATTTCAACACGTTTTATGAATGCAGAGCTGTTAATGACCTTTCTCATTTTGTGTGCTCTTTTACAACCCTCAAACATCTCAGAATGATATTCTGGAAAAGGTGTTGACCTGAAACTAATATCCAAATGTCACATCAGGTTTCTGTAGTGGTATGTAGATCTTTTGCGTCTCTAAAGGGTGGGGGTGAGATGATAAACAGGAGAGGAAACAAGAAAAAGTTAAAAATCTGTGAAATATTGGAAACTTCAGGCTTCACAATTACTGATTTGAAACTAAGTGAGATAGATGGTTCAAAGGTGATGAGGACAAGTTAATTCTGAAATGTAATGTAATGTAAATTATTAATTAATTATTATTAAGGGTAATTAAAACCACAGGAATGAAAGGGTTGGAGGCTGGAAGCCAGGGATGAGGCTGGGGCTGGTAGCAAGGCTACTGTGGCAAGGGCAGTTCAGGACTGAGCTAGACAGGCCCAGAGTGGGATCCAAGGCACCTGAGTAGGTCCACTGCAAGAAAGCAGGGCTGGTATGACGAGGGACAGACAGTCTATTTCAGAGGTCCAGCCACTGTCAAAATCCACAGCAGATGTGAGAGAAAACGTGAAGAGAGAGAATATGAGTCAAGCTGCTGTGCATGATAACTGCCAGGGTTTTTATCAGTACCAAGAACTGTATGAAGCACAGACAAGTATGCCAATCAACAAGTCTGTGGATGAGACCACCCTCACTGGCCAGATTTCACTTCATATTTGGAGGAAATGAACAGTCTAGCAGGGTGGTGCACAGAGAACAATCTACTGCTCAGTGTGGCTGGTGGAAGTGAAAGTAGGGAAGTTGTTAAATTAGTGTTAAAACATTGAGACTCGGGCACGCAGATGGCTCAGTTGGTAGAGCGCACCCATATATGAGGCTTGAGTCTTGCTGCATGTCTTCCCCCCTCTCTCCCCCACCCTTCCTGTCTGTCCTCTCCAGCTGTTCCTTCTATCCATAATAATAAAGGGTTGAACCCCCCCCCAAAAAAAAATTTTTAAAAAAAACTGAGACTCAATAACTTTGAGTCAGTCTAAGATGTGTAGAAGTTATGCAATACATAACAAATACTGATACTGTAACTGGTCTAATTACTCCATGGGCTATTGCTGCTGTACTTTCAAAGAGAAGAGTAATATGGAAATCAGACCTTTTGCTTTCAACTTTTCTATGAGGGAGGAGGAAAGGTAATTGTAGTCATTTATAATCAGGTAATTTAACTTTTTACCAAAATTATCTTTCAAAGCATTTAAATATTGTAGCTGGTTGAATAGATTTATATCCTGAGGAGTTTAATTTAGAACGATCAGCAAAATAATGCATACATTTTAGTGGAGTGAAAAAATTGTACCCTTGTATTTGAACATTTGTACGCATCAAAATAAATGCACATTTGTACATTTCTGTGCACAAATACTTCTGAACACTACTGGATCTCTTGTGGTTACAAAAATAAAACAGACCAATATTTTTTAACCACTTTTGCTTGACTTGCTTTTGAATGCAACATCTTTATCTGCACAGTAAAAGGAGACTATTACTGTCAGATGAATAATATTTTCCTCTGAAATACAGTGGAGTATAAAATCATAACAATAAAGGAATACGTAATTCTTTATAATTTGACTTCATTTGGCCTACAGTACTTGGTTAAGTTGACCACTGTCTCTAATCTGTATGATAGCAGTGCTTTATTTAGCGGGGAACATACCCTTTGATCAGCAGTCTGACTTTACATCGACGCTGTGCAGTCAGCTGATGGAAAACTCAGCTGAGTCAGCAGAACTTTTCCTTTAAATCTGTTGTCTCTGCTCACTCACAGAGGAAGTGGTCCAAACGTCGAAAGCAGTACATCCTGTGATATTCGACCACAGGATCCTTGTTTGGATCCCAGAGCTGTAGTCACGAGTTCATGACACGCAGTCATTTCCTACACTACCACAGTCCTACAGCACCCAAAGGCTGCAAAAAGAAGGGCGCTGGATGTGTGTATATACCGGGGACTGAATTTCCTATGCACGGAGTGCTCACAGAGGCACAAAATGCTTTCACTGGCTGAAGTTAAACAGAGTTTAGAGAGAGCAGGACAGCCTCACATCCTGCAGTTTTGGCCGGAGTTGTGTGAGGAGGAGAGGCACAGTTTCCTCAATGAGCTTTCCCAGCTGGACCTGAGAAAACTGAAGGATCACTGTGAGGGGGCCGCCAGGGCTGCAGCCTCCCCCCCTGCCAGCCTGGATCAGTACATGGAGCCGATGCCTGCGGAGTACATCGGCAGCGTGAAGAAAAGTGACAAAACCGCTCTTACAGAGTGGGAAAATAAAGGTGAGTTAGCACCAGTTTACGGTAACCGGTGAATACTTTTAAAAAGCGGCTAAGGTCAAAATTAGGACAATTGTGCCAAGTTCCTGAATAAGAACATGAAGTGTCTATGTTTGTTTGTTCGTTTTTGTCAGAGATGCTTAAACTCCCGTTACACTCCTTGTTGGTCTTAGTTTTACCCATAGACTGTATTAAAGATGGACGACATGACGGCTCCCCAAAACAACTTGACCGCCTCCTGGTGGCTGGCTGCTGTACAGCTCATAAGTCCCTTCATGTTAGCAGATGGGACATGGATGAAACTACAAAATGACTATAAAATGTCAAATACATTTTTCCCAACGATGGTTTCTGTCATTTTACATAGTTTTTAATCACACTGATGTTTGTTTAAGTGTTTTCTGATAAGTTTGAGTTTAAACGTCATGATTGACAGCTTTCAATCAAAGTGAAGTAGTCACAGAAGCACCTGCAGATGTTTTTTCAGGAATTAAATGTAAACGAGGAATGTAAAGAGGAAATGTAACCTGAATCTCTGACATCTGTCTCCCATTTGGTGAGAGGAGTGTGTTGGCAAAATGAATGCAAGTGTACCACCAATGGCAGTTAAATTGAAATAGAATAAAAAATGAACACTAATATAAATGATATAGATAATTAGGCAGAGATTAAGTATAACATTATACTACAGTTACAGGGTGACCATGCACATCATTATGCACAGTACTTGGTATTAAGACGCCTCTAATGTGCATGTGGACATTTGGGGTCCATTCAACATTGTTTTTCAAAAATGGACAGCAGAAAGATGAAGTTGTAAATGGGCCATAAACAGTGGGGCCCATCGTAAAACTAATGTGTCACAAGATGATTAATAGGAAAGTAAAGAAAGTAAGGAAGTAATTTTTTCCTGACTTTTCTCAAACAATAGCTTTTTCTTCTGAAATACTAGAGATTCATTTTTTCATAACTCTACTACAACACTCTTAAAATGAAATAATCTAAGAAGGGAAATGTCCATTGTCTTTCTTTAACGGCTCATGGCTTATATATGACTTGCTACAAGATACGAGAAGTTGTGAGTTGGATATAAGCCACACATACTCACATACTTGTCTTGTATGATAAAAGGTGTAATGTGCTATGCTGGCCAGCTGTTGTTGTTTATTTTAAAGGCATTGATTGCAAATAAGCGAAGTTCACTTAAATGCTCAACTTACTACTCTATTTTAACAGGGCTATTGCTAATCTCAGAGAATCAAGTTGGAGTCCTGCTCTTGGCTGGTGGTCAGGGGACCCGTCTTGGTGTTCAGTATCCAAAAGGGATGTATAACGTTGGGATACCAAGCGGCAAAACCTTGTATCAAATCCAGGCAGAGCGAATTCGCAAAATCCAGGAACTGGCAAACAAAAAGTATGGTACAAAATCCACTGTTCCATGGTAAGATTACACAATGCATTTTAGTCCACTACTCTGATCATACAGCATGTTCTGAAGGCTTATGCTGTTATGAGACATATTGAGCACAAGATAATATAAACTCCCAAACATCTGAGTACAATGCACTATAATGTAACATAGGCAAGGCAATTTATAAGTTTAATTTATATTTACATTTCAGCAACAGTGCTTCACAAGAAACACCAAAAGCAATGAGGAAAAAGTGCAAAAGAAACACACCACAAAACACACCAATCAAATACAATTAAAGAGCCAAGACAATATAATTAAATAAAATAAATACTAATTAATTAATTAATTAATTAATTAATTAATTAATTAGATAGATAAAAATTAGCTCAAAAAGAATAAGGCAGGTATAAAATACAAAAATAAAAGTTGCAGTACAGTGTAAGAAACTAATAATTACCTTATAAAGTTGCTATAGTGGCTAAGAAAACAGTTGCTTATTTATGTATCCAGCAATGAATGTTCCTCCACAGAGGAATTTCATTTGATGTTGTCATTCTGATCACTTGAAAACTGAATGCAATATTTGCATATGGCATAGACCTCTATAATTTCAAAGATCTAAAAACAAACAAAAAACTATCAAAAAATCAAATGTATATTAATCCTGTAGATGAACTTGTAGTTATGCTCTCTGTCTGTAGCACAGAAAAACTCTATACTATGTTTACCAGGTAGTCACTACTTCTATCTGTCT
Source organism: Scortum barcoo (assembly GCA_023238725.1). NCBI lineage: Eukaryota > Metazoa > Chordata > Actinopteri > Centrarchiformes > Terapontidae > Scortum > Scortum barcoo. The sequence continues at coordinate 318,029 of CM041545.1, read as the reverse complement.
GCTATTTGGTGCTGAAAGGTAGAATACAGTGGATTTGTCAAAGCTGCCTGCTGACTGCCTACTGATGGAAACAAGGTTCATTAAAACAGTGAGACTGTGGGCACAAAGTCACAACAATGAGCTGATGCTAAACAGTTCTGTGAAGCTGAGGGCAACTGAAGTGTGGGTGATAAACTGCCCTACAATTCTGATCCATTGTTATAATAAAAATATAGATTATAGCCTCTTTAAGGAGGGTGATTAAAAAAATAGATTTGAGAGATTAAATATAACTTTAAAATTTTAAACCTCTTGTCCGTACTATTGTTACTCTTTAGGTACATAATGACCAGTGAGTTCACTCTGGATCCCACTGAGAAGTTCTTCAAAGAGAACAACTACTTTGGTTTGGAGCCATCAAACATTGTTATGTTTGAGCAAAAGATGATCCCAGCAGTGACCTTTGATGGAAAGGTCATCCTACAGGGTAAAGGGAAGATAGCCATGGCCCCAGGTAGGTGTCCATAATCTTCCTTCCATCCATCCATCGATCCATTATCTATAGCACTTACCCTGACTCAGGGTCACGGGGGTGCTGGAGCCTTCCCCGCTGTCATTATGAGGCAAGAGGCGTGGTACACTGTGGGCAGGTCGGCGGTCAATCACAGAGCCGACATCAGCTCCTTCTAGACACAAATATCTGTGAAATCCCCATGTTTTCACCTAATGCCACTGATGTGTGTTCAGGATAGTTTGAGGTAATGAACCATGTTTAAAAACCTCTCCACCCTCTGTCAGATGGGAATGGTGGTCTGTACCAGGCATTGGTGGACAACAAGGTGCTGGAGGACATGAAGAAAAGGGGAGTGGAGTACCTGCATGTGTACTGTGTGGACAATATCCTGGTCAAGATTGCAGACCCAGTGTTTATTGGGTTCTGTGTGACCAAAGGGGCTGACTGTGGAGCCAAGGTAGAGTAATATCTTACAGTAGATATAAAAGAGTCCATCAAAGGGATGTAATATGTACATTACAGGAAATTTGCCGTTTTGCTGTCTTTCAGAGAGTTAGATGATATGATTAATATCTCTTGTATGTGCATTAAATAAAGACCTTGAGTCAGGAAGGGACCATTTCTCATTTAAGTACAGATGAAACAAAACAGGATAAAATGTTTTCATGAGTTAGCTTTAGAGGTGATAATAGGTGTATTTTTGAACAGCCTAGCTAGCTGTTCCCCCTGCTTTTAGTCTTTATGTCAAGCTCAGAATCCCGCACTGTACCTAACAGCCATAAGAATGATCAGTTTTCTCGCTTCGTTCTAGCATAGTGCCTGAATTGCATAACCAGATGTGTTAGAGATGTTTCCTCCTCTCATGGTACCAGAACACTAGTGTTGCAAGCAGGTCATGTGTATAAAGGAAGCTGATGATTTTAATTCATTTGTTAGTTGGTAACGTGATTCTGAGCTAGCATGATATTAAAGATTAACTTTATATGACACGAGGCACTGGGGAGTGACAATTATGTGTTCTGATGAGAGATAATATTCAGTCACTGATAACTATTAAGGTCCATATCTATTTTATGACTCAAAAGAGACATATATGTTCATTGAATTACTAGCTGATTTAAATGAGCACTGAAACAGAGACTGAAACTTGCACATGGCAAGCAAAGATTTTGTGCACCACAGGACATAAAGGTGTGTTACCTTTATGTCCAGTTGTGCACAAAGCCATTTTTTTTTCAAAGTAAGCTAACTATTTAATCTTTTTACAACAATAAAGATGAAATTAAATGAGATATTAAGTTTAATTGAGACTCCTGTCTCCATCTGTCCTCTTACCTCTGTCTTGTGTCAGGTGGTGGAGAAGGCAAACCCAGCAGAGCCAGTGGGTGTGGTTTGCAGGGTTCGAGGTGTCTCCCAGGTGGTGGAGTACAGCGAGATTCAACCAGAGACAGCTGAGCTCCAAGGACCTGAAGGGGAGTTGGTGTACAGCACTGGGAACATCTGCAACCACTTCTTTACCAGGTCTTTCCTGCAGAATGTAGCAGAGTAAGAGCCTTTATTGTTACATATGTGTTGCAGGATCCCTCTTACAGCACAGCAGGAGAATTTACAGCAAGTAAAATTGCACTCTTTTGAGTGAAAACAGTAGCGACAAAAGAGTATGATGCATTTCATGGATGCATATAAATGGTTTGTTGACTAGCAGTCCAACAGGGTATATCCATATCTAGATGTTAAATTTATGTTTTTTCTAAGTTAAACCTGCATTGTCCAATCTTTTAGCCACTTGGAAGAAGGAGGAGGACATATCATTAAATTATAAAGTTGATATGGCAAATGTTTTAGAAATCAATTGCTTACAGTCGCACAGACACAGAGAATTAGAAGCATTCATTAGAAGTCAAATATTTACTCTCTATCTGGCTCTTAAGCTGCTAAATGCTCTATTGTGTTCAGCAGGTAGTTTCCAATTGTGTGTGTCTGCTGTTTGGTGCTGAGCTCCCTGCTGCAGAGAGCAGTGGAAATGAAAGAAAACAGTTACTGTTTATGTTATAAAACCATACAACAATACAGATTAGGTAGAAAGGTGCTGTTCAAATGTGCCAAATACACCTGAGGAGTTTATACACTGCTCTCAATTTAAATTGCGGTCAGGGCATTCAGACTGTCTTAAGTGGGAATGACTTTAATGATAATAAGCTTGGATAAATATGAATGAGAGAAGTGCCCACATTCTCTTTGTTCATTGTTTCATTCTCTTTGCACACAAACCTCATTCTCATTCTTAAGCGCTCACTTTTTATTATTATTTTGTTGATTACTTACTTTCATACAGAATGTCTCTGAGGTTATGAAGGTGGAATTTACTAATACACTGGATTGTAATAGTTTACAATTAAGTGTAGAGCAGAGCAAAAGATCTGACTAACATTTTTCATTCATGGCCTGCAAGCAGATGATTTTTAAAGATTTGCTGACTCCTTAGCCCCCAGAGCATAACCCTTTATATAACCTTCCTTTGCATGTTTTTAGTTCCTGTATATTCCACTTTTTTTTTTCATTTTACAGAAAATTTGAAGGCCAACTGAAACAACATGTTGCAATCAAGAAAGTGCCCTTTGTGGACACATGTGGCAATCAAGTCAAACCCACCAAACCCAATGGCATAAAGATGGAGAAATTTGTTTTTGATGTCTTTCCGTTCTCAAGGTATTGTTGATTATTATATTGTGTCTTCAGCTATTACCATATGTCGTTTTACTCTACATAAAATTATATAAGTCAAAACACAGCTAACCACAACATTGACTACCTGTCTTTGGAAGGAAATTTGTTGCATTTGAGGTTGTGAGGGAGGATGAGTTTTCCCCCCTGAAAAATGCAGAGGGAGCGGCTACAGACAGTCCGACCACAGCCAGAAACTCTTTGCTGGCTCAACACTGGCGCTGGGCCATGGCTGCAAGTGCCACACTGCTGGATGAACACGGGAATACCCTTCCTCCTACAGTCAGGTCAGAGAAAAATATATTATTATATACACCCTGCAGCTACAGATAATTCTAGAACTTGTACCCTAAAGTGGAACAAAAAGATCCTCTAAGGGAGTTGGAAAACAGAATAGGCCTTTTTAACAGCTAATTTAATAATTGTGTGTTTTTGTGCATTTTTTGTTGTAAAATTATTTTTGGTCACCAGAGGCTGATGTTCACACCTAAAACAACTTTTATTTTTTATTTAGATATTTAAATATTATTATATCTAATTAGATATATTTAAATAATTTTATTTATCTAGTTTTTTATTATTCATTTTGCCCTGATTATATTGTGACAGCTGAAAGAGGCAGAAAGGGCAGAGATGAGAGATGATATTTAGCACTCTGCTAATGCTATATGTTCTTATATTTGTGCTATGATTAATAAATATTTTCTCTGTTTTTGAAAGAGTAGCTTCATGTTAAGGTCAAGTAATTTTATTTCAAGAAAGAAAGTTGCAATTTTTAACAGCCCTCTCAGTAATTTAATCCTGGTGCATGGCCTGCCTGAAAATGAGCATAAAAGTAGTTTATCTTACTTGCTAGAGGCACATCAGCACTTGAGAAGGAGGCAGAGGTGGATGGGGGGAATAATCTGTCAGTTTCCTCCTGAAATTGTAGTTTCACTTCTGGTTCTTCCTTTTGCTGCTCCTCTTCAATTGTGGGCTGCTGCTCTATAACTGTCCATGTTTACAGAGTAGGTTATAGGCTGCAGTGTGTTTATGGCATCCCAGATGACTCTGGTTATGGAATAATTTAACTGTAAACTGTTAAAGAACAGCTGCTTCTGTTATCTTACAAATTAAAACCGCCACAGACTCAGTGATCTTCTATATACTTATCATTAGATGATAAGATTAGATGTTTAATTTGTTCTTTCATCCAAACACTTTTCACTCATCCTCCAAAAATTGTACTCCATCTCCTGACACACAAATCATTAGGGACTGTTAGCTAACGATCACAGATATTTTCTCTTTACATTCCAACTCTACATCAAATTCCTGAAAAGACATCTGCAGGTGCCTCTGTGACTACTTCACTTTGATGGTGTGGTGTCAATCATGATGTTTCACCCAATAATTAGATTATGCATAAAATAACTAATTAAAATGAAACTTATCAGAAAAATAATCCTTATGACATCTTAAGACATCATCATGTCATAAGAACTATGTAAAAAGACAGAAACCATCTTTGCAAAAAATGTATTTAACATGTACGTGGATTTTTTATTTTGATCCATGTCTCATCTGCTAACATAAGGGGACTTATGAGTTGTACTGCAGCCAGACACCAGGGGGCAGTCAAGTTGTTTTCCCTTCCTTTTGGGGACCTTACATGTTGTGCATCTTAATATTAAGGCTATGGTAACACCCTCTAGACTAATTTCTATGTAAAGGATGGTTTTGTGCCTCCTAAATGCTTTTCCTCTCTTGCTCCACTACAGCACTAACAGCGGGCAACACTAGCTAACATTATGATACTTCATATTTCTACAGAATTTAGATGACATTATTTTGAATGTTACAATGCTATAATGATTGAATAGGCCTAAGCAATCTGACCTCCATTCAGAAATCAAGAATTCAATTTTCAAATCAGCTTCATGATGTTATAATTTCAGCCTCCTTTTGGCCTGTTTTTTGCAAATAAATTGCATACAAATATACTAAATATAAATGTATATAAAATTCATGCTCAACAACGCGTCTTACTGTCCAGTTCACTCAGTATAAGGTTTTTAATCCAACTAATGTAGCTCTGCTGTGTTGTTGAGCTTCTCATTGTTGAGCCCTTTATTAAAAAGCAAACATGATGTCTGTCAATCATGTTCAGTCTTGTGTGTGTCACATCACTATTTTGGTCAATGCTGACTCGTGCCTACTGAGTGCCAGCAACAGGATGCAGACTGCAGTTGATTCAGCAGCTACAGGTGTCACTATTAACAAGCATTTTCTGAATGTTACATATAGGACTATTAAAATGTATTAAAGATTTGAACTTACCATTTAAAATCTAAAAATATGTGTGCTTTATTTCTCGTAGTGTATCAGCAGGGAACAATCCTCCAGCACAATGTGAGATTTCACCTCTGGTCTCTTACTTTGGAGAGGTGAGGACATAGAAGTGCCCTAGATACATAAATTATACCTGAATAGAAGCATAAAGAATATTGGAAAAAACTTTCACTGTATAGACAAGTCAGGCCAAGTTGCTGGGTTGCATTGTTACAGGTCGTTCCTTAAATTAAAAAAATAGTTTTAAGTTTTATTTTCTCAACTTGCATTTAAAAATTATTTGTGGACAAGGAATACAGAGAAGTCATCTTCAGTACTTTATCTTGTCTTAATGGACAAAATTTGGTACCGTAATTTAACCTTTATCCCACTTCCTCTGCCAGGGACTGGAGGAGTTGCTGAAAGGGAGGAGACTGCCAACTCCTTTTATTCTGGATGAAAAAATGGCGAAAGAGTTGCAGGCTCAGTAACGTTTTTCTGATTAATATTGTTGAGTACTGTGTGATGGCAGTAGAGTTTGCAATACAGTGAAGTACATAATGGAGATGGAAACCCTCTTTGGGTTGTTTCAGTGGATTCTTGAACTGTATGTTAAGATAATCATATCAAACCACCATTTAATGCATTTCAAGCAATTGTCTTTTTGTTGAGGAAGATCTACAAAGTATGCAATGTGATCACTTGAAAACAAATAAGACCAATAAGGCAATGAGTTTTGTAAATTGATATAAATTTGACTTTGTTCTACTTGTGATAAAAATATCATCAAAATACGTCATCTTGTGTCCTCTCCCATTCTTTCTTGTAAATCCATCTCCTCAATTACCTATTTAACTTTAAAGGTCCAAGACTTCATTTTCAACTGTAACAGGATACGTATAAGAATATTTTATGACTTTTTTTAAAAATTGCTAATTGGGTGGGGTTTTTTTTTGGCTGTTTTAAAGAATATTTTCTTCGGAACAGTGTTATACTAAAATTGTAAATAAGTCAAGGAAAACCTCTAGCGACTTCCACAGAAAAAGCAGCTTTGGTGCTGTGAACCACACATGCTAGCTTGTCATTTGATTAGATTAGACACAAAAGTCTCATTTTAAAAACAAGGAGAAGTAGTAAATAACAGGTTGAAAGATAAAACATAGAGCATTTAGATTGACTGCATATACACATGTATGTCAAAGTTGCTAAATTAATATTCAAATATGTACCTTCCAAAGACTACAGAGCCATACACAGAACCAAAAATCAAGTATTTCACCTAGACAATATAGCAGCAAGCAGCAATGAACATGAAGCATTTGATGTGACCACAATGGGCACTTGAAGAAACAGCATATGCATTAATTACCACATTTTTATCCCCAGAGAAGATGAGTTACTCACCTTTTCTTACAACTTGTCACAAGTGAAAGTGGGTCACTTTTGTTTTTAAAATGCTTACAATAGTCAAAATATTTGTGATACGGTTCTGATAATAAATGTCACACCATTCTGCTGATTACGAGTGTATTGTCAATCATTTTGATTAAATTTGTTTGAAAATTAGATAGAAAATGTTTTACAGTACAAATTACAGTGAGCCACAAATATCCATGTGGACTCACTGACTGTGTCAGTTTTGGTAGCATTTAAATGGAGACTTGTAGAGAGATTTAGCAGAAATTTCAGCTCTGTAGGACATATGGGCAATTTCATTTAATTTTGAACATCAGATGTATAGGGGAAAAAAACACTTTAATCAATTATTACCCAACTTTATGCATCAACTGAGTCATGACCCTAGATTATGCAAACCAACTTCATACAAATCTATCCATTTTACCTAATTCAGCACCACCTTGAGGTCAATGATACATTTTCTGTACCGTAATAGGTACCGCTGATATTTGCAGTTTAGCATTGTTTGCATTGTTTTTTTTTCCACTTTAAATGAAGAAAAATAGGAAGAAGAAAAAGAACAAAAACAACAGGGCGCCATTAGCTGCTGCTTGGATCCCTCATAAAAGACCTTTTCATCATATCAACTTTAACTTTTATCCAAGAAATGTCATGTTGCCTTCTTCAAGAGATTCTGTTAAAGCACAGTGTGAGCTCTTTCGCGTTCATACATCCAAGATTCTTACAGATTCTTACTTCATTTAAAGCACAGATGGGCTATTGAGTTTCTTGACAGGCTTTTGTTAGTAGAATTAGAAATTAGTTCCACATATTGCTCAACATCATTTAGGAAAACAATGTAATATGTTTTTGTATTGTATATTGCATTATTTACATTTAGGAATGGAAAACGTTGCCCAATCATTATGGAATGGAAAAGTATTTGTCCTCTAGTCTTCATATATCATTTCGCCTACAATATGTTGTGACATGGAAAAGAGACAGAGACATCTCTTTCAAATAGGGCACGCGTGGCTCTGTTTTGGCGGTGTAATGAGAAGCAGATTTCTACTCGGGAGTCAGCTGGGGCACGGTACAGGCCTGTCTACATTCCTCAAGCATTGGCATGTCTGTAGGAGTGCAGTCCCCCGTACACTCCCCCAGCTGGTGGGAAACATTTATGTCCTTCCCGGCCACCCTCTCCTGGACTGTCTCGTGACCAACACTGACCAATCACAGTCAGGCCTGCGAAGGGACGCAAACAAGAAGCAGCGCATTAAAAGGAAGCAGACTGTTTGATTTCTGTTATAACTGTGCAGAGACAGTCAGTATACTTATTAACAATATAGAATAAGCTTAAATTACAATAGTTAGATTTTCAACGTATATCGAATTGCATTTTTGGCTCAGTCGTGTCAAACAAATAACGTGAACCAGCAGACTTGTAATTCACTATTATTGCGACTCCGACGCCATCGACGTCAGCTAGCTTTGTGACAGGACGCATTTTGATGCGTCGGGTATCTTTTTGTCATCAGCTAATAGCTAACTCCTGATAGTCTCGTTAGTGTAAACATCCAGGTCCATCTGGATATAGGGATGGATGCTCTAACATGCTAGAAACGTTCAAAAATGTTTTTGGCTCAGGGTTTCTGGTAAGGACAGCTCACGTGATTCTGACATGGGTCATAACGTTGATACTTTTCCTACATGATACAGGTAAGCCTGTCAGTCCTACATAATAACACGTCTTTGTAATATGAATTATTATGAATTGAATGACAAGTGCTTTCTTGATGTATAATGGTTATTGTCATACTGTTTACTCTGACTAAACTATATGACTGAGGAAGAAAGCTCCGGTCCACACTCTATGAGTAGCGATGATGTGAGAGATAAACTTGCTTGGGTTGGAACCAGTCTTTGTAGTCCCGACTGTGCTTGGGACCTCTCAGCAGGACCTCGGTGTGTATTACTGAGTTCAGACTCGAGTCTCCTGTGTGTTTTGGTTTTAGAGCTGAGGAAGCAGGAGGAGACAGGACAGCTGGTCCAGCCTGTCCTCTTCGTCCTGCTGGTACTTGTGTCAGTGTTGCTCTATTTCGCTGTTTCTCTGATGGACCCTGGCTTCATCTTGTCTGATGACAGCGATGTACAGGTGAATAATAATCTAATGTCCATCATCATGATCATGACGCACGTCACGTTTTTTTCAAATTGATTTGTACAGAAAGTCATAGAAACAGCTACAGCATATTTGTTTTACTGGGACTGTGAGCCTATTTGAGTTTGATTTATTTTATTCTATGCAAATCTAAACATTTGTTCAAATTTTCTAGGTGTGTATGGCATGAAGGAGCTGCAACTTACATTTCATTTTGAAACGCTGTGCATGTTTTCTTCATGTTTGTGGGAATGTAAATAACATGAGCACACAAATATGATAAAAGTTTAAACTGAAAATGGGCATTGGATTCGCGGACCACTGTTTGTTTTATGTATTGCAGCAGTTCACACTGGGAGTGACAGAGGAACAGCAGGACATGATCCCACCCTCCACCAAATCTCTGCGACAGCGCCGCTGTGGCCACTGTCTGCTGCAGGTATACTGCTGTCAGCATGCTGCTATGGGCTCATGTGGCATGTGGTAGTTATTTCAGGATGAGAACACTTTCATATGGATTAACACAATAACAAAAGATGGCAAGATTTCTGAAGTGAAAGAAGGTCAACATCTATTGATATTTTTGTTACTACATACAGTGCATCTGGAAAATATTCACGCTTCATTTTTCCCCCACTTTGTTATGTTACAGCCTTATTCCAAAATGGATTAAATTCATTTTCTTCCTCAAAATTCTACACACAACACCACATAATGACAATGTGAATTTTTTTTTTTGAAGATTTTTGCAAATTTATTAAAAATAAAAAACTAAAGAAATCACATGTACATAAGTATTCACAGCCTTTGCCATGAAGCTCAAAATTGAGCTCAGGTGCATCCTGTTTCCACTGATCATCCTTGAGATGTTTCTTCAGCTTAATTGGAGTCCTACCTGTCATAAATTCAGTTTATTGGACTTGATTTGGAAAGACACACACCTGTCTATATAAGGTCCCACAGTTAACAGTGCATGTCAGAGCACAAACCAAGCATGAGGTCAAAGGAATTGTCGGTAGACCTCAAAGACTGGATTGTCTTGAGGCACAAATCTGGGTAAGGGTACAGAAAAACTTCTGCTGCTTTGAAGGTCCCAATGAGCACAGTGGCCTCCATCATCCATAAATGGAAGAAGAAGTTCACGGAACCACCAGGGCTCTTCCTAGAGCTGGCCGGCCTGTCTAAACTGAGCAATTGGGGGAAAAGGGCCTTAGTCAGGGAGGTGACCAAGAACCCGATGGTCACTCTGTCAGAGCTCCAGCATACCTCTGTAGAGAGAGGAGAACCTTCCAGAAGGACAATTATCTCTACAGCAATCCACCACTCAGGCCTGTATGGTAGAGTGGCCAGGTGGAAGCCACTCCTGAAAGGCACCTGGCAGCCCGCCTGGAGTTTGCCAAAATGCACCTGTAGGACTCTCAGACCATGAGAAACAAAATTCTCTGGTTTAAAGAGACTTTGGAGTTACTTTGGAATGACCTTTGGAGTTAATGCTAGGTGTCATGTTTAGAGGAAACCAGGCACCACTCATCACCAGGCCAATACCATCCTCTACAGTGAAGCATGGTGGTGGCAGCATCATGCTGTGGGGATGTTTTTCAGCGGCAGGAACTGGGAGACTAGTCAGGATAGAGGGAAAGATAAATGCAGCAATGTACAGAGATATCCTGGATGAAAACCTGCTCCAGAGTGCTCTTGACCTCAGACTGGGGCGACGGTTCATCTTTCAGCAGGACAACGACCCTAAGCACACAGCCAAGATAACAAAAGAGTGGCTTCAGGACAACTCTGTGAATGTCCTTGAGTGGGCCCAGCCAGAGCCCAGACTTGAATCCGATTGAACATCTCTGGAGAGATCTGAAAATGGCTGTGCACCTGACGCTTCCCATCCAACCTGATGGAGCTTGAGAGGTGCTGCAAAGAGGAATGGGTGAAACTGCCCAAGAGATAGGTGTGCCAAGCTTGTGGCTTCATATTCAAAAAGACTTGAGACTTGATTGTTGATGCACCTTTGGCAAAGTATTGAGCAAAGGCTGTGAATACTTATTACTTATACTTATTCAGGCTGATGAGCAAAAGCAGTTATTTTTTCACACCAATGGTCAAAATGTAGCTTTAGAGAACACTGGCCAGGGTTGGTTCAAATCAAGCCTGGCTGTTAAGAGTTCAAACAGGATTAAACTTTATTTATTTAATGTTGTTTAATGTTTTAATGTTTTTTTTTAATTCTAAATACAATGATCTTTATTCCAAGCAGCAGCCAATGAGATCAAAGCACTGCCAGACGTGTCAGCACTGTGTACGGCGTTACGACCATCACTGCCCCTGGATTGAGAACTGTGTTGGAGAGCGAAACCACCGCTGGTTTGTGCTTTACCTGGCTGTCCAACTGCTAGTCCTCCTGTGGGGGCTGCACATTGCCATTGCCTGGTGAGTACACCACTTTCACCAATCATCCTTGCTCACAGATTCTTGCTGCAACTGCAAAGCCGCCATAGATGTTTTTTCCTGCTTGTTTTCCCAGGACGGGTTTCAGTTATGCACCCACTTGGCAGTTGTGGCTGCATACCAACGGCATGCTCCTGGCTGTGGCCATGCTGGTGGCTCTGCTCTCGCTGATTGTGCTGCTCCTGCTTGGCTCCCACCTCTACCTAGTTTCTCTTAACACAACCACCTGGGAGTTCATGTCACGCCACCGCATCTCCTACCTCAAACACTGCGGCATAGATGAAAACCCATTTGATCGCGGCACCTTCCATAATCTTTGGGGTTTCTTTTGTGTATGGGACACGGTGGTGTGGGAACAGGTGTATTTCAGGGAGGGTAGCGACCAAGTTTAGGTGACAAGTGACAAGCTTAAACAGACTGAGAAGACCAGATTTCAGTCTTGAAAAACCTTTCTGGATTTCAGGATCACATACTTGACCATGAAGATGGGCAATCTGTCCTTGTTTGAAGTCTACCTTTTATAAAGGCACTTGTGTTGTTGTGGCATACCTGTGTAACATTTTCCTCTCAGTGGTTGAGCACTGCAGTGGCCTGCTTGCTTGTGGTGGTTTATATTGCAGTTCACATTATCATGTTTTGTCTTCTCTTCCTTCTCTCCTCAAGTGGCTGTCAGTACATTCTTGTGTGTCCATGCTTAGTTACCATCTCTATGTGGACAACAGGTTACCAGCATTATAGCCCTTATTCTAACAATTGTTTACAACTAGACCAATTCCATAAACCCCTGAGTGAAGCTAATCATATAGCCCTATTGACTGAAGTTTCACCTTGAGTCATCCCACTTTACACTCCTGTGTCCTCTGAATCATTTATGTGGGCAGTAAGTATATGTTTGAAAAACTCCTAAAGTACTCATGTCTTACCATAACATATGGTAAACCTGACTGGACTGTTAACTCTAAAGTTTACTTTTTATGTCAACTATTGCTTAAACATTTGGTTAAAAATATACTTGTTTTAGGTGCATGTGTAGACGGTCTGAATGAACATTCTGTTCATTCAGTAGAGTCAGTGTCAGAAGAGTCATTCTGTTCTTGTTTCATGTGATTTGAAAAATTTAATTTCTGTAATTGCTGAATTGTAAGTATTCTCTTCAGAGGTTTTACAAGGTCCACTTGCTTCAACAGCTGTTGCCTGAAAAGAGTTGCTTGAAGTGAGAGTGACAAATTACGATAATCCTTTTGCAAATACTGAAATTTGAACACTAATATTTTTTTAATACAATGATTTGAAAAAACTGTATTGCTCCTGGCAATTAATCCAACAGTGACATAATTTCAAGGTATTTTTTATTGTGTATACATTTTAAACTATTTTGAACTAGAACTTGTCTTTAGATTTTTGTATGACTGTTTTAATATAAGAACTGGAAGAATATGGAAGAAATGTGGAGCAGTAGTTAATAACTAGAGAGCTTTGAGTGCAATACATTGTTTGACATTTCCATATGAGCTTTTCCTTGTGCAATAGTAACCTTGTAAGACAGCAATAAATGTAGTGTTGAATTTAACATACAGCAGTAAGGACAGACAAAATGCAGATGGCATCCAGTTAGTCTGTCAGAGCTCTTTTTTTATGAATTAATATTTAATTCATGTGTACTTTTGAATGATATGCAATATTGTCATGCAATATTGTCATGCAATATTTTTACTACTCTGAAATTACTGTTTACATCAATAAATGTTTCATGAAGAGTTTCCTGAGCATTCAAAGTCCAGCAGATATACATTTATTCATCAATATTTTCATTCTTGTAGTTTACACATTATAGATAGGCTGGTTTGTCGTTTACAAACATAATTGATATGACAGCAGTATTCTAAAAGTTCAGATACAGTCATATTACTTTGACATGCCTATGAAAGAACTTATATTAACTATTTGGCCATTTGTAGTGCATTAAATCCAGAAAACACAATAGGTAAACAAAGAGATGGACATATAATGGTTATAATAAATAGAAAAAGGTACATTCAATACTTTGGCATTCAGAGACATTTTTCTTCATTAAGATAACAAATATTTACAATTTAGTACTTCGATATAGTGTTCCACTGATGTTCCAAACATCAACACTGTTCTCTCAATCCATTTTGTAAAAAACAAATTTCACAAGCAAAAACTCATTGCACTGGTGACCTTTCATAGTGGAAGCAGTATGTTCATTGTTTTGTGCGTTACTGTATGATGATAGAAACAGTAATCAGAAAGCAGTTCAAAATAAACAAACAGGGACAATACATTTAAAAAGTAAATGGTGTATCTGAAATCAGACACAAAGTGTCAAAATGTCACACTTCTACATGTATCTGAATGACTTTGTAGCTTGGTGCACTAAATGGGCAGCAGAGGTTATATGCACTTGGAAATGTGTAACTGTATGGAAACGAAAAAGACAGGACTGAAGCTCCTCAGCTTCTGCTGAATCAGAAGAGTTTTATGGCAAATAAAACTCTATAAATATCAGCTGCCTTTCACAGCGATGTGGCAGTACAGAGAGTAAGCCTCTTTAGTCAACTCACAAAAGAGAAGTCAAAGTCAGCAAAGATTTCTTGTTGTTCAGCAGTAAGGATACAGGTTGTTCGTGGGAGGGTAAGTACTGGCTTGAGGCGTGTGAACTCCTCATCGAAGTTACTGACATCCTTAGGCGCCCTGATGACCGGCAGGAAGGGAGGCTTCACCTTTTTGGCCAGGAGAGCATTCCAATGGATTCCCTGTTGATAGACAATGGGTTATTTGAATGAATTGCTCAAAGGTTAGACAATAAAAAAAATCCTCATCCACAAAGCCTGGTATATTCTCTGACACTGCCTAAAATATATTTTATCAGTTCATAATGTATTAATCATTTTTGCAGCAGCCATCATTAATGTTTTTAAATTATGTGCACTTTTTTTTTTTTAACAAAAAAATAGCTTTATAACAAAAAATTCAAAGATATAATGCAGCCCATCCCATTATATCATTCCCCACTTTAGGCATCTCCAAATAGAAACATATTTCCCAGCATCTTCACACAGCTTCCAAAATCATCTGCCTTCTCACACCCACTCTCTCAGGCATCACACGCCCAGCGCACACAAGAGGAAATGCCACTGATCACCCCCTCAATCAACATTTCAGACTTTTCTTCTGCATTCCACAGTATTATATCTATATTTTATTTTTAATTTTATTCTGTCAATTCGATATATATTATATTTCTATATTTGGATCTCGTGTGATTTTGCATCTTCTGTCTTATTACTTTTTATTTTCTTTAGTACTTTTTACTTGCATGGTTTTCTTTTGTAGGATCATTCTAACAATGTTCAAACAAACTGTTAGAGAAATTGCCTGAGAATCAAAAATCAAAATTTTTAATGCTGCTGTTCTATTATAGGTTAAGTTACAGCTTATATTCATTACTGAATGTAGTACAGTGCTTGTCTTCCTTAAACTCAGATGAGGCCGGTTTAAGATGAAGCTTTAAAGGACAGTGATTTCTAATGTTTTGTAGTAAATAGGTTAATGAAATCTGGATAATTACCTTAAAGAATCTGTGTCTTTTGACCTGTGCGGCATCTTCCTCTCCTGCTCCAAGTCTCATCTCAGGATTTTTCTGTAGTAGCTAAAACATAATGACAGCAATGATGGGAGTCAGTAAAACTGGATACACAACCATCAGATCCTTTAGAGGACTAAACTTCAATCAAATGTCAACCAGAATCAATAATGTTGATATATAATTACACATTTTAACATGAGATGAGTTTACATCCATTTGATAGGAGGCGAACCTTTTGAATGAGAGACATAGACTCAGGAGAAAGAAAGCGAGGGTACCGCACGTCATCATTGACAATGCTGTCAAACACCTCCTCTTCATCATCACCTGGGAAAGGAGACTGAAAAAGAAGAGCAGCACAGACTTAATTCTCTTCAAAAAGATTCTGTTCCTTCTGTCACAATACAGGTCACAATACAGGTAGATCACCTGTGTTACCATGTCTCTGCATTTGCCCTGAACACTGGATAAACATTTGGAAGGGGTCTACAGCTCTTACCAAACATTTTTGCACTCCCTTGCACACAGAGAGTGTGTGTGATTTATTTATTTAGTAAATTAAATAAGTAAGTGTTTCTTCTTCTTAACAGATGCTTACTTTGCCTTTGCCTTGTTCAGTTTGGCACAGGCATGTACATACTGACCTCCCCCACCAGCATCTCATAGATGAGCACGCCCAGCCCCCACCAGTCCACACTGCGAGTGTAGTTGTTGTCCGTCAGCACTTCTGGGGCCAGAAACTCTGGTGTGCCACAAAATGTTGAGGTGCGATCCCCATAGCCCATGCCTACACAATGTTGAGTCTACTTAAATATCATAAGCATATTACACATTACACACTGACAATCGGTGCTGCTAACCAAATGTTTTTGTGCTATTTTGCACCTACTAACGTCAGCATACAACTATTAATTACTCAAATAAGTTACAGTATGCTATCACAAGACCAGGTATTTATATTCCAAACCTGCACACACAAAATCCCGACAATGCTTCTGTAACAATGATATGGAAATTACTTTAGACTCCAAGCCCTTTTGAATTGACATAGACAGTATAAAGTACTTCAGAGATTTCACAAAAAAACATGTTTTTTTGTCATGTACTGTAGGTAAAATGTTTACATTACATAAAAATTTGATTTTTATTACCTTGGACATAACATTTTCTTACCTTCTTTGCACAATCCAAAGTCTGCTATCCTGACAAAACCATCTGCATCCATTAGCAGATTATCCAGCTTCAGATCCCTGACAGACAGATACAAACCAAATACTACATTCTCCCAACACAAAGTAAGGTATGAAGTGACATGGTTCTGAGACCTTGAGAAGGACTCACCTATAAACAATTTTGTTTTGGTGGAGAAACTCCAGGCCAAGCAGCACACAAGATGAGTAAAACCTTAAAACAGAGAAGAGAAATCATGGAAATAATACTAACAGGGCACATTTCATCTGAAAGAAGAGAGTGATGTATGCTAACTTGGCCTGTTCCTCAGTGAAGATACTGGTGTGAATGTGTGTCATTAGGTCTCCTCCAGGTGAGTAGGCCATCACAAAACACACGTGGTCTGCGGTCTGGAAGCAGCCGTATAGGTTCACCAGGAAAGGATGCTGTGAGGCGTTGATCACTTCAAAGATCCTTTTTTCACAAATGAGACTGAAAACAAACACACAGACATTTAAAGTGATATTATTTAACTCAAAAGCATTTTTGAAACATGCCTAACACTATCCAGCATAATGCTGCATTATAAATACTCTGTTCAAGGTATTTGTAATCATTGTTTTATAGAAAAACACCTTCACTTTTTAAGGGCAATTTATTCATGAAAATGCTGGATAGTGAGGCTATTAAAATCAATAAATAATAATATATAAGTGTGTACACACACACACACACAAACACGCATGCACACACAATGCCTGCATCCACAGGGCACAAGGGGTCACTGATTGGTCCGTATGAAAATTATGTGAATCATATGCTATGGCCTTCACTGTCATCAAATGTAAATCCAATTAAACACCCATCAGTTTCCAACAGGATATTTGTAACTGTAATGTCCTCTGTTTCACCAAAACTTGGCAAAATCCTCATATACTGGACAGCACCATTCAACCAGGGGAGGACATTGTGTTCCTGTCAACAGACATCAAGCTGCCGGGCACAGTGAACTGGGAGATGATACGGTCCTGTTTCGGCTTCCTCTTCATTCTGGAGATGGAGAAGCAGTTCTTCGCCATTGTGCAGCTCTTTGGGACTCACAGGCAGGTCTTGAACTTTGCCTACTGGCTGGAGTTCGACGGGCATCGGTGGAGCCTGACATTAAAGGCCACGCCACGCTCCGTCCACAAAGGCATCAGATATCATGAACAGTGACTACCTGCTGTTTGTTTTCTTACGTGTAAGTGGTCTTCTCTGGTATCATAAAACTGGCTCAGATTTAACCAGGACAGAACAGCTTAATTTCAAATTCAGAGCACTGACTAATCAGATCAAAATTGAGTCATTGTTCCTATAAGACCCTAACATGAACAAAAGTAGGCTTTGAAGTTTACAATTAAATGACTAGTAATAAATACATATTTTATAAATGTATTGAATCACTCTGCTGTTCTAGACATTCAGTGAATCCATTCTGTTTTTAAAACAGAGCATCTAACAAACAGAGGGGGAGTCTTTTACGCCCTAAATACAGAAACAAATTCACAGAGACAAATTCACATGAAAGGATTTTTTACATTGCAATGAAAAGCTGAGGCTTACCTGTCAACTTCGTCACGTGTCACAATGTCTCCTTTCTTCAGGGCTTTGATAGCGTACAGTTTGCCTGATTTCTTGTACTCTGCTAGCAGCACCTTCAATTAGTTACATGGAACAAGAGAAACATTTGATGCACATTAACCTTCATATCTTTAAAAAACCAACAACATTTCCCTTTATTCCAGAGTACAGTTGGGAGCTGCCAGGAAATGAGGGAAAAGGGATTGAGACTTGTCAACCTAATTACAGAGCTTTACAACTTGTGTTGTGTGTTGTGTTCACTACCATTAGTCCTCTGACTCATGAACATTACGCTTAAATGTTTATTAATTATGCTCAAGACCACCATGGTCATCCACCGCACTACGTCAGCTTCCGGGGATTCTGTGTCAGTTCCCATCATCTCTCCACCTTGCGTTCCATCCAGATAATGGATGCCACTAGGTGAGGACCACCTTCAACAGGGTGAACAAAAGGAAAACTGCAGGGCCTGATGGGATGCCAGGGTGGGTGCTGAGGGTGTGGGCTGACCAGCTGATGAATGTTTTCACTGACATATTCAACCTCTCCTTACAAGAGTCTGCTGTCCCATCATGCCTTAATGCCTCAACCATCAACCAGTACCCAAAAAGACATCAGCGAAGTGCTTGAACGACTACCGCCCGGTGGCTTAACACAAATAGTGATGAAGTGCTTCAAGAAGCTGGTGCTGTCCCACATTAGCTCAATCATCCCGTCTGGACACGACAAATATCAGTTTGCCTATCGGGCGAACCTCTCCACAGAGGACGCCATAACCACTGCTCTTCACATCACTCTGACGCACCTCAAGGAACCCAACAGCTACATGAGGATGCTGTTCTTGGACTTGGGATCCCACATAAGCTAGATGAACACTCTGGGCCTTGGTTCCCATATGTGCAAATGGATTATGGACTTCCTCACAGACCGACCACAGCAGGTGAAGGTTGGGGGACTAACCTCATCTACCATTGTCCTCAAACACAGGCACCCCACAGGGGTGTGTTCTGAGCCCAATGCTGTTCACCCTCTTCACCCATGACTGCACCCCCATCTATCCAGCAGCTGAAGAAGAAGGCCAGCAGCATCTCCGTGGACATCACACATCCAGGCCACAGTCTGTTTGAACCACTGCCATCTGGGAGGCGTTACAGAAATATAAAGACTCAAAACAACAGACTCAGCAACAGTTTCTTCCCCTGTGCCGTGGCCTTCCTTTTTTAATACCTTCATGCTGGCTTGTGAAAATTATGAAAAAATGATACTAAATTGGGCTCATGTTGTAAAGAATAGGAAAAAGGACTTACTAATAAAGTGACCTAGTGAGGCCAAACTATAACACACATAAAAGCTATTTTCCATAAAAATATTAAAATTACAGAACCACTACACACCGATAAAGTGTTATGTCCTATTGGTCAATATAGTTTTGATTTCTGATATTGATTTGGAGACACTGGGCGGTCCATGAAATGGAAGCTATTAAAAAACATTAATTTTACTTAAAAATATTGATATAAAATAATAGAAAAACTAAAATCCAATATAAAATGATATGTCCTATTTATCATTAGAATATTGATTTCTGATACTGATTTGTAGACAGTAGGTCATATGACATTGAAGCGACTGAAAATTTTACATAAATATATTACTAGAAAATAACAGAAGCTTAAATAAATAAATGAATAGAAATAAATAGGTGTGTCCTATTTGGCAATGGCAATTTGGTGAATATTGTATATTAGTATAATTATATATCAGTGTACAACATGAGCCCAATTTGGCATAATTTTTTATAATAATTTTCACTAAAGGTAGATAAGTCAGCATGAAGGTATTAAAAAACTTTTTTTCTTTTTTTTTTGCTGTTATGCAGTGGGTGAAGTTAGGCTCAGAACTTGGGGGTTAAATTACACTTTAAACCTAATTTCTTTCTAACTGAGTAGTCGGGGGTCTTTGCCACTAGTTTTCACAGGTATAATGATTTAAAGTGGATGCATACCTTTCCAAAGTGACCTCTCCCCAGAACTGAAATGCAGTTAAAGTCTTCCATCTGAAGTCCTTCATCCCTGCTGCATGAAAGTACAAAAGTGCACAAATATTGTACAACTAAAATATACCTTAGCAATTTCTAGAATTTTCTGCACTCATCACATAAATAAAAGAGTTCCAGTATATGTACAATTTTTATTCCATGAATTTACACTGAAAAAAAAATTCAAACACTTGCTGCTTCTATTTTCAACAAATTGAAAATAAAACAGCTTGGAGTTTTTCCTACATATACAACAGATATATTTCTCTTAAATTTTCTTAACAATATGTTTAAATTTGTGTTAGTGAGCACTTCTCCTTTGCCAAGATAATACCCGACAGGTGTGGCATACCAGGATGATGATTAAACGGTATTTTAGTATATAGGTGTGTGTTGGACTGGTCACAAGCCATTCAAGTTGGCATGCTGACTGCAGGAACGTCCACCAGACCTGTTGCCTGTGAACTGAATGTTCTTTGTACTACCATGATTTCAAACTGATAGCATGAATCATCACATTCATGTATGAAACAATAATCCCAAACAAACATACAGAATTCCAACATTCCTACTTACTGTGGGGGTTGATGAATCGGGGATTGTCGTTTGGGCTTTGGGCTCTTGTTCTCACCAGGAGACTCGTTTTTCAGCAAGTTTAACAGACAGCAGCGATAAAAGGACACATTAACTGAATTACTCATGACAAACAAAAGGACAAATAAAACCTGAATAAAAAAAAAAAAATCTACCTTCATTTGGAGAGCAACAGAAACACAGAAACATTAGGAATAGAACAAAACCACTATTCTAAATTGTGACCCAAGTTTTAACATTCTAAATTATATAATTATTAATTATGTGCTATTAGCATCTTGTTTTAATGGTATTAATCTTTGTATAACTAGAGGGCATTTCTCACTGAAAAAGACCACCTCACTTGCTTACCAGTGGACAGTTTTTAATATTCTTTCTTGTGTGATGTGGAGATTTGCCAGGTTGTTCTTCAGTCAAATTTTGACTCTCCACACCAGGTTCGCTGAAAAAAAGGAATACCTTTTACACAGCCACTATTCTGAGTTTAGTCTCATCAGTAACTACTGATTTCCTAAATACTTTTGAGCAATATCTCCATAACCAAAACACAAACTTTAGCAAACACCTATGTTATCTTCTCAAAGCCACATACATATTGCCAAAATATTAAATACATGTCTGAAAATAACATGACAAATAAACACTGAAAGCCCTTCAAGATATTTTCATTTTTTGGCTTTCTGCAGCTGGCACCTTGGTGTGAATTCTCCTTAAAGGTTTTCTCTGACTGTTGTGGTCTCAATTGAAAGAGACTTTATTATCCAATTTAAAATGTTTTCTCCTCTGCTTTTATTTTATATCTACAGTCTAAAAAGTATTTAATGTTTTGTTACTCATTTATGAGGTCCTCCTTTATCTTATTTCATATTGAATTTAAATCTTTTGTCATCATTTTTTAAGTTGATCTCTGTATTTCACCAGTTCTTGGAAAGATTTATGCTCTTGCCTTTAAAAGGGATTTAAGATATACAGTAAAATGTTCACAAGCAGAGAAAAAATGCTTACTGGGGGCTATTTTCAGTGGCCGATAAATCCACAGCAGTATTTGGGGCAGCAGGATGGTGTGTGTGGGATTGTGTGAAAATAAATTGCAGTGTGTGTGTGTATGTGTGTGTTGAGGTAGATAATGAATGTTCATTGTTGATTTCTGTCAACCATACAAGGGATTTGTTGGCAAAAACAAGGAAATGATAATCATAGGTGTGACAAAGAGATGTTTCTGGAATACAATGTTTAGTAGATACTACAAAGCCTTACCATTCTGGAGAAGTAATGAATGATGTGAGGTCAGAGTTAGGGCCTGCTAATGGAGGGCTCATGGGCTCCAGGGAGCTGCAGGGAGGCAGGATGCTCATCATCAAACGGCCCCAAGTGGCAAAGTTCATGTTCATCTGGGCAGCACGCAGGAAGTCCTTCCCTGTAAGGAGAAACAGAGTTAAAAAAAAAAAAAACAGAGAAAAGAGAGGGATCAAATCTTAACTATATACACTGAAAGACTATAACATGCAAATAGTAAGGAAACTACAAAAAAGAAAACAGTGCAATGTCTGTTTTACATTTTTATGTCTTCTTTAAAATCTCAGGCTTGTTATTAATGACATGTAAAATGTAGAGTGACCATAAAACAGTAAACAACCACTATTACAACCACCTACCATTATGGTTTTTGGGAAGCTTGGAAGTGCAAATATTTTTATCTTTTTTTAAAAATGTTTGACTTAGACTGATTTTATTAATGATGAAAATGATTTGGTGGTATTATGACACTGCCTGCACACCTGAACTCCTGCATCTCTCTCCTCTTACATCCAGGACCACAATGGGAATACTTCTAAGTATCATGCTTGACAGTACTGTTGTTGTGATTTAATGTCCTACTTCTATTTATGTCATATACAATAAATTAAATCATGTTCTTTCAGATACCCAACTTCATCATCTCATTTATCATCACATTGTACTTTTAAAATGACATATTAAATCACTTTTTCATGCTATTGTGTCATGTGTCTCTATATAGTGAGAGTCCTTATGTTAATTAACCATTTGACAGTTCATCATAAAGCTTGAATGTGTGTCCTATAACAACATCTAAATCCACACTCTACTTCTAGTGTCAGGAAAAACCCTGGGAACCCCATGTTGCTACCTTTTTCTTTAGGGAAAATTCTCCTCTGTCTCTGGAGTTTGGAGCGCCGCTCAATGACAGGATTGATAAAGGTCACCTGGAAGTGAACATAAGAGCAGATTATGATTTAGCATTGGTACTGGTGCCTATGTCTTGCCTGACATTATTCTTTTTTACAAACTTTTCTATTAAATTCATTCCTGGCTGCTTGCTCCAATAACAAAACAAATGATGAAAAAGTATGAGGACACTAATTTGAATATGTCATTTTTATGACATTAAAATAATAATATAAAAACCCAAATATGAATTTATTTGGAAATGAAACCAAACTAGAATGAGAAATGCAGATATAACATGTGGGTATGCTTGTTTGCCCGGTGATGATGTTAAATATAATTTGATTATAAAGCATGCAATTGTCACAGGTGTAAATAAACTGTCTACTAGGTATTAAAGTGAGAACCTCAATGAAGAGAATGCCCTGAGGCTCCAACTGGAGACACATGCCACGTCTGCGGTTATCTAGGAAGTCCTCCAGCCGCAGGAACTTCACCCCACTTAACGCTCGCCAGTCTCTCCAGTAAACAGCAATTTCCAGTTCTCTTGACTAGATCAACACACATATCACAAATATTCATAGGTGATCATAATCTCATTTAATCTTTTTTTTATTATTTTTTTTAAAAAAACCTGTATTATTACATTTGGTGGACCAGCACGGCTTCATCTTTTGAATTACCAAAAAGAGTTGACAGTTGAAGGGATTCAAATCATACCACAATTGAGAAAAAATAACTAATATTTACTGTAAAGTAATGTAAAAAAATAAGATAATCTTACGGATTTGACAACAGCCTGAAATGTATATATTTTTTTAGAGAGTGTAAGTCAAAGGGTTAGGGTTAGAGAATTCATCAGTGTGATATTTTGCAATACACTATCAAACCAAGAGGGCTAGTAACACTGGTTAGTCTTACACTATACTGCACTGACATAATGGAACAGGCTATCAAAAAGAACAGAGAAAGAAAAGAAAATCACAACTATTCTCCCGTCAAATTAAATCAACAGGCTGTTTCACTGTTAACCTTTCAGCCTGTTTGAAGGAAGAGGTATAAATGTAATACTGGACAGTAGTCCAATTAAGGTTATGAATAACATCCCAATATAAGCAGCAGAGTGGTGCAGTGGCTAGTACTGTCGCCTCTCAGCAAGGAGGAGTGGAGTTTGCATGTTCTCCCTGTGCCTGCATGGGTTGTCTCCAGCTACTCCAGTTTCCTCCCACAACTGAAAGACAGGTCATGTTAATTAGTGACTCTAAATTGCCCTTCCGAGGTGCCCCCTGTCTCTAGCCCAAAGCAAACACCCCTGCAACCATATGTGAAGATAAGCAGAAGAGATGATGAATGAATATCATTGCAACTGAGCTGCATTGTTATATACAGTGACAGAGAAATACCGGCTTATTTGTAAATATGTAGGCCAGAAACTGAGATTCCAAAGAAAACGTGATTCCTGTAGTTTCATTACATGGATATCGATATTTAGGGGTTTTTTTGGAGTCTGATGGCAATATACTGGCAAATAGTGGTGCAATCCACATATGCATCAGTTACTAGGTTAAAAACCCCCATACAATTCTAAATTTGTGTTCTACATTTTTGTAGCGTAGGTTTTGTAGGTTTGTAGCATTTGTCAAACTTTAGACAGTTACTCAAATAAGACTTTTATTCTTAAATTTTCCAGAGGCAACAGCACCATCACCCTAATACAATGCATAAAGTATTGTTAGAAAGTAAAATATAGTAAACATATAAGTAAACAGCGCACTAGACTGAACGTCTAACTACATGAGTATACAGTAGCAGAAAAAAAGTTTAACATATTTTTGTTTCGCTCTTCCTTTTTTCATACATTGCGCAACATATGTTTTCCTGAATACCTGATGAAAGTTGTTTCAGACTGACCAAGACAGCTTGAATATCTGATTTCTCTTCTCATTCATTTACTGTAAAACTGCTATATCACAATCAAGGGACAGTAACTCAGTAATGATGATATTATGTCATCCTAAAAGCAAGTTAGTGGAGTAAACATTTGAAAAGCCACAGACCCGTTCCAGTTCGATGCTGAAGCTCTGGCCCCAGGCCTCTTTGCCCAGCTGTCTCCAGTGTGTGTGCCCCACTATCCTGTTGTCCACCTTCAGCACAGCACTTATCTCCGCTGTGTCAAAAACACAAAGATACAAACGTATACACATACTGTTATGCCGCTTGAAAATGTGTTTTCTGCCTTGTCTCAGCAGTTCAGTGTAGTTTGTTTATCTTTGTAACTATGGTAACGTAGTACTAGTGCATGTTGGGAATCAGGAAGTAAAAACTGCCATGCGGTGATCAGCTATGGTTATGTGTGAGCTCTACCAGCCGTCAGCTTCTAAGTTGATCGTCTTTCTTGTCTCTCTTTTTGCTAAGGCAACGTCTGTAAGTATTTCTCATTATGTAATATTAAGTTATCGCTTGTTTTTCATTTTTGTGAGAATTATTGAGATGGCAAAGACGCTAATTAGTTTATGCTAGGCTAAGCTAGCTTTATGTTTTGCTTCCACTGGTTGTTTTTACTAGCTCGTTTGTATTTATCATATAAGCTTCAGAGCTAAGGTAGCTGAGCCGTATTATTTATTCAGATACTGTGTGTTTGGTTTGATTAATAACGAAGACATCTCATTATACTGTATTACAGTTTCACAAAATTCCCCAGTAAACTTCATGGAAGTGAATCAGCTGTGTCCTGGAGTTTCTTGGGAGTGTTTAAGCTGAATGGAACATAGCCCATGACGCATACTAACCAATAAAGTTTCTAACAGGCTGTGTGGATACTTCAAATAAGGAAAAATAACGTAGCATAAATAGCTACCATAAATACACAACCATAAATACACAATGTTCTTAACAGAAACATGTATTGACTAGTATGGACTATATAAATAAACAGTTTCCTATATTTTTTATGTGAAAACATTGGTGGATTTTACGAGTTACCATCTAGACTCCATCAACATCAAGATTCCATCAACAGGAACTCATGCAAAACATGAATACGCAAACAAGCAGAAATCAAGACATAAAGGGGAGTAAAATAAATAAATAAAGTGTTAGCTGGATTATTGACTTACAGGACAGGTCATCAGCCTTGGCTGTCTTGTTATTGGCACTCCATCCTGACAGGCCTGCTCTCATCTTCAGAGACTTTGTCTCTGAGAGACTCACAGGGGTGGTCGAGATACTGGTCACAAGACCACGGCCGGGAACAGACTCCAACAAGTCTTGGCAGCCCATCAAACATACCTCCAGTCGACCTGAGGAAAAGCATTTCAATGATCAGTTCAGTCTTGAGAAACACCATCTAAAGTTACGCGGAAATCAATAATTGTTACGTCAGATGAGATGTTTCATAAAATAAAAAGAGTAGCCCTTAGCATTACAGCTAAGCAGGGTAATAACATGGTAATAATAGGGTAACAGTTTGAGAAGATACTCTAAAAGGATAGAGAATTTCCCTTGAGACAGCGACAAGGCCAAAAAGATTACAAAAAGGGTTTGTTATTTTATACCATTATTATTTATTCATTTATTATCAAAACAAGCATATACATTACAATAATTTTAATTACTTCAACAATCTTAAGTGTGTTTTGTGCAGCTTTATTATTTAAAAAACGGATGAGGACTCTGCAGATATCTAATGCCTCGGCTCAAGTTAAAAACTTGATCGGGATGTCCCTTCTATTTAGTAATACTATAGTAATATTTTGGTAACAGAAACTAACACAAGTGTTTCCAGGGAATCACTATGTCTTTTTACCATGAAATTAAACAAAAACGGGTAGTTTAGTATTTTGCAGGCCTATATTCATGATTATTACATAGAAACTACCACAAGAGTTTCAGGTAACAAGACACAGCATTTAACATGTTTTGTACAGAATTACCTTGAAATGAAAGGGAATGTTTGGAACATATCAGAGGATGAATTTCTGGTTACTAATCTGGTAATAATTACCAATATTGACTTTCAAGACTTTTCATATGATTTTAAAAGGTATAACAGTGGTAGTAGCCCATATTATTGTGAAAACATCAAACTCAAATATGACAGTGATTATTACCTGTTATTGCTTTGTAATTACACGGCATTACATAATTGTGAGCAAACTATTACCACACTTTTATCATATTATTATGGAGTTATAATGTAATGTGCTTCCACTAAATTAATATACATTGGAATACAGTAGTACTTACCTGTTAAACTGGCTGGTTTGAAGAAGGAAGAAGAGGAGGAAGAGGACAGAGCAATTGATTGCTTCATTGATGTGGTATAAGAAGGTGAGGTTCCCAAAACTAATTCCTCCTTAATAGCAGCATGTTTGGGATGGTCCTGAGGCAGCTCCTTTAAACGTCTCTCCAGGGAGAGACGTAATAAATCTACCTTTTGAGATGACTCTTGCATTCGTGCCTGGGCCTGAGGGACACAAAACACTTATGGTACAGTACAGTTACGATCTTGGGGATTATGCCTTTAATAGATAGTAACAGAGAAAAAGAAATGAAAGAGAGAGAAGACTGGGTTACTGGGTTAAAATCAAGGCCTTCACAGACCACATCAACACAGTAGAGGCCTTCAGAGACAACATCAAGTACACCTGTGAATATGTCAAGGAAAAGGCTTTGGCCTTTTTAGACTGTGCAGCAAACATTGAAGTTGACAGATGTCTGAACATCAACGTGTACAGAAAACTCAGACTGGGATCAGTATCCATAGTTGTGCTAATTTCTAAGATGTGGAACATTCTTTAGTGAGGAGTGGTCAGGCAAAACACATTTCTTTTATTTTTTTAAATGGGATTTACATTTTCTCAGGTTTTCATCAAGACCCTACACCACCGGGCTCAGAGAGTACCCACAGGGCAGAGGGAAAGGAGAAGGAGAAGAAACATATCAAGGATGCACATGTGGCTGTCTAAACTGGGCTTTTGTGAAAACTACAAAAACAAACAAAACAGGCAGAGAGGAAAAGGGCTATATGCACAATAACAATGCAATTTCCCCACATTTAAGATATCAGAAAAATTCAGGGGGATTTTCAACAAGCATGACATTCCTATACATTTCAAACCCAGCAACATCCTAAGACAGAGACAGGTCCACCCTAAGGACTCAATACCCAGACACAAGCTCAGTTCAGTACAGTGAGGAACGTTCAGGCTCAATAACACATGACCCAACACAGGAAAGATTCAACACTCCACCTACATTTGAAGGAGAAGGGACACTCATTTTAGGACAGCAATGTACATGTTTTGGCCAGAGAAGACAGATGGTTTGAAAGAAGCCATGAATGTCAAACTGGAATGAGCATCATTAAACAGAGGAGGAGGCTTATAACACTAGTTATCAGCCAGTCCTGGCTTTCATCCACAGACAGCTCCACACCCATTCACAACTTGACTCATATGACCTGAACGACTCACATGGTGGCTGGGTGTGATAACGATCCACATATCACCCTAACAACTCTCAGGGGTAAACAACCCTGCTAGAGTTTAAAATACCTGAACTTCCTACCAGTCAGTCAGAACTTAAGACTCTTCTTGGGTGAGAGGTGAAACATCTTCAGGTTCCTCGGGGTTCACATCAGTGAGGACCTCACCTGGACTCATCACACTGACTTTATCACAAAGTCAGCCAGACAGTGGCTCTTCTTCCTCCGCAGGCTGCGGAGGCTCAACATGGACTCAAGGATACTCTGCAAGCTTCTACAGGTGCACCATAGAGAGTATCCTGAATGGCTGCATCACCGCCTGGTACAGCAGCTGCACCGCCCTCAACCGTAAGGCTCTACAGATGGTGGTGAAAGCTGCTCAGCACATCACCAGGATGGAGCTGCCATCCATGGAGGACCTCTACACCCAGCGGTGTAGGAAGAAGGCCACCAAAATCATTAAGGACCCTAGTCACCCCCCAGCTACAAACTGTTCTGCTGCTGCTGCCGTCAATCTGGCCGACGGTTCCGCAGCATTCGAGCCCGAACCACCAGGCTCAGGGACAGCTTCATACCTGCAGGCCATAAGACTTTTAAACTGTGCTCACAGCACCACCACTTCTTAACAACTCCACCACTTCTGTTGTGTATATTCTTCTATTGTATATATATCTCTATTGTATATATGTTACTTATAATACCTACTTTACATTTACAGTTTATATTTTATTTGTATAACTTATATTTTAAGGTCTTTACTTATTTTATTACTCTAGTTTATTATTTATGTTTAACTTTTATTTTATACTTTTATTTTCTAAATTATCTTTTTTTTTTTTACTTTTCTTGTTGACAGCCTCTATTGCTGTTAATATTCTTTTTAGCATTGTTAGGAGAGCCTGGGACTTTAAGAATTTCATTACCAATGATTGCTGATGTAATTGTTGTGTAATGACAATAAATTCTTGAATCTTGAATTTTCAAGAACTTGACTTTCTTCAAACTCTTTGGAGTTAATCTATCTATCACCAAATGAGGTAACATAATGTTTACTGATGAAAGCCCTTCCATCTTCAGTATCACAAACTCTGTGTCATTGACTTTTCCAGAACAGTTAATAACATGCTTTCTATCACTCAGACGTACTTGGTCCGCTAGAGAGGACACGCAGAGCAAATGCAACAAACTCGCTCTTCATCTGACTTGTGTGTGAAGCAGTGAACTGTTTTTATGGTCTCTGTGCATGTTGCAAGTGAATGGATACTATGGCTGGGAAAAAAAAACTTTCAGATGAAGGCGAACAGTAAAAAAAAAAAGCAGAAATAAGGACTTAGCACTCTCTTTCTCTTAAATTCGTCTGAGGCCATAGGTGAGGGTGGGAGCGTAGATTGACCAGTAAATCGAGAGCTTTGCCTTTCGACTCAGCTCCTTCTTCACCACGACGGTCCGGTACACCGACCGCATAACTGCATGGACGCTGCACCAATCCGCCTGTCAATCTCACGCTCCATCTTTCCCTCACTCGTGAACAAGACCCCGAGATACTTGAACTCCTCCACTTGAGGCAGGACCTCTCCACCTGCAGTGAAGTTCTTCTGTGCAAAAGTGTTCATTATTAGTAATTATGAAATTTAAAACATTAACCCATTCGCTGTTTGCTTACTGTGGTCTAGGGCTGCACAAATGTCTTTTGCTGAAGTCACTGTTTTTTTTTTTGATTTTTCAGTGATTTGGGAACATGCACGAAGGTGAGACTTGAGATATCTGCAACTGAATCATATGGCCTCCCCAGTATCTGTAACTCACATGTCAGGTATACCATATTATCAAAAATACAGATAATTAACTAAATAATATATTAAAATACATGGTGTTGTTTCTAAAATTACACTCAGATGTTGTACCTGGAAACTCCTGGAGCCACTCTCCCAGTTTGTGGGTTACAGTCCCCAGTGCTCTGATTACAAGTGGCACCACACTGTTGCATTTACTCCCTACATCTTTTACAGCTTCTTTTTCAGTCCTTGGTATTTTCCGAGCTTCTCATGTTCCTTCTTCCTGATGTTGCTTGCCTTCTTCTGTTATTTATCGATTAACACGATGTCCAGTTATGTAGTATGTTCATCCTCCTCTGTGTTACCAGCCCTCGGCTTCCTTCACTCCCTGTACTGGACTTTGGATGAAACCCTCTTTCTAATCGTGGGTTTGTAAGCTTCATTTAAAGCTATTGTTTTTAGTAAATCATGCACAGGTACCCATTTTTAATAAAACATGCGCAGGTATTATTTGGATTGGTTGATGTGTTTTAAATGTCATTATCCCAAATCAAGGGTTTGTATCAGATGACTTTAGTTGTCACTATCATATCCTGATCAGATCTCACTTTTCATAATATATATATAAAAAGAAAAATGAGTAGGTGGGCAGGAGTCATGTTCATAGTCAATGAAATCTAACTTTAGCCAGGGCTGCTTGAGAAACTGCAATCTACATTAAATAAATCATTAAAAAAGGAAAGAAAAATAAAAAAACCCATGGCAGATAAAGTCTCTAAAGTTTTAAGCATTAACGCTCTTATTAGTTGTAGCAATGATGATAGTGGGTCTGATCCCAGGTCACATATATATATATGTATAGGGACTATCTAGCTTGTACCCACCTCTGCAAGTATGCGACGGTCCTGGATCTTACGCTCATTCAGCTGCCTCACCACATTTTTGGCACCTTCTGCTATGGCTGATTCAATCTTTATATGGTGCATGAGTTCTGCCACCCGTAACTCCAGAGGACTGATCATGTCTACAGGGTGACCTGAGGGCAGTGGGAACATGTCAGATTAAGGCATTATCAGCAGATTTCAGAATGATAGAGCTTTTAAGACCTTTGCATCTGAGCCTTTACAAATCTATACTGAGATATACAAGAGATCGGTACCTGTACTTAACCTCAAAATGCTGAGATACAGTCACTTCATGATTTTCAACAGGATTTCCATGTGTCAGATCAAATCTGATATGTCAATCTGTGGTTTAATTTACTTTTTCCTGAAGCCACTGAACCCTAGTTATTAGTTTATATGGAATATACTAAGTAATTAATAACTGCAGCTTTTCAGCATTCATTCAGCCATTTTAACCTGGGAAGAGTTGTTTGACTACAAAAAAAAAAAAAAAATCTAAATACAACATTAGCTTTTCCCAGGCTTCCAATCACATCTCACGTTTTTTCACGAGTTGGTTCAGTTGTTCTGTCAGTAGGTATTTTAAATATATATATATATATATATATATATATATATATACACACACATATGACACACACACACACAGATGCAAGGGCTCTGTGTGTGTGTGTGTGTGTGTGTGTGTGTGTGTGTGTGTGTGTGTGTGTGTAAAATAAGATTTACCATGCAAGCCATCTCGCTCCCCATCTCTGAGTTGACTGACTTTGATAATCTGCATGCGCAGCAGCTCAATCTTAGTGCGGCTGTCCTGCAACATTTGCTGGGCTGTAGAAAGCATTTTCCTGTCCTGGGAAGTAAAATAGACAAGTAAAGCCCACCACATTGCTTCTATTATGTTACACTGACTAATAAAATTATTTAATATGTATAAATATAGGTTTGCATTAGTTAAAATGTTAATCTGTGCATGATGCATTTGTAAATGGTACTGCTTTTGTTCAAAGTAGATTGTCAAATGTAGCAGTCATTAGTAGGGCAGTTGCCAAGGCAAAAAACTAAACATGTCAGGCTTGTTTATTTTATTTTATTTTTTTTGCTGCCAAAGTTAAATTTAGAGTATTTAATTGTATCTTACTATAACTGGAGCACATAAGCCTGGTAAGATGCTGTTAACAGAAACCAAACACGTAGTTACTGGTTCTCTGTACAAATTGGAATATTGTATTTCACACAATTGGGAATATTACATTACTTTTAGAACACCCACAAACTACGCTGTGGTACAACCTATCCTGTGCTCAAGTCATTACACTAATACAAACAAACCCTCACTCATTCCTCTGATAGTTCACATGCTTTTATGATATCAACTGCATATCTTCTTGTCTTTGTTGGCATTATGTCCTGTGAACCGTGTTGCCTCTTTTTTGTGATTTATATTCTTTATATCCATTTCCAAATAAGACAAATAAGACAGATAGAATGCAACAGATAGAAATTAGGGTTCCTTTAAGGCTACAGCTGAATTTTCTTTATTTTAGCATTCCCTGCAATTCTTACTTAATACTGGAGGGACCATACTTTATATTACTTTCTGTACTCCCTCATATTAATTTAATTCCTTTGCAACTGTGCCCTTTTGCATAACAGTTTAACATAATATATTTAGAGCGTTTAAAAAATATAATTACTGACACAAAATTATTAAGAAACTAAGAAGACGAAATAGAGTTCAGGATGTAATTACAGTAGTCAAAGTCAGTGGGGTTCATGCTAATACCATGCTCTACACACTGAGAGGAACAGCTCTGACATTAGGTACTCTCAGCAGTGGCATTTCTTTGTATCCCTCCTCTGTACTTTCTTACACACCACACTCCTTGCCACATAAGTCAATGCTAACTCACTTTGACAAATGTAAGGAAAAACAAATCTCCATCAGCAGACTGACCTGGAAAGTGTGTTAACAGGTCAAAGTAGTGTAGTGTGTATAATATCACCACATTGTACTGTACCTTGACTGAGCTGATGGTGTAAGTCGTTATCATGTTCTCAGCACCCTGCTTAACTTTGGTCTCCATGGTAAGCTGTTTCTTCAAGGTTCTCACTCTACTGGCTAGTGGTGATGTTCCCTCTTCCCACTGACATGACTTTGCAGACTGATCGTCTTCTTCCTCCAAGCAACCTGCTCAAAAACAATCATGTGGTGGGGGTCATTAGAAATACCTTGGTATTCATTCTAGAAGGATAAATAACTGACTGAATACTGTTTTATTTTTTGTTATCTTTCAGTTATTTATTAATGTATTGTGGGTAATATACATCTCTGGAGTGACAATCATTGACTTGTTTCGTTACCCGCCTGAAAGTCTATCTCACCAAGTTCACTTCACCAAGTTTTTTTAGACAAATGAAATAACACTTATAATGGCGGTGGGGATCCCCCTGAGGTAAAGTGTCAGAGAAGTAGTCAAAGACGGCATGTTGAACAACTAATAGTACACAGCCAAAGTCCTATTTTGCTTCTGCCACTAGGGTAAGTCAAGTATAAAATGTGTTAATTCTACTCAAAATGCCTTACCATTTAAACCTATAGGCTTGCCAAACATGTATCCATCTTCCACCATAAACAAAGCAAGATGTGATTTTATTTATTATTTTTTCATTAAATCATTAATTGGGTTATTTGACAGGAACGATATATGTAATCACAGTTACATTTGAATAAAATGCCACTGATATAATGTATATAGCACCTGTAGCTTTAGCCTAGTTGCAGTCCTTGTCGCTGGTTTTGCTTTTCACAAAAGGTAGAACTCAAAGTTGAGTAATTTAAATATAGCAGGGACTTTGGACATAATCTCAAGGTAAGAAAACCTTTAGTACGGCTATGACCTATGACAGTATACAGAAAAAAGGATAGAAAAACATTTCATATAATTTTCTATTGTTTACTCTATTGCGTCACAAATTAAACTCTTTACATTCAAATGGAGGCTGCTTTGTGTTCTTCGACATGAGGGCAGGAAATTTGAAATTTGAAGAGGAGAGTGAACGTGACACAGAACAGGGTAATTCTGAACAGGAGAAGGTTTGGGTATGAAAAGTCTGGCACAAGCCAGAAAACTGTAGTTTGTAAATTATGCTGCCATAAGTTTATTTATATCGCACTTTTCAAGCTAAGAGGACAAAGTGCTTTGCATCAACAAAATAAAAAAAAAACAGAAATTAGGTAAATAAGGTAAACTTCAAGAACAAGATAGTATACGTACACAGTTAAAATAGTGTATAAATGGTGCAGTTCATTCAACCAAATGGTAGAAGAAATTAAATGTTTTATTAAAATGAAGTTAAAAACAGCACACCAGACCTGTATTATGAACACAAATAATAAGAGAAACTTCAAGGGTAACAAAGTATAAGAACAGAGTTAACACTCAATCAACCTTTGACCTTAGCCTGGACTCTGGAATGGCTAGCAGGCCTAACCCAGCTGATCTAAGAGGTCTTTTTGAACAGTAGAGGGTTGAAAGTTCACTGACTAAGGCGCATGGCCATGTAAAGCCTTACAAGTTAGCAGTAACAATTTTAAATGGATTCTAAAAAACTGTTATCCAGAGCAGGGAGGCTTAGACTGAACTAATGTGAGAAAAGAGTTTGGTCTTTGTCAGGAGTCTGGCTGCAGAGTTCTGAATAGTCTGAAGTTGGTCTACATCTTGAGTTCTGAAGCAGGTAATCAAGGTGTTACAATAGTCCAGGCATGAGGAAATAAAGCATGACTAATTTTTTCTATATTGCTAAAAGCTAACATTGCTCTGATCTTAGAGATATTTCTAGGTTGGTGAAAGCCTGATTACAACATTTGTTTGTGTTACGTCCAAAGCTTAGCTCACTGTCAAAGATAACACCCAGGTACTTAGCAGTACTCTTGATTTTAACTTGATATTAACTGTAAAATTAACTGTAAAAAGTCTTGTAGCATCCAGTCCTTCACATCTGCTGTACAGCTCTATAATGTGGTCAATTTGTTGGATTCGGAGGGCTTAATGGAAAGATATAACTGTGTATTATCAGTGACAGTGAAATGAGATATAATAGTGAATGATATGACCTAGTGGTAGCATATACAATGAGAACAGAATTGGTCCAAGGATTGATCCCTGAGGTATGCCACATGTTGTCTGTGTAGTTGGAGGAGATGAATGAGTCAATCAAGACCTAAAATTTTCTATTACATAGATAGGAGGAGATACACTTCCGGTTCCAGAAATGCCCACCCAAAGTTTCTATTCTATTAGAAAAGCGTGACCAGTGGTGTAAAATGTTCAAGGTCAAGCAGCACGAGTGTGGAGTATTGTCTGGAATCTAAAGCCATTGATAAGTCATTTATTACTCTTACCAGAGCTGTTTTGATGCGACATTGCTTGCAAAATCTGATTGAAATTTCTCAAAAATAATGTTGTCTGTTGCCTGTTATGTGGAAGAATGGAGCAATATTGATTGGTTCTGATCATTTGCTGGATTGGTCTAAAATATTTTAAAACTGATGGATCAACGGCAGGTCCTTTTAGCAGCAGCTGAATACAGGTTATTTTAAAATTATCTGGGGCACATCCACAAGAAAGGGAGCCATTTAAAACCTGAAGCAGACTGGGGCCTATTTTAATTATGTCCAGATGACTGGATGACGGTTTCATGTAGGACACAGTGTTGGTGAGAGTTCCCATATCAACTGGCTGGAATGTATCTAGCAAATGAAGAAATGAACAAGGAAGGGTCATTGGAGAAATCTGAGGGGCATTTTTATTGAGAAAAAAAAGAGAAATTTCTCACAGTCAGCAGCAGATGAATAATTGACAATATGTTTTGATTTAGTTTTAAGTGGGGTGGCTGTGTCCAGTGCAGTTTCACAAATCTGATTGAATTTTCCTTGTAGCTGGTTAATATCTGAATTAAAAGTCAAAATGTGTTCTTGTTTGTTAAAATGGAGACAGGATTCCTCAGCAGTGTGTTCAGTAACAATCTGAAACTGAGTGGTGTATCTGTGTGTCTTTGGTGCAGCATGCAACAGAATGTTGTATGAAATACACTGTTGGTAAGAGATGGGGAGATCCATCATAGATACATTATATAAGTCTATACCAAGCATAAACACCAAGTCTAAAGTATGTCCACAGTTATGTGCTGGGCCAGTTATACGTTGAACCATATTAAAAAATTTAGTGATATTAAAAAACTCTGCTCGAGTAAGATTTGAGGCGTCATCTATGTGTAAGTTAAAGTCAGTTACTAGGACCATCTCAAATTTTAAAACAACCAATGATAAAAATTCAGAAAATCTGCTAAAAACATTGGATTTGCCTTGAGAGGACGATAGATGCCCACACACAATACTGGAGTGGCCCCAGTCATTTTCACGCTCAAGTCCTCAAAGCTTCAGAGGTTGTTGACAGTAACGGTCCTGCATTTTTGCTTTTTTAAATAACAGCAAGGCCTCCATCATGACTAAGTGACCTAGGGAGAGATGATAGAGATGGTAGATAGAAGAAGTTGTAATTAGTGACCAGTGTTATGGTCAGATATGTAGGTGAAGTGCGCAGTCACTTGTTGGCAGCATTAAATCAGAATAAAATATACTGTCTGTTAAAATCTAAGTGCCTAGGTAACTGGGATCAATTCCATCTCTCCAATAAATTGATCAACTGTTCCAGAAAAGATTGAAAAGTTGTCAATAAAAGCTACGTTGCAGACTCTACAGGTGGACTGAGGCAAGCATGTTCTCCCTGTACCTGCGTAGGTTCTCTCCAGACAATTTCACATTGTAGTTTGTATGGACTTAAGTGGTTACAGTTGAAAGATGGTGATGATAAACAGCAGTGCGACATTAGTTAGTAGAGTGTTATTGTGGCGGGGATAAAAATCGAGGCAATAGCATTCTTTCCTGCTTTTTGGGTGTAGCAGTCTATGGCTGGAGAAGCTGTTTAATGCCCCCATAGTCTCATGCAGAGGGCGAGAGGTGTTGTTCATGATGGATGTCATCTTAGCAAACATCAGCATCCTCCTCTCACCCACAGAGTCCAGAGGGCATCCCATATGAGAGAGAGAGAGAGAGAGAGAGAGAGAGAGAGAGAGAGAGAGAGAGAGAGAGAGAGAGAGAGAGAGAGAGAGAGAGAGATAGAGATAGATAGATAGATAGATAGATAGATAGATAGATAGATACTTTATTGATCTCCAAGAGAAATTCACATTTCCAGATAGCTCTCTTTACCAGTTTGATATCAGTCTCCCGACTGATATCTTTGAACAATGAGATCCCTGTGATGCTTTGGAAGCTCTCTGCAGACCATGGCTTGTGCTGGAAGATGTGGCTACAAAAATGTGAAGAAAAGCCTACTTAGAACAGCTGAACTTTATTTGGGGTTAATCAGAGGCACTTTAAATGGTGACAGGTGTGTGCACTGACTCCCATTTAACATGAGTTTGAATGTAATTGGTTAAATCCGAACACAGCCATACCCCCAGTTATAAGAGGGTGTGCACACTTGTGCAACCTCATTATCTCAGTTGTTTATTTTTACTTTACCTCCCTAAAAGATTTCATTTTTTTTTATTGCATTGTACAGTTTATGGGTCACATTAAAGGTGGAAAAAGTTGTGAAATTATTTATCTTGGTGTCATTTTTTTACATCACAAAAACCTGGCATTGTGAACAGGGGTGTGTAGACTTTTTATATCCACTGTAGATCGACTGGTAAATTGAAAGTTTTGTCTTCTGTCATAGCTCTCTCTTCACCACCATGGCCTGGTACAATGCCCACATTACTGCTGATGCTGCACCGATCGGTCTGTCGATCTCATGCTCCATTTTACCCTAACTCATGAACTTGAACTCCTCTGTTTGAGGCAGAAGCTCACCCCCAACCTAGAGGGAGCAATCCACTTTTATTTTTTTTTTACTTATTTCTGTTCTTTATTCTTATTCTACTTTATAGTTATTCTTTATTGCACAATTGAAGGAGCTAATGGTCATTCATTTCACTGTGATTATTCCTTGTATAATCATATGTGGCAAATAAACCTTAATTTGAACTCACTGAAGTCACTTGGAAAATCAGTAAGTCACATTAACTGTAGAGAAGAGGCTTAGAGAAAATATGGACCTGGATATAAATTTGCAGCTGCAAAGAATCCATCTAGATACATAATTAATGATGGAACTGACAAGACAGCGCTTATACAAAAAGCAAAGATTGTAAACAACAATAACCGAAAACAAAATATGCCTGGTTTCAAGTGTTTTATAGACACGTTAAAGGTACATTGAGTTGCTATTTGTAAATGCAACAGGTGGCCCCATAACTGGCCTCTCTTACCCATTTTTGTTAGAGTCTCACCACTCACACTCTGTGCACTGTTGGTGTCATCCTAAACACAGCAGAATAAGAAAATACAGGCAGAAGGCTGGGTCTCTGCAAATACAGACACAGCCATATCTTTCTAGTGGATCATTAGATCTGACCAAGAGGGATCATTTTTGAATGAGTCTTACATTTAGGTTTAGGAAAACCATACTTGTTATACCTGTTGTACAACTTTGTTAATGTATTCATTTACAAATAAGGATCAAACTTTTCAAGACCGCTGACCCAGCCTGCCACAAATTACCATTAGGGGCACAAAAAGTTTGTTTCCCTGCATTTTTTTATCTGGCAAAGTGTCGGACAAAGAACAGACTTCTTTTTATCAGTCAAAGCATTTCTTTGAAAATCCACACAAAGTTTCTGCTCCTGAGTTATGAATTTTAATCAAAATGACTCCAGCAAATGATCAGTTTCAGTTACCTGTGGTTCTGTCCTTCTCCGTGGCCATAGACCTGGCATTGAGCTCCTGCAGTTCCCAGTGCAACTTCTCCAGCTTGCGGCTTGAGGCCTTGAGTTGGCTCTCTACATCAGCTGCGCTCTTACGATTGGTGACCACCCGCCGCAGTCTCTCAGCAGCCTCCTTGATCTTCAACTCCCGCTGGATCTCTTGCCTGAGCAGAGTACGAGCATACTCCAAACGCTGCTGAAACTCTGGGTCAAGAATATCCCCTTCATCCAGACCATGCAGATTACCGTTCTGAAGAACACATCAAAACTGATTTAATTTCTAATCACTGTGGTTGTCATTTTTATATTGTTTTACAAAGAAACACACTAATATGACATCACATCACACCACCCACAATAAAAAGTAAGGTCATCACTCAGATTTTCACCCATAGAAAGAGAACAATGACATCAAAGGACAAAAACAGCAATCAGAAATTTGAAATGGAAAGAAAGCATAAGTTTTGCACAGTGGTTGATGTAGCCACACAAGAAAGGAGAGTAACT
Source organism: Scortum barcoo (assembly GCA_023238725.1). NCBI lineage: Eukaryota > Metazoa > Chordata > Actinopteri > Centrarchiformes > Terapontidae > Scortum > Scortum barcoo. The sequence goes on along the minus strand of CM041545.1, from coordinate 278,732 downwards.
ACTTAAATAAAAGGGAAAGCCTTCTAAGGAAGTTAAGTATTTCAGTTAAACCAAGCTGTGACAATGATATCAACCATGACCCAACAAAAACAAGACTAAATTAAAACCTAATAGGTGGCTGCACTGTGTATGGTCAGTGTCCTGTATTGTGGCCAAAATCTTACAAGCATAGCTCAAGCTCCGAATATTCTTTAGTATTTGATGTATCATTGAGGTTGGAAAAATATAAGTTTTAAGAAAAACGCAGGCCAGCACAGTGGTGTAGTGGTTAGCACTGTCACCTCACAGCAACAGGATTCTGGGTTCAATCCCACTGGCTGACTGGGAACCCTCTGTGTGGAGTTCTGCGGAGCCTGCATTGTTTCTCTCTGGGTACTCCAGTTTCCTCCCACAATCTTAGGTTAAGGTTAAGTGCCGACTCTAAATTTCCCCTAGGTGTGAGTGTGTCAGCCCTATGACTGACTGGCATCTAGTCAAGGGTGTACCCTGCCTCTTGCCCAATGATAGCTCCAGCCTTGTGTCTCAAGATAAGCAGGTATAGATAATGGATGGATGCTTCAGGTTAAATATTGATTAAATATTCAATTTTAAATGTTGATTAGCCATACTGGAAACGCAGTTGTACATCTCTCATTAAATCAAGTAGTCATTATCAGTTTTAGTGGCACAATGCCTCCTCCTTGTGGATAAATATCTGAATAGCTTTCTATTACAGTGCCAATGGTATTAAACTTTTCCTCCTGTCAGGAAATCAGACGCTGTGTCAAGAAGAAGAGCTGGAACTAATTATTTTCATTATCAATTTATCTGTCATCTATTTAGCCTTTTGTTAATCATTTAGTCTTAAGGAGGAATGTCCAAATTAAAGTCCACAGAGACATGATCAAATGTTTTTTTTTAAACCAGAAGCCAAGATATTTAATATAAAATATTTTATAAGATGCAAAATATACAGAAGCAACATGTCTTCAAATTTGAAATGATACAATCAGAAAATATTTGTAATTTTTATTTGATTAATTAGCAAAGAAATTAATCCATTACCAAAAGCATCGCCACCTAGCATGCACTGTACAAGACACAGCACAGAGCCTGGACATGTTGCCTCGCTAATTTATCACAGGGCATAGAGACAAACACCCATATACAGAGACCTACAAACAATTTTAACGGCCCAGTTCACTTATCCTATATGTATCTGAATCGCCCGAAGAAAAAGAGAGGACACCTACATAAACATAGCTCATCACTAGCCCTAGAAAATGATATTCCCTTTGTACTTATCAACTTGCAAAAGACATACTTACTATAAACAGACTGGAGTTAACATTGAAGTTACCATTTATGAAATGTGAAATTAAAGATATGTAGAGATTAGTTTTTGACTAAATCTAAACATGAAATTTAGATTAAATTTAGATTAAATTAAATCATGACCATTTAATGGAGTATATTTGCTTTTCAAAGAGGCATTTCTCTGTTTGAATCCTCTGTCTGTTGTGTTTGTTAATAAATCATGTATTCTAATAAAGACAGGCTCTTTTTTATATTGGTACACTATATTCTAATTTTAGACTGTTAGTGGACTACTATAATCGCAGACTGTTCTTGTGGTTTCAGTAGATTTTATCTTATTGTAGATTGTTCTTGTACTCTTAGAAGATTTTTTTATATTCTAGACTAGTTTTTGTTGTCTCTCAATAGACTTCATTATTTCAGTATTTTAAACTATTTTTGTGGCATCAGTAGACTTTATTTGGCTTGTAGTGTGTTCCTGTTATGTTAATAGGTTTTGTAAGGTTGCAAAATTCTGGAAATTCTGGAAAAAGTGGAAACTTTCCATGGGAATTAACAGTGATTTATGGGAATCAACAGGAAATAAGAAAGATTAGAAAGGGAGCAAGTTAATCAATGTTATTGGGGAAACATTCAAGCTTATCATATATATGGTGTGCTAACTAGAAATTTAAAATGAACAACTAATTAATTCAAGAAACAAATGATTTATTAAAACTCCTCAATTAGCTTGCTCTGCCAAGATGCACTCCAGTTAGCCAGCAAATACTAGCAAAAGGTCTTCAAGGGTCAAAAATAGTGCCTTTTGATTTATTTAAAAAATATTTTATCTCAAGTAATGTAATCAAAACTTATTTGAAAGCATTTAGTGCTTTGGCTCAGACAGTGTAGCAATATCTGTAGTAGTGTAGGCTGTGATGTGATGCTGCTGAATGCAGTGCATTGTTACAATTCAATTAAATGGGCATAATTTTCATCAAAACATCTAATTAGACCTAGTATTTTCCACCCAAATATATTCACTATTTGAAATTTCTAAGTTTTTGAATGTAAAAAATTACCAAGCCCATCTTGACTTGGAAAATACCAACCCACCTGTTCCTCTGATGTTAGTTGACTTTAATCCAGTTTAGTCTCCTGCTCCAGCTTTTTCTGTTGTACTGAACTTTAATCACTGGTATTAGTAAACTGTAAACTGCTTCTATTTTGTTTTATAGGTTTGTGCAAGCTGAGCTTACCTGCACTTAGTGTTATTTTGAACAAATCTGGTCAAAAGCTCTTATTCTGAAAACTCCTCAGTGTTTTGTTTGTTAAGGTGTCAATGGAAACAAGTTTTGCCAGGCCACCACAATCACTTGTATTACTAATTAACAATGTGTGGTTAGCACTTTTGTAGCCAGTTGAGCGTTCAGCATTTGTGTATAAAAACAGCACTCCTTGTTTGAAGTTGCAGGCTTCAGCCTTCTCCTTCACCCACACATCCAGACCCGCCTGCACAAGGGGCAGCATTGGTTTGCTAATCTGCCCTAAGTGGAGATTTTCTTCCTACCTGCTTCTATGCTTCAGTCATTGTTTCAAATTTCACACAGCATCTGTTAAACATTAAACATTGTTGTGCTTGACTGTCAGGTCCTCTCTGGGAATTCTTGGAGGAATTAAACATTATCTTATCAATCATCCATGAAGATCGCCCCCTGCTTGTACCTCTCAGTGATGGTTCTAACATCCTAACCTGCCCTATAGTCACATCTTCATCTCCTACTCTAAATTTCTATAGGACTATACCTACAGGGTACCTTGGAGAGAACATGTGTCTGTGTCCTTGTATACTCACTACTGGGGTCCCTCATCCCTTTTCTCTTCATGCCAATCCCGTAGCTCTCTTATGCACTCACATTGCTTTTCCTATCACAGCTATGCATGTGATACTCCCCAAGTCTTAAATGCAGGTGACAGCACCAATCTCTGTATGAAAGCCAAGAATCTTACAACAGAGGATGCACACCAACTTAATCTTCCAGTCTTTCACTGTTAACATGTTCATACCTTAACGAAGAGGCAGTGTAGTTCTGGTTCAGGCTCGTTATCTGGACCTCAACTACTGCAACTCGCTTCATGCCAGTGTGCCAGCATGAGCCATCTGACCTCAGCAGCTCATCCTGAAATCAGCAGGCTGGCTGGTCTTCAAAGTACCCAAGTATTCGCCCATACAACATTGCTCATTCATTCCCTGCACTGACTACTGGTTCATCAAATCCAAATCAAAACACTTGTACTTGCCGACCATACCGTGAATGGCTTAGGCTCATTCTTCAAACTTCAAACATGAATACATTCACAAACAGGACATGAGACACTTATTCACATACACCCCAGCCAGCTCTGCCACCAGTTCTTATAAGGATTGAAAAATGTTCGTACATACCCCACTGAATTTTTTCCCCCAGAGCTGTACAATGCATTTCCCCCTATTGACTGCACTTGAACAACTGACCCACCCCCGCTACTGTGCATTGCGTGCTGCAACTTTGGACTTTAGTTAGTGTGCACATATTATTATCATTATTATTATTATTATTACTTACTTACTATTATTATTACTTACTATTATTATTCTTTTTACTATATTTACATTTAAAGCTGGAAGTCACCAATACCAATTTCGTCATGTGAAAACATGATGACAATAAATTATTCTTGATCTTCTTGATGGTGATCTTGAATTGTTTTGTGTTGTTATCTATAATTGTAAATTCTCATGACATTACATTAGAGCTGAATCTGTCATTTGAAAGTTATCGGCAAATATTTTTTATAGTTGGTTAATCTGTAAAGCATAAATACCAACTACTGCATAATTCTTTGGCCAATACTTTGGCCTGAAACTGGCATATGAAAAAGGCGTGACCAGCCTTTTTGTTATGTTTCCAAACACAAAAAAAGCTAAACTACTATATCCTCTTTGAAATGTAAATGTAAATATCTACAAATACAAAACTATAGTGGAAATTACTCTTCAATACCCAACATGTGTTGCCACTTTGTATCTGTCTCTGTTCTATGGTGTGCTGGTGACATTTAAAAGTGGCCAAAATCTCTGGTCTAGCCAGCTAGATGGAAATAGGATAGATGGAATTTCTGAAGACCAACTGACAAAGAAAAACAGTTTGCAGAATCAATACTAATGTTGTAAGGATAGTTACTTAGTCAATTTAAGGATTTAAATTAAATCAACCAATAATTTTGATTTTCAAACGATAATCACAATTAGTCTAGTTTCCTGTATACTCTCTGACTTTTGCATTGTTGCCTCCCTATACAGATGACATGCTTCTATCAGGCATGGACATGAACTGTAGTTATTTCTTTAATTAAAAAACATCTGAAAAGTAAAGGTTAAAAGGTTAACCATATTAGGTTATTAAAGGTTTTATTAATAATGTTAGGATAGAATAGTGGCTTATCCAGGATGAACTGACTTATGTAATATATCTGACATTTAAATATGGCCACAAGGTGCTATCAAAATTAGAAAGAAAAATTGTTCAAAGGGTCAAAAGGGAGAAATTCCCCATTGAAACATAGTTAAGTCCCTAATGGACCTCAAGGGAAGAGGCTGGGCTTAAAGGTATAATCAGTACATTTATGGTTAAAACACAGAATTTTTTTTTCTACGCACAAGATAAAAAACAACTATATGAAATAAACTTGTGATCTATGGTACACTTATGTAACATGAAAAGCATAAATTGATCATTCAAAGAATTACTTCGCTAAACTCATTTACATTCAGCCCAGACTGATTTTTTTTTTTTGCTAGTTTCCCCTTTAAGCCCATCAGATAAAAATGTAATGTAAAAAATATAGATAAACATGCACATTTAAAAGATACAGGCACTAAGACATAGAAGAGAGTGGAAATGGTCCAGTATTGTGTTTCAGCTCCCCTCCCTTCCCTTCAGCATTGCCCCGTCTAATTCTCTCATTTTAACTAATTTTATCTTCATTGGTTTTCTTCAGTTTACTTAACAGGGATTGAGGCTCCACCAAATACTCTGCTCTGATTGGTTCTTTTGATTCAGGTATAGTGGATTCTTGTCCAATGATCTTAGAGGCAGCAGGTGGAGAGGAGTCTGATTTTATCACAAATGATCTGTCTCATATTCTACTGTCAGGATATAGTGACAGTTTAAGCAAATATGACTAAAAGTAATTTGTAATAATGTTATGTACCTCCTTTAATATCTTAACAATAGCATAATATGAAAAGCATACAAAAATGTAAAATGTGTAGGTTTAGGCGTCATATGATTGCAATGAACCACAATATGTACTTACTGTATTGATGCATGTAGTCATTTAGCTAGGATGCTAAAATTCTTGATGTCAAAGTTAAGTAATAGTCTAACACATTTTTATGCAAAACACAAATCACTTAAATCTTGATAAAAAATTAGTATTGACCAAAAACAGATGTTGCATAATGCAAAAATGTTATTTTCTAAGGGTATCAAAATCACCAACGTTTTTTTTTGCAACTTCTGAGGTACATGGCACATATATGCTTCACCAACTCAATACTGACTTACAAGTAATTTACATAAGAAGCAGCTTTATTGGAACAAATACCACACAGCAAAAATGTATGATGTAGGTTTTTTATTTTTTTATTTGACTCAGAAGTTGCAAGTGGGTTTATGGTAGCGGGTTTTTAGAGACGTTTACTCTATTATAATATATATAATAATATAGTATAGTTAGAGGATTAATCAGTAAAAAATAAATGAAAATAATTGACAAATTGAATTCATCAGATGAGGCTATATCATTGTAAGAGGGTATAACATTGTAACAAAAAACTAAATCAAACAAAGTTACATGACAAGAAGCTCTATAAGAATAATAAACAAATGTTAAAAAAAAATTATGACAGTATTATTGAAGTAGTCTAAGTATGGATATGCTTAAAGGTCATGATTTAGCCTTAAAGCGATTTACATTAGATTTATCACTCTACCACTGCATACAAAGCCCAGATACCTATACAAACTATTAATCCACATTACCTATGAAAGCAATACTCCTTTGCTCCAAGTAAGTGGCTTAGCTATAGGCTGAAGCAAAATAACAGCTACTGAGGAAGGCTGCCTTTTATGTTAGGTATTAACTTTTTTTTCTGTGGCTATTATCTGCTGTACTGCTCACAAGGCATACCTCCTGTCAATCAAAACAAGTACACCTTTTTCTGATGGGGGTGGTTTCGAGCGTGGATCCCATTATAAGACAATGAATCTGGTATTTTACTCTGTTACTTGCTCTGCAGTCAGTCATTTTGGGGGGTTAGGCCTACTTGTATCAGCCTATATTTTTGTGATATTACCATGTCGCATCATAGGCTCTTTCTGAGCTAACTCTTCGCTTATTCATCTTCTGTCAAACAAAAAAGTCACTGCACTGATTGTGGAAGAAGGTTAAAGTTATGCCGAGACGAGTCATGCCATCTTTAACAAATTAAACGTTTAAATGGTTACTTATTACGTTTAACTGCAGCTGTCTGACAAGCACGAAAACGGAGTAACAGGAAAAGCAAACGAGAAAAACTGGAAAATCCAGTTCGCCTGTATGGCAAAGTAGCCGAAGAGGGTTTTTTTAAACTTAACTAAACTCCAGGTATTGACATTATGTTGTTACCTGATGTGTCCATGATAAATTGACATTATTAGACAAATTAGATAACATGTGGTCTCAAATTTACCTGTAGTGTCAAACCAGACATGGTGGCTGTTCGATGTCTGTGCTGGACATTCACACGACGTCAACGCCCGCCTTATCTCCCCACGGTATTCTTCAGGTCAGAAAGTAGGTGAAACAGCTACGCTCCAGGAGAAATAGTGCAACCAGCTTATGTACACTGAAAGCGGCATGTGAAACTCGACGTCTGTTACAGTTGTTCACAGTCGCTTCTTCTGAACGTGACCGTAGTAACAAATCTGACTACAAGTTTGAATTAAGTGAAACTAGGGCTGGACGCAAAACTGACGTCAGTAGATTGCGGTTGGATTGGTTGGCAGGCAGAGACACTGCAGGAACCAATCACACTGGGTTATTCAATGCACCTGTCGAGGTATCTTTATGATGCGTTCGCCTAGCCCATGATCTCCTCTCATACCTGATATATTCAGCTCTGAGAAAAATTGGCCAAGGGTGTAGGCCTATTCCATTAAAAAAAGTTCCATTAATTAAATTCCATTAAAATATTCTTCTTTTTATCAAAAATATTTAAATGTATCTTTGCTTATCCAGTTTAAACCAAACACAATTTCTAATATGAAAGCAGCAAAACGTAGGTAATATTTGCTGTTATAAATGTGTTTTTTAAGACTTAACATAAATGGAGTTTGAAAAGTAAACAAAAAAAACTTTTCTGACAGCCATTAAATCCGTATACATTTTTCTAATAAATTTAAAATAGTTTGGTAAATGGACAGCTAATACGATCAAGCGCATTATACGGATTTACATTCAATGCACTCTGTAGCTTTAAATTGCAGTGCTAAACTCCAGCCAGCTGGGGGCAATAGAGTACAATAAATGCCTTCAAGCGCCATAGAGCAAAACAAGCGTGAAAAGCTGCGCTCAGTCCTCCTTATCGTGGGCTTGAAGACGCGCACTCGGTGTAAGGTGGAACTAACTTTTATCCTCCAAAGAAGAGTTACAGACCTCCCGGGATACTCATTTGGTCAAACGTCTCGCAGCAAACGATAACCATGTCGGCCTCATCGGCGAAAGTCAGTAGGAAGGAGAATTCAAATCACGACGGAGGGGATGAGACCTCTGGTAACGTTAAGGAATGGCGGTTATCCTGTAACGTTTCAACGCCATTTTCATTTGTTTTTCGACATTTTCGTATTTTCATTGTAGTTTGTTTTATGGTGTCGAGTTGAAATTGTATCGGTTTACGGGTGGGACTGTTTAATTGACCTTTTCTGGTATAAAACAGTAGGGTAAAATGATGTTGTGCATGACTGTTAAGCAATGTAGCATGCTAGCATGTGCTAACTATTTAGCCAGCGTGAGAGGTTAACGCTAGCTAACGATTAGCCTACGTTAGCTTCTACTCCATATGAAGGAGGTCGGTATTTGCATTGCATAAGCTGCATTTAACTTGTTGTGCACTTACTATCGATGCATACAACTTTAGGAGTTTTGTTGTAGGGTGGTTCTGATAACATTACGTACTGCCGTGTATTTCCTCATGCACGTTTGTAGCCGTAGCTTCATTTACGATTTTCTGCCCTCATTATTAGCAAATGTAATATTTACTGTATCCCGTTTTCCATCGGTAAAGAGAGACCTATCACTGATAACGTCAACGTTAGCTGTTCGGTTTAATATAACCATGCTTGCGAAATGGCTTTGTGTGCGAGTTTTTAGCTGGGCGAAATGTAAACAAGTGTCCCTCCTTCATTTAGACCTCAATACTCTTGTAGTGGTGTGGTTTTGTTAATGTTCGGTCAGCTTTACAGGATGTTGATTTTGGTGGGAAGTACATAGAATTTTGCAGCGAGACGTCGTTAAGCCCTTCATTCAAATCAGGCCGCCTTTAACAGCAACAGGAAGCTCCAGACAGGAGGAGGCAGGGGGTCTGTCTGCCGTGGATTCAACACACACACACACATACACGCACGCACACGCGCTCTAATCAAGCACACTAATCAAGCACACCAATCTTATGTCCCCCGTTTAAGACACCTTGCATTCAATGGATAAATCTCAAAGGAAAGCCTTTTTGCTGCATAGAAATTACGTAAATATGACACACTTTATATAACATATTTAGTCAAAAGCAGATACCACAAAACATCATTTTAATCCACTGAAATCATTAGGGAATCTTAACCATGAGGAGCTGATGTTTTTATAAAGTGAAGTTGAGGTTACTATAGGTTGTCATGAGCTGCAGAGCCAACTTGGCCATTCATTGTTGCCGTGAAATTTTCACAGCTGATATTATAGCAAACCTGCTTCGTTTATATGAACAAAATTACTTTTAATTGGTCTTAACATACTTTGAAATATTGGCGTGTGAGTGACATTTCATGGAGATTTGTTTGCCAGACCAACACATAGCCCAAAATATTCTTATTAACTTAAGGTGTCTTAGTAAGGTGCTGGGCCACCACGAGCTAACAGAACAGCCTCGGTGCTCCTCGTCATTGATTCTTCCAGTCTTTGAACTCTACTGGAGGGATGAACACTATTCTTCAATATTATCTCATTTGGTGTTTTGATGGAGAGCTCAGTCTAACACATCACTACAAAATCTCTCATAGGAATTCAGTTGGGTTGAGATGTGAAGGTCATAGCACATGATTCACATCTTTTTCATCCTCATCAAACCAAGCCCCCACCCCATTTCCACCAGGAAGAAATGTTTTAGGTGACAAGTGGCTGAAAAATGCCTGGAAAGAGGGGAGGGTGTTCATCCCATTAGTACAGTTCAAAGACTAAGGTTTTTTTCCCCCTTTTTAATTCGTCACTTTTCTGTGTATATATACTTTCAGAAAAGGAGCAACAGGAAGCAATTGAACACATTGACGAAGTACAGAATGAAATTGACAGGTGAGTTTGAATCATGTTTGTGAGCACTGAAAGATAGGTGGAAAATAGTTTTTTTTATTGACATGTTTTGCCCTCTCTTACCAGACTGAATGAACAGGCAAGTGAAGAAATTTTAAAAGTAGAGCAGAAGTACAACAAATTACGTCAGCCATTCTTTCAGAAGAGATCAGAACTCATAGCTAAAATCCCTAACTTCTGGGTCACAACATTCGTCAACCATCCACAAGGTAAACATGCTTTATCTAATAATTATATTGTCTATATATGGTGATTCTAACCATAAGAGCTAACTTTCTCTGTAACAAAAATGATCATCAATTGAGTAAACAGCCACTGTTTCCATTTATTTACAACTACTTTTCAAATGGTTTTGATAGTTTGATCACCAGACAACCATCTGTGCTTGATTTGTGTCTGACCTGTAGTTTCAGCTCTTCTGGGGGAGGAGGACGAGGAAGCACTTCATTACTTGTCAAGGGTGGAGGTCACTGAGTTTGAGGATATCAAGTCTGGATATAGAATAGATTTTGTGAGTTATCTGGCTCACCTGGTATTTTTACATCATAAATGTCGTGCCATATTCTGATACAGATGTGACATAGATATTTTCTTTTCTGTAGTATTTTGATGAGAATCCGTATTTTGAGAACAAAGCCCTCTCCAAAGAGTTTAATGTAAACGAGAGCGGAGATCCAGTTTCCAAATCAACTGAAATCAAATGGAAAGCTGGAAAGGTTGGTTTGTATTTTTCTTTGGCTTGTATCTGAATTCATGAAAAAATCTTGAATTACCTTATTTTAATACTGCTAGACATTCACTATCCCAGGCAGTAGAAAATCATTTAACTGAAGTCAACAATTTGATTTCACTAACCATTGTACTATGTATACTTCAGCCTGTCTCTAGTCCTCCCAATGTTGGTCTTTGTTGATGTTACTTCACATGTAGTTATTATTCTTATCACAAAACAGTTGATAACCTTCCATCTTTACTGGACATATTTTCTTTCCTAGGACCTGACAAAGCGTACAGGCCAGACGGCAAACAAAACTGGAAAGAAAAGGCAGCATGAGGAGCCAGAGAGCTTCTTTACCTGGTTTACTGACCACTCAGATGCAGGTGCTGACGAGCTGGGAGAAGTGATCAAGGATGACATCTGGCCTAACCCGCTACAGTACTACTTGGTAGGTTTATTGCTCTTCATATTGGTTTCTTCCAGTCTTGGAGAGTGTTAGGATAGAAAACAGCCCTGTATTTTTATATAGTCCTGCCCTCACACCCTACACACTTGTTATTGGCTGGGGGCCACACACCACTGCCCAAAGGCTGATTCACAGAAACATCTAAAATACAGCAGAATAAGAAAATACAATGCAGGTCTCTGCATGTAGGCAGGCACTGCCACACGCTTCTAATGGATCAGAAGTGATGATTACAGGGATTATTTATGTATACACCAAAACACCGGATGGTTCTCTGTAAATACAAGAAGTCATTGCTCAAGCACAATATTACTAACACAGAAGTATGTGTATGTATGTCTGAATGTTCCCGAAAGGTTCCAGACATGGACGATGAGGATGGTGATGGTGATGAGGATGATGACGAAGAAGAGGGTCTGGAAGATATTGATGAGGGGGAGGAAGAGGAAGATGATGAAGATGGGGATGGAGAAGATGGAGAGGTAATGACACTGTAGAACAAAAACATACACCTATTATACTCTGGAGTGCTGCATCAGTAATTGTAATCAATGATAAATTGGATGAAGACACCTCCTGTCCTATAGTATATATAATATGTAACTCGCATAATTTAAATGATCTTGAAACAACCAGTCTGACAGTTTTGTTTTTGTTTTTTGTCTTTTCTTCTTTAAGGATGACGGTGAGGATGATTAAATGTTTCAACCAGCACCTCTTTCCAGTCCTCACTCTGATCATCTGACAACCCATGGGAGCAAAATATTGTTTTTGGGGGGTGGGGGGGTGTTTTTGTTTTGTTTTTTAAAAAAAGGAAAAAAAGAAAATCCTGTGTCGTCAGCGTGTCCGTCCTCTCCCTCTGCAATCACGGCCAGTCCATAATGCCATGTCTAAAGACCAGCTCCATACGCAGCAGGTCTACATCGGATGCAGTGGGTTTGGGTGGGGGTGTAGGTGACTCTCGAAGTCTCACTGGTCATTGTTTCCCTACATCTCCTGAAGACATGCAAAAGAATTAAAAAAAAAATTTTGTAGCCTTCTGCACGTCATCCTACGTAGATTTAAAATACGTACAATAGCAATTTCTATGTAAAATATGAAATGATTCTGTTGAAGTTGTGAGTTCAATAAAAGTAAGCCATGGTACAGTGATAACTTAATCATAGCATCCATAGCCACTTTATACACACACAGAGACAGAGAGTGGTGGGGGTACTAAGGCTCATTAGAAGCTGCATTTTTCCTTTGTGACTTAATTGTACTAATGGAATTTATTGAAAGCACCAGCTTGTTCTTTCTTTCAGCCAGGGTCAGGGTAAACATTTTTTGAATATACATGTTTCTCGGTCAGATAGTTTATTGTATACATGTTTTGTAAATTGTAAATGTGGGTGGGGTAAAGGGGGCAGAGGGGCTTTGACACCAACTTTAGACATCTGTTTTTAAAAAAACATTTGTTTTTCCAGGTTTTTAAAAAAAATTTGTTTTTCCTGGAATTTTTTTTTTTTTTGTAATATATAAAAACTGGAATTTTTTTTTTTTTTGTAGGTATGGCATAAAAACATTAAAATTAAGATGGAAGAGAAATTGGCATAACATTTTAAGATGGAAGAGAAAATTCCTGTAGAGTCCTCTGTGGAATTTGCAGTGTTTCTCCTGTTCTGCTGGAAACCTATTCACATCAAATTACATGTACCAGTTTGCTTTATTGCATAAATAAATGTATACATGATGTATGGCGTAGTTTAATCACATTTGGGTATTACAGCTGCAGTTACTTGACTATATCTACACCATGCTTTGGTTTGTTTTTATTGCCATTCAGGCAGTCCAGAAGTTAGATGATTACACTTTTGAAATGTCATTCAGCAAATTAACACTTATCAGGCAAAAGTGAATGTATTTCTAGACAAATGACAGAACAGATGGGTGCATTTTTGGATGTTTAGGGGCACTTTTATTTTGGTAGGATGAGCTAAAGTGAGACTTTTTGGCAGATCAAACAGACCCAACAATCAGCTCGATAGCAGCCTCAGTAAATACTCTTGCTAACAGTTTCAAACAGTCAGGCTGTACAGCCTGCTGTTGGTCCAGTGGATGCTAATAATCTTTGATGTTAAGATTTGTTGTATAAAACGTATTGGGCGTTAATGGTTCTCTAATGTGACTATTGTTAATCATTACTGTTTAGATGTGTCCCATTGTTAAATGCTGAACACTTTGTTGCAATTGGGTTTTAAAATAAACAGTTTGGGCTGACTCAGGTTTTAAAAAAATGTTGGTGTTGGATTTTTTTTTTTTTTGTATTATTCTGATGGTGCTGTTAGGCCAGTTTGAGACCATTAACATAAAGATGCACCTAATTTGGCCCAGTTGTGTGAAAGGGAGGGAGGTATTTCCTGAACACAGGGCAGAGCTGTTACTTCTAAACAACAGTAGTCCCTGGAAAATTCAGATTATCACTTAAGAAGTGAAGATGAGGATTGAGGATTCACAGATTACTCTATAAACAAACAAAAAAGCTAATTGAGTGCATTTTATGTATTGCACAATAAAGTAGGATGTTCTGTCTGTTGACATCAAAAACTTAATGCTTGACTTTTTTATTGATTTTTTCTCATTTTCATGAAAGGTAGCCCACATAAACAAATCTCTCACTAAATAACAAAGATCAACTGATTAGTTCCTCTGATCCTCTTGATTTTGTAAAGAACACACTAACAGTCTTGACACTTAATTTGATTGGGGTGTTGTGTGGTGACTAAGACAAGCTTTAGCCTGCATTGTTATACTCATAAAATACAACAATATTCAAAGTGATCTTTAGCTGATTAGAGTAGGACTTGTGCTTTACAATTTATTATTAATGGAAAGAGAACTCAGAATATTCTTGTATTTATTTTGTGCACTTTGCCCTCTAAGGGATGAGTGAACGGAATCCATGCCAAGAATTGCACTTGGGGGCGGCTCTATCATGAATCCAGGTAATGAACTACGTGTGTGGTGTGTATGTGGTCTGGAGCGAGGGAGAGACAGTGATGTGAATGTGTGAGCGGACAGTCTACCGGCAGTTATCGGGAGCTAGTGGATGTACAGCGGTGGACATGCGGCGAACATTTATGTGAATTGTTATTTATGTGTTTGGAGTCTACAGTGTGGCGTTTTATTTTAGGCCAAAGTGAATTATGCGAGAATGACTGTCCGACATGAGAGTTTACCGGAGTCGAGTGTGATCACCTGTAGCCAGAGCAAGCGGATGAGCAGCCGCTGTTTAAAGCCACCCTCAATGTTTGCTAAACCAGCTAGTAACTTCGTGGAGTTTCGTGGAGTTAGCAGTGGTAGAAAGTAACCTTTCTAATAGTTAGGTACAATTTTTAGGTACTTAACATTAGTATTTCTATTTTCTGCTATTTTCTACCTCTGCTCAACTACATCTCAGAGGCAACTCCACTGCATTTATCTGACAGCTAGTATTAGGTAGTTACTTTGCACAGTCAGATTGTCAAAACAAAATATAATCAATAAACAAATTATATTGCATTAATAAGGCTTCATTTGACTCCGGGGGAAATTCATAATTATGTAAATAATATATAAAATGTAGAAATAAATTAAAGGTAGTTACAAACTGCAACATAATATATATTCGTCTGCATACTGAGTACAATCAATCACAGTGCATTACTAACCGCACTTACAGAAAGCTCTTTGTCTGAGTCCGGCTTTAGACAGCTTGAAGGAGTATTTTCCATAATGGCAGCAGTGATGACGGAGAGATGACAAAGCCCAGTAACCACTTGTGATTGGCTCACACTTCTCCTCTCGGGTATGCAAATAATCACATACATCATTTCCGTTGAAAAGCCCAAATGCACGGTTGTTTTTAACTGGTGGGGGCAACGTCAAGACACTTCCTCAAGACATTTGTGAGGGTGTGTGTATGTAGTGATGGTGGAGTACTGGCTGTAGCTGGGTTTGCCGTGTATTTAAGAACAATGAGTTGCATTAATTCACGAACATGCGACAACAGCTACATGCGATTTCCCCGATATTTTGAAATAAAAAATATGTAATTCTCCCTCCAGTAGGTGGCAGACATATATATACATGAGCGGAGGGAGAATGCAATTAGACCGATTGGCAGCAATTGAGCAGCAGTGGAGTCTGATTACTGCGGTCCAGCAAGCCGCCTCTCTCGTATCCGTGGTCAAACCAGTCGCCTCTGTATTTCCAGTGCGCATTTACTCTGAAGTTTATGGTGAAAGCAAAGAAACAGCTCTGGAAAGCTTTTAGAAATCACTTTCCGATTCCCTCACTCAGTCTCACAGATATGAGGCAGAATTAAGGGAATAATTTAACAGTAACTGTCGGTTTATGAACCTAAAGAACATTGAATCATTTGAAAGTTTCGCACGGACAATATTATATATAGCCTCGGTAATCTTAAAGATACCGCTAACGCCACCAACGACTACTTCCGGATTTCAAAATAAAGCATCTCTCTTCTCTGTGTGTGTGTGTGTGTGTGTGTGTAGTTGCAGTCCCTTGCAGATAGTAATTAGAAGTATTTTCGTCTAACTTTAAAGAGCAATAAAATAAGTTTTTCTTCCATAAGTAGTTCACCCAAACTTGTACTGCTGGACTTAGTACTTCCTATATCTACTTGCATAAATAATATGAAACACTTTTACTGTGTAGTTTTCCAGTAATTCACTGTCAAAGTCCCTTTACAGATAGCAATAAAAAACATTTTTGGCTAACTTTAAAGTGCAATAAAAATTATTTTTCTCCATAAGTAGTTCCACAAAACTTGTTCTGCTGGACTTAGTACTTCCTATATTACTTGCATAAATAATATGAAACACTTTTACTGTGTACTTTTCCACTTTTTCCTTTGGTGTAATCACCTCATTCTCATCTATAGTGCGATAATTTTAACTTATAATTTTAACTTATTCCATACAAAGCCATATTCAGCTCTTTATATTTACTTATATTATTTAATTATTATTATTTTATATTTTGTATATTAAGCTAAATGTTTACTGTTTATTTTTCATCTGTGTGCTGCTCTTTCTATCTGTGTGCTGCTTCTCTTATGTGCTGCTGGAAACTTAAATTTCCCTGAGGGAGTCATCCCAAAGGGATCAAGTAAAGTCTAGTCTAAGTCTAAGTCTAAGTCTTTTCCAGTAATTCACTGTCAAATTCCCTTACAGATAGCAATAAGAGCCATTTTCGTCTACAATTAAGGTGGAATAAAATCAATTTCTTCCATAAGTAGTTAACTAAATCTGTACTGTTGGACAGTGCTTCTATACTACTTGCATAAATAATACGAAACACTTTTACTGTTTAGTTTTCCAGTAATTTAATGGTAAAGATCCATCATGGATAGCAATAATTTGCATTTTTGTCTAACTTCGAAGTGGGATAAAATCGATTTCATCCATAAGTAGTCCACAAAACCAGTACTGCTGGACTTAGTACTTCATAAACTACTTGCACAAATACTATGAAGTACTTTTACTGTGTACTTTTGGAGTAATTCACTGTCAAAGTCCCTTATGGATAGCAATACAAGCCATTTTTGTATAATTTTGAAGTGCAATAACATTAATTTCTTCCATAAGTAGTTCACCAAACCTGTACTGCTGATCTTAGTACTTCCTATACTACTTGCACAAATAATATGAAACACTTTTACTGTGTAGTTTTCCAGTAATTCACTCATTGCCAAAGTCCCTTATAGATAGCAATAATTTGCATTTTTGTCTAACTTTAAAGTGCAATAAAATTAATTTCCTCAATAAGTAGTCCACAAAACCAGTACTGCTGGACCTAGTACTTCTTGACAAAGGAGCAGAAGATGGCAGTATGTGGCAATCACAGTTGATTATCACAATGGGAAGATTGGAAATTACCATACCTGTTCTGGAGGACCTACTGCAACTGATGTGGAAGGTTGAGTCTACTGCACCCTGTGTTAATATCAAAGTCTGCTTTATTGTCAATTCTGCAGCACTGTACTGGACAAACAGAGAATTGCAATTGCGTTTTTTTCAAACCTTGGTGCATGAAATACAAAAAAATAAGCCAACCACAACAAAATAAACAAAAGGAGTACAATCAAACTGGAAGAATAAAGAAGAATAAATAAGACATGTAATAAATAGACAAGGCAAATTACAGTCAGTGCAAATATATATGGTTATAGTCCAAAAAGAAGTGAGTAGCTTGTGGTCTGGTTAAAGTGATTAAAGTGGGTGGGTGTGTGCTTGAACTTTTGACACCCTCAGGAAAGTTCCTGAGGGTGTCAACTGAGGGTGTCAACAGCTACAAGGTACGACAGCGACAAAATGTGTGTTAATAATATGAGTCAATTATGCAGTGTACTTAAATTAGAATGGGGTGATATTTGTTACGGTTCCAGGCAGATAGAAGCTAGACCCCGAAATGCAGACTAGAGCTGACACCAGAGGGATTGAAGTTTCAGAGTTTAATGTTAATTTCAATAAGCAGGAACCAAGACTCCACTTGCCACCGCGGGGAGTTTGGTCCGCAGTGGGTGTCGCATGGCTTGGCGTGTGGCTGATGGGGCAGAGAGCCAAGCTGCACCGGAGAGCGGCAGAGAGGACTGCAGAGGGGGAAATGAGGCCAGGAGGAAGACGAGGTTAACCAGGCAGGCCAGACGCGGCGGAACCAGGAGTCTGGAGTACAAAAACAGAACTGATTAGTCACAGGCAGAAGTTCAGGGAAAGAATTACTAGGAGCCACGAGGTACCGAGTGAGGTAACTGAACAATCTGGCGAAGAGTGGACGAATGAGCCGGGGCTTAAATACTGTTGGTGAGTTGATTGTAGAATGACTCCCAGGTGGTGCGACTGAACCAGGTGTGATAATGAATGCCCTGAAGTAACCTCGTCTTCCTAGGCAGCCAACAGACAGACAATGACAAACAGACAGAGGGAGACAAAACACAAGACAGGGATCCTAACAATATTAGCATTTCATGGAATTCTTCATGACATTGTTCACAGCTTATTTCCTCCAACTACTCAACATCTGTGATCACTGACGGACAGGAACAGAAAAGCTCTCCAGAACATGTGTCATCACAGGTGAGTTTGTAATACTACCACAGTATTACAGTAAAATAAAACATAGTCTAAGAAAAATTAAGATGTACTGTGTGTGATAGACAAATGATAAAGTGATAGACGTTTAGATACTGACTCATCAGCAGCAAAAAGGATGCCAGACAAAGTGAAGACGTTGTCATGTCTATGTTTCAGTTGTAATTTTAGATCAAAATGATCCACCATGATTTTAATTCTACATTTCTTTTTCATTTTATTTTACTTCTTTTTATTCCTGTTACAGATCAACTTTGACAACCTACCAAGCAAGCCATTCTGTCCTTTGTAAATATTGACAGAGCCTCACTGGAAGTTGCTGGTCGGTGATAGTTTCTGCAAAAATCAGATTATATTAAGTATGTTTATATGATTTATAGTTGTAAGTTGTTCTGAGTCTTATTATGTTTTATGTTATTTATATAAAACTTTTTTTCTAGTACATATTTCCTGCCATAAGATCAGTGTTTTTGGTGGATCCAGCATCTAATTCATCTGAGGAGGCAGACTCTGGAAATGCAGCAAAAAGAGTGCAGTAAGTCAACACATTAGATATTAAGTATCAGTAAAAAATGATGATTGATTTGGCTAAAGAGGTGAATATCCCAAAAATAAAATAATTAAAAAATAATTTAAACATGAGAGTACATGTTTGATTTATGTTTAATGCTTTGTGTTTAAGTAAAAATGTATAAGCATAACAAGTTTCCAAACCCAGACCATTGAAGCACTTAGTTTGCTTGTTGGTCTTAGCAGTCTTTGTTCTTACACCTCCTAGTCACACCATCAGTACCTATATACTATATACTAAATGAGATATCTCAGGGGAAAAGGTAACCTAGATGATATTCCAAGGTCCATACTGATAGGATGCAGTGGAGACTAATACACAATTATTTTACAAAGGGAATACTTCAAGATGAGGAGAACCTGCTATGGCAAGGAGGAGTGGGGGACTGTCAAATGGAGAGGAGCAACCATCCACCATCCAGTTCAACAAGATGACAGCAGTTGTGGGGTCATAGTCACCATGGTATATTTCTGCCTTGGATGACTGTGTACAAAGTTCACTGTTGTGCATGTGTGACTAACTGTCCACCTTTTGATTTCAGTGTCTTTTTTTGAAAGAATAAAATATTACTAGATACATACTTCCTCAGAGTCCCAATAAAATGCAGTGTTCTTATTATGTTGACTGCATAGTTCAAAAACAAACATAACAACATACTATACACTTGAATTAATGATATGACAGCACATGGTAATGATTATAAAAAATAACATCAGTCAGTGAGGTACTAATTATACATTTATAGTTCAATTTTTGGGAGTATTTATGTGAATGTTATTGAAGGGCTGTCTGGTTGTTGAAAAAATGTAGTGTGCAATGTACATTAAACATGTTGAACATGTTAAACTAAATAATACATTAATTCAAATTTAAATAGTTTATTGGGAAAACAATGTGTGACTGACGACTTTTCAATTTGTGTGTTGGTGTAGATGGCGAGAGCTATGATGGAAGCCTTTCCTGCCTTGCCGGTTATTGACATGTTGACACATCTAAAAAGAAGATGGCTGATGAGAGGAGAAAGTTTGCACTTTCCATACTCAGGTGAATCAGGTTTGACAGTAATTTTTAATATTCTTAACATCAGGTAAGTTTTTCCTCATGCAATACAGACACCATTTATTTCAAGAAAGTGGTGTCAAGGAAATTAATGGAGATTGAACAGGCAGCAGTTGAAATATGTTTTACTGAAAAAAAGAAGCTTATAGACAGGGTGGTAGGTAGACAAATAAAACCCCACAGGGCAGAGATAGTGGCCCAAACAAGCAGTGGAATAAATGTAGAGAGCAGGTATACAGAATGTTCTTCTCATTTCTACTTTTTGTGCATCCATGTCTCCTCTGTCCTCCCTCCTTTTCTTGTAGTGTTTGACATGGAAAACAATTGTGCAATGTGCTCAAAGCCTCAAAGCCTCCAGGATCTGGGCCTCCCACCACTGACTGGTTAAGTGTTTGTCAGTATTTGCAGTTTGTTTTAAATTTTAAATTTAATCACCAATATTAAGTGATTTAAAAATAAAACAGTCAAGGACATTTCCCTAAGATGTATGTCAATTCCTTTATACAATTTACAGATGCAATGTACACACATAAACTGAATAAAATGACATTTAGAAATGTAAAATAATAATAATAATAATAATTTGAAGCAGACATTACCCTGACAATAACAACAAATGATTCTCTACTGCACGTTTACCTCTTTATTTGCATTGTAAATGCGTACACGAATAATCAAATGTAATTTTTACTTATGTTATTGTACAGATACAGTGCGATACCTGTGAAAGATGGTACCATAAGCAGTGCCTGGGGATGAATGTGCACCAACTCCAAGAGGCCAGGGCAAGCAATTGGAATTGTTTGGTCTGCATGTAGGACAAAAGATGGAAACTGAGGATTCCAATTGTATATGGCAGAAACCATGAAGACTGTCTTCTTGTTTCTATTTTGTTTTAAAGGACAGCAGGGGATAACGTGTTTAGTTTATAAAAGACTGAACAATATTATTCTTTGCTGTAAGATATTTATGTATTTTATGAGTTTTCATAAGTATGTAAATAGTGTAGATGTGTGTTTGTGAATATGTTTACATATTTTCATGGCTAACAATTTTGAATATGTAGATTTATGTAGATATTTACATCTGTAAATCGTTTAACATGTTCATATTTAATTATTTACAAATATAGATGTTATATTTATATTGGGTTATTATTATTTTAGTACTATTATTATATTAGAGATTATAATTGTAACAAAAATGTAAATAGTAAATTTGAGTTTCAAATAGATACTTAGAATTTAAAATATACATGTATGTGTGGTTATTGCAAAACCAAAGCAAACATAGATAAATGATAAAACACTAGTGCTGGCACATGTGCTAATAATGTTATGATTTAAAAGGAAGAATTTCAAAAATCAAAAACATTTCATTGTTACCTGTTAAATGTAGACGAAAATGCTTCTTATTGCTATCCGTAAGGCATTTATGTATGTAGTTTTCCAGTAATTCACTGACAGTGAATTACTGGAAAACTACACAGTAAAAGTAGTTGATAATAATTGTGCAAGTAGTTGATGAAGTATTAAGTCCAAGCAGTACAGGTTTGGTGAACTACTTATGGAGGAAATTAATTTTATTGCACTTCAAAATTATACAAAAATGCAAATTATTGCTATCTATAAGGGACTTTGGCAATGAATTACTGGAAAACTACACAGTAAAAGTGTTTCATATTATTTGTGCAAGTAGTATAGGTAGGTATAGTAGTATATAGTATAGGAAGTACTAAGTTCAGCAGTACAGGTTTGGTGAACTACTTATTTAAGAAATGTGTTTTATTGCACTTCAAAGTTAGCCGAAAATGGTTCTTATTGCTATCTGTAAGGGACTTTGACAGTAAACTCCTGGAACTGGAAAAGTACACAGTAAAAGTAGTTGATAATATTTGTGCAAGTAACATATGAAGTACTGAGTCCAGTAGCACGTGTTGAGCTACTTATGGAATAAATTGGTTTTATTTAAGTTTTTTTTTAAATTTCATATCAGTATAACGTTAGACAAAATTGCGTGTTATTAGCTATCTGAAAGGGACTGCAAGACAAGACAGACACAGAGAGAAAAGGAGAGATGCTTTATTTTGAAATCCGGAAGTAATCATTGGTGGCGGTTGCTTTCACCATAGACTTTAGAGTAAATGCGCACTTGAAATACAGCGGCGGCTGGTTTGACCACGGATACGCGACTGACGGCTGGCCTAACCGCAGTGTCTGACTGGCGGATAGCAGCCGCGGCCAGTCAAAGGAAAAAGAAATGTGGAGCAGACAGGCAGGACGAAACATAGTGATCATGCGACACTGAAAACAATGTGTGTCAACCACATACTGTATACAAAGATGAATAGCCTAAGTATATACAGTCCAAGCTACCAAATACATCTAACCTATGGATTTGTGCTCTATGCCACATAAGACAGAGAAAGTGGACATATACCGAGTCAAAACCTTTGTACAAAAACGCGTTTTTTAACTCTGATATTATACTTAGCTATGTAGTTAAAGTAACATTTATTTGACTCAGTATATAGATGAAGACACAAATATTTGGCCACTTTTGTGCTGTTTGACACTGGTGAATATTTGTATTATACCAAGATTGTTTATGTTCAGTTTCACTGAATGTGTGTGTGTACACACGAGATAATACACGAATATTTGTTGTGATCTAACAAAGAAATTGTGCGAAAACTATTAGCCTATTACTAGCTTGTGTCCGAATAGACAAAAAGAGTGCTTTACAAAGACAGAGTGGCCTTTTGAGTCAACCTAAGTTCGCTCATGCCTAACGGTGCATCCAGAGCATGAAATATGTACACTCGTTTCAGCCCTCTCGTCATTTCTGTGGCTCAGTAGAAGCCTATGCAGGTACATGGTAATCTATCGCTTTTTTGGTGACTTGAGCTTTGTGTTTACGTGTAACATATTACATATGTTCAGTAAACTATTTCACAGGCAGAAAGACACGCATTCAACAGAGCCGGCGACACATCTGAACCCCAGCTTTCGCATATTTGATAATACCCACAGAACACGAAAGACTATAGTTGGTCCTTTACAGGAAGTACAGATGTATTCAAAATATATTTTATTTTTATTAAAGCATACTATTAGCTCCAGCTAAGAAATGTAGTGGAATCTGGTAATAATATGTTAACTTTATTTGTTTTGTTTAATGGTATGTATAACATGTCGACGGGTCCACATCTTAGCTGCACTGAGAAAACAGGGAAGTGAACACGGGATTTCTCTCTTGCCTTTGGGCGGTCTCTCCGTAACCAAGGTAACGGTAGGTTTGCAGAAACTATAACTGCGTTATGCTAGGACAGCAAACCCATAGTTAACTGATCGAGCTAGCGGCGTGCAAATTTCCACGCAGTTACTATTCTGCTAGTTCTGCTTGCATGCACTTAGTGCTACTTAAGGTAGCTAATGTTAATCATTCAATTCTCGTTAGCCTGAGCAAACTATATTCATTAGCATGCTTACCGACGAAGCCCTGGACTCAGTGTGCATCCAGTCTCTGTGGAGGGAATCTCAGCAGTCGGCGCAGTTGTCGGTATGTTTGAGAAACTGCCCATTTTCGCTCTTAAAGTGGTCTCTCAACACCCCAACGTGAATCACAGTGTATTTGTTGGCTATAGTCGCCGAATGTGTCATGGATTAGCTACAGAAACGACATTGTACGCAAGTGACATTTATGTGTTGCTCGGAAATGTAACGATTGCAACGGGAAGCGCTCAGACATAATGCTATAAAGTAATTGACACTGCTTTAAACACCAGGAATGATTGCTCCTTAAGAGAGACACCTATAGCTTTAGACCAACTTCACTTGAATAAAATATATTGAATGCATTAATTTCACTTACATTCCTTATAAACAACATATTTGTTCAAGCACAACAGTTTTATAAGTACTCACCTAAAAGATTTTTCATTTTTTAAAATTATGTAATACGTGGTCACTCTAAACACAAAGCATCTATCTAACATCTGCTCAATTCCAATTGATTACTGAACTAAAAAGTGTGATTTCAATTACTACATGATTGATGTGTATCACAAAAATGAATTATCTTTTTTGCTGGTACTTCAGAGAGGATGTCAGACCAGAGCAGTGCACAGTGCTGAGGCAGAGGTCCAGACTGTGTCAGCTACCATCAGCTGCACTCAGACAGAGCCACAGTACCAGATGACAGAACAACTCTTCCTGCAAAACTGTGATGAGCCTGAGCCTGCTGGCCTGAAGAACTTCTTGCAGCAGGTTGAGGATGTTGTTATCAGAGAGTTGGTCAGAAATACAGAAAGTCACGCCTTTGATGGGTTCCAGGTGAACTGGGAAGATCACAGTCAGTTGGTAAGCGGGGCCAATTAATCAAAAATGGCTGGCTTTGATTTAGGCAGATGGGAGCTTTGTAAACCAAAGGAGAAACTGAAAGATCTGTCTTTACGAGGAGGAGGTCTTTGTATAACGCTGTTCTGTCATGTTTGCAGGTTTCATGCCTCCATTGCCTTCAACATCTCAGCGCTCAAGAGAGTGGTCTACATGTGACCAATGTGTCCTGGAGTTGTACAGGTTCACTTATTGCCTGTGCCTATGGTCGGTATGTTAGTGTTTCACCTAGTCAATATATATATTTTATGTATGTATGAAGCTCCGCTAAGGATGTCCTGAATGTCACCTCAGGTTAGCCACTTGTTTTTCAAATAATTGACAACATGAAAAAGAAACTGCTTTCCAGTAGCCATCATATGGTGAGTGTGATTCAACTGCATCAGTGTGTATTTTTGGTGGGCAGGATTGACGATGGAGACTGGAGCACAGAGAAGTCGTATGTTTGTATGTGGAACCTGGACCGTCGAGCCCTGAACCCCAAACAAGCTGATCTGGTTATAGATGTTCCCACTGGAGTCACAGCTCTGTGCTGCCACCCCAACCAGCCTGCCCTCATCACAGGTATATTATGTGTGGTTTCACGTCATGAACTATAATGGACAGATTCTGCATACTTACAGAATCTCAATCAGGTCAACTCAAATACAAATGTCTCTCAATGCCAGGTTTCAAAAAATATGAAAACATTTTGTTTAGCTGGCAACCTAAGAAAAAGAAAATATTTTTCGACAGTTTACATGACCAATATGAATTGACACCATATAGTCGTACAAAACACAGCTGTTTCAGTCACTCAGTTCCTTGGGGTTGTTTCTCATATCCTACCCATAATTTATATTTTCAGTCACATAGCTAATGTTGAATTAATGCAATGTCAGCAGAATGGTGGGAATGGAAAAACCTGTGATTCTGTACTTCAGTGTGGTTAGCCACATTGCTAGCTCTGTAGTCACATCATATAAATAGCCACATAGCCAGATAAGTGGCTTTGTTTTTGTGTTACACATTTATGGTGGTTCATTAAGTGGTGAGATCACATACAGTATAAACAGAATAGATATTAAGTATAGATATTAATTTAGTGCAAATACACCGTTATTGATGTATATGTCACCCAATAAGTGACACTAAATTTAAGTACAGAAATGAAAAAGATATGTTTTAGAGCATTGGTAAGTTTATCTATTTATTACATATCTTCAAAGATCCAATCTAATTTAAGTTGTGTTTACGAAATGCCTTCAGTTTTTGTGTATATGGCTATACAAAACAAGACTATGATGGTTTTTCATTATCAGAAACTTTTTCTGTGCAGCCACACAGTTGTAGACAAGAACTGAGTGTAAAGTGTGTGTGTGTGTGTGTGTGTGTGTGTGCGCACGCGCTGTGGCTGCAGGGGGTCTGTACAGTGGGGAGGTGGTGATCTGGGACACAAGTCGGACGCAGGACCCCGTGCTTGTTCGAACTGGGATATCAGCAGACAGCCACAGAGAGCCTGTTCATCAGGTGAGTTTGTATTTGCACCCATTTGCATGCCCATGATGATAAGCACGGGATTCGGGAGCACACTAACATGTGCATGGACACATGCATGGCCAGTGATGGACAGACAGTTCAGGCAAACACTGCATGGACAGTTAACCTTTTTTGTTCTTCTGTCTTTCAATGTAAGTGTGTGAATGACGGTGAGGAGGTGCTCAAAAAGTTTATTTGTGGTAACATTCAGACCTTTTTTTATTTCAAGTTTTATCTGTAAATTATTGATGTGCCACACACGCTGTTTTTTTTTTTTTTAGTTATGTTGATATCCTCAGTTTTCAGATTATAAGGAGTGACTTCTCATAAATGGAGAGTAGTGTCAGTATATTTAAATATAAGCCTCTAAGATTGATATTTGCAATGTATACATAAGTGTGAGTTGGGTTTAAAGCTATTTATTTTTGTTGATTTTTTTTAGAACCACACCCTTCGCTGTTATAATTAAAGTATCCTCTCCCAACTGATTTTCTGGCTGGAATAATTTCTTCATAGTCGTCCAATCCAAACCAGTGTGTCCCTGAGGTCTCATCCTCACAGAGTTGACACAGTCTGTTTGGCTTTCTGTTGAAACTCACTTATTATCAAGTCAGCATGGTCCACCATTAATAATTGATTCCATTTTTAGGCTATTTTATGAGGTTTAGTGTCCTATGATGAACCTCTTTTTGAAAGGCTTTAGCACAGTTGCAAGATTATAATTGAACAAAACATCAGCCTTGTTAGAATTTGTTAGTGTGGAGTCTGCAGAACAGAGAGGAAGAATGTACAGAGCCCTACTGTAGTGTGAACTGCTCTTTGATATATTTGTCTGATTAAAAGACACTATGTCCTATGTGTGTGTGTGTGTGTTTGTTTGTTTGTGTGTGTGCAGGTTGCCTGGGTGCCCCTGCAGAGTAAAGGAGAGTTTGGGGTGCTGAGTGCCAGTTCGGGAGGAAGGGTGCTACTGTGGACCTTGGACCCAGACCAGGGCAAGTTTGACCTGAATGCCGCCTATGCCCTAGTGCATGAACAGGTTCCCCATTTCAAGGTGAGGATGAGAAAAAAACAGAAACAAAACTAAACTGAAGATGTCAGAATAAGTCAGACAGGAGACCACACAGAAAACACCATATTCAGTTCAAGACCTCAGACAGGGGACTGACCATACTGTATCACAGATTAAGTAAATCCAGATTCAATTTTATAGTTGTAATAATCAAAATTGAAAGGTAAGGGATTTGAGAAAATAAACTGATATTTGGTCATATCTCCAAATCACCGGGGCATTCAGTATCAGTCACTGTTTTACTTTATAATAATATAATTTGTATGTGGTAGTTTCTGTGTCTGTAAATGTAAGAACCTGGAGTTACTGAAGTGATGTTCCAAAGAACAAAAAGATAGAGGTCAACCCTGAGTTGTGACACTTATTCTCATTTATTTATCTCAGAGAATCAAGTAAGTGTGTAGATGTTGTAACATTTTATTCGAGATTTTTTTTGCCATTCTAGCAGCATAGCTCCAGGAATGTCAATGTCAGTCTGTGTGTCCATCTCTTTGGTCTATACTGAAATATCTCAACAACAGTGAGAAGATCAGATGGTCATGATATTTGGTTAAATGTTTTTCCCTTCAGGATTTGTCCATTACTTTGGTTTATGACCAAATACATGCAAAATTAATTACCTTCCCATCATGCTCAGTTGTACTTTCTGTTTCATGCTAATTAGCAAATGTTAGCATGCTACATGCTGAACTAAGATGAACATAACAAACATTGCACCTGCTTAGCATCAGCATGTTGTCCTTTCTCCTTTTAATATTTAAATATCTGATTAAGGTTGCTGGACTAAAAGGGTAGCTATTTAGTTCATTTAGTATTGGCAGTGTGTAGGAATTATCCCACAAATCTGTCTGGAAACAGAAAACAGAAATAACTTTTAGCATATTTCTGTAACACTCGCTTATAGCAAAAATTATCCTTCAGAAACAGGTTTGGTCTTACTTTTTGCCTGCCAGTCGTATGTGGGGTATTCATTGTGTCATCATAGTTACTTCACATGGAGCCTGCACATTCAGCTGGATGGATGGTAATTCTGCTCATATACGCAGATTACATCAGCTATATTGGCCAGGTATATGTACACATTAAAAGAATTTGACTATTTTTTAAGTTGTTTGACTCTGTATTAAGTTGCTTCCAATATACTTATGTAGTGCACACAGAACAATTTACAGGAAGATAGTTGTAGACATACAGTTAAAATCAGGGACAACAAAGCTGATATCTGCAGACATCCTGCCTGTTTCCTGACTAGATGTGCAAGACCTCTTCTGGGCCTCAGGAGTACCTCAGTGTCTACAACCATTTAGGTGCTGGGTGAGGGGTGTGAATGTGGGCTTATCAAAACACATTCTGTTGGTGAATCTCCATAGTGTGGGGGAGTGGTGTCCTCAAGCTAGTGGTGTCCCACAGGCCACACTCTTTTTGAGGGTGGCCGTAGCTCAGTCCTTAGGACTGGGGTTTTATAACTGGAGAGTTCAGTACACAGTACACTGCTTGATACCACAGTAGAGACTGTGGACTGTGGTAGCTGGAGAGGTGCCAGTTCACTTTCTGGGCATTGCCTGGGTGCAAGGCACTGAACCCCTAACTGCTTGAGAGGTGGCATTACATGGCAGGCCCATTACTTAACCATCTCTCTGCCAGTTGTGTATGTATGGGTTATGTATCTGCATGTTTTGAACCTATGTGCCTAAATTGTAAAACATGGTGTGGACAAAAATTAAATACCAAAGGCTATTAATAAAGTAATTCTTTTCTCAACTTGGCAGTGTAGCTTCTCTGTTACTCTGATCTCCCTTGTCAGCATGGGGGAGAGAAAGCCTGAGAATTAAGAACTTCATTGCTAATGACTGCTTCACTTCAACTGCTGTGCATATTGCAAGAACTTGGACAAGGCTGCAATAAAAAAACTCATTGCAGTCAAATTAGGCATGTAATTCAAGCTTTGTCTTGTGTGTCCACCTCCTCACAGCCTTGGCCACAAGGCTTAGAACATTGTAGTCTCTGTCTGTAAATCAGGAGAGGATGAACCAGAGATCAGAGTTGTAGCAGTGGAGTGTGTGACCAGTGTGTTTATGCTTATTGTGCATTCTGTTTTTTGGCTATTCATGGTTGAGCTTTCCTCTGTTTAATTCCCCAGGAAGCACAGCACATATAAGAATGACTGAGAATTAAGTTCACAAAAGTCCTAAAAATAACCAAATAATTATTATTTTTTGTCTTTTTTACATTGTGGCCAACCTTCTTCAGTATACTCCAACATGGGTATAATGTGACAAACACATAGTTTTGTGTCCCCCCTTAGGCTCAAGGCAGCAGCACTGTCGGTGTCACCTCTTTGGCCCTGTCTCCCTGTGACTCTGACACCTTCTTGGTGGGCTCTGAGGGTGGTCTTCTGCTCAGATGCTCCTTCTCCTCCCAGACACTGGCTGCAGGACCCTCTGAAGGACAGCGTGTGACACTGAGAGCCCCAGCAGTCTTCTCATTCAGGCCTCTTAGCAGCCCCGTCCACTCCATACACTGCTCCCCTTTTCACAGGTCACAGCTCTACT
This sequence comes from Scortum barcoo, assembly GCA_023238725.1. NCBI lineage: Eukaryota > Metazoa > Chordata > Actinopteri > Centrarchiformes > Terapontidae > Scortum > Scortum barcoo. Next base: position 249,313 of record CM041545.1, on the reverse strand, counting down.
CACCAACTAAACACATGATCATTACAGAGGTGACCACCGACAGCACCAGGTAACTCAACAGTGACTATATTCTGACTTTTGTCTTGTGTCTCCAGGAACCTGTTTGTGAGTGCAGGGACTGATGGTCTGGCCCACCTCCACTCTCTGCTACAGGCCAACCCACTGCTGTCTCTTAGGGTTTCAGACTCCTACGTGTTTCAAGTACAGTGGTCTCCAACCAGACCCCTGGTTTTTGCTGCAGCCACCGGACAAGGTAGTGCCAAAACTTTGGATGGATGTTATAAATAATCATTAAAATTATGATTGATTTCTTGTTAGGCCATGTTTTTATTTTGAATTTGTTGTTTGTTTTACATTGTTCAACGCTGGTTTCACCTGCCCCTTATCAGATTCAGATCAGAAAGCAGACTGGTTCTCCATGAAAAAAATTGGGCTGATGTATCAGCCCATCCATTTGTTCACAAGTCACATGCAGTATATCTTAAAAGTCAGATATTAGATCATGATGAAACCTTATCAATGCCCTATACCATCCTTTACAAAACTGAGGCTGACTTGTTCTTTAAAAATAAACTAAACCTATGAGAGTTCTCAGCATATGTACAATATCAGCTTGGTGTGTCATGTAAACCAAGCAACAGTACTTACTTAAGGGTGTAAGACACGTACCCTTATTGACACTCAAGCACTGTGCATCTCTCTCTCTCTCTCTCTCTCTCTCTCTCTCTCAGGTGAAGTGCAGATATTTGACTTAGGGCACAGTTGCCTGAGGCCAGCAGCCACCATTGAGCATGGAGGTGTGGGCCAAGCTGCAACTTGTCTGGCCTTCAACCATCAGAACCCCCACCTCCTAGCAGTGGGGAAAACAGATGGGACAGTCAGCATTTGGCAGCTGAGTGCCAATTTGACTGACCAAAGCCCAAGAGAGAGCGACCAGCTTGAGCAGTTGGCCAGTCAGGTGGCAGAATGACACATATTATTGTGGAACAGTCGACTACTGCAGAGAACAAAGTATTTATTTGAACTGCTTTGTTAAAAAAATAAAATAAAAAAAACTGAAAGACTAACAATTAAATGGTGAAAGAGGAAAAACAACACAGTAGAGGTTTCCAGTTCTAACCAGTAGCGTTTATTAAAGCACACTGCAATTGTTCAGGTGTTGTTACAACATTATTGTTACTATTAGATTCTTAACGTCATCGAAAGCACAAGCTAAAACAGCTAAAATAACATTCAAATGCAAACAGATCCACTATGCTACCATGAGAAGCACAAAGAGTTAAGGGTAGAGTTAGATAAATAGATGGTACAGATAATTGTTAATAGTGAGTATTCATAGTACCACAATCATGCAGTTTCAGCTATGTGTTCATGTTAAAGTGTGGGGAAAACGCATCCTGATTGGTCACTGGTGGGAGCAGGATCAGTTGACAAAGAGTGAGCGAGTGAATTCCACAAAATCGAAAGCTGATGGCAGTTCACGTCCCTTGCTGTCAAGATAGGGCTTCATGTGTGAGAGACAGTAGTCTGCCTGCTCCTTTGTCAGGTTCTGAAAGGAAGAAAGAGACAGTTAGAACTCCATGAAGACTTGTCACTCATACTGAGTGAGCAGTAAACACCTCTGACCTGATAGAGCTCTTCTTTAGTGACATAGGGTTTGTTCTCGGTGCTGAGTGCTCGGAAGGCACTCTCTATCTCCTCACTGGACTTAACATTCTCTGTCTCACGGCTTATCATGAACGCCATGTACTCCTGCAGCGACACATTCCCATCCCTGCAGACACAGATAGCTCACAGTTAGGCAGTACTTCAACATCCCAATCAATGTAATTTTCTAAACATATAACAGACCTATTAGGATCTACAGTGTCGAGTATGGCCTCAAACTCAGGATCAGGTTCGCCCTCTTCCACCATGGGCAAGTCATAGCCCAGCGAGCGTAGACATGACTTAAACTCTTGGTGGTTCAAACGACCAGACTTCTCCTTGTCAAAGTGCCTGCAAATGAACAGTTATAGATGAAGATCTTACATTGTAAGGTAAATCACACAAGTCAAGATGAAGTTGGGTCAAAGCCACTTACTTGAACATCATGCTGAACTCTTTCAAAGCCTCCTCTGTCACTCCAGTGGTGTTCCTTAAAGAGGAAGGGTGAGAAACATGAGCTCACAGTTCCAACTTTAAACATCTTTCTTACATTTGATAGTGTTTGAAATGTGTCTTAATTCCAGATCAATTCATAATAACAGTTATTTAATGTCAATGAATTGAATTTTGATGGGTACCTGGCCTGTATCTGTTGCTCCAAGTTGTGCTGCATCCTCATTCCAAGTTGATCTAGCTGGTCCCACTGCTGGGCCAGGCCCACTGTGCTGTGCTCTGTGTACTTGTTGTCCAAAATGAGTGCTTCTTCCATAGCTGCTCCCAGGTCTTCAATCTTCTTCAGCTGGCTTCGCATGGCCCGAATCTCCTGGTGCTTACGCTACACATACACACGTACATTTATTAAAACAAACTTACCACAGATGTCCACCTTAGAACTCAGCAACAAAGGACTTGTTCTTTGACCACTCGTCTACTGGGAATAACTTGCTTGTGATACATTTTAGTCCAGGTAACTCAGGCTCTCATCTCTTGCAACAGAAGTGTTAGTATCATGTAATGACTCGCAGTTGTGACTGATACTTACTTTGGTGGCTTCCAGCTGAGACTCAAGGGTACCCGACTCTTCCACCATACACGACCTTACATCAACAAATACTGATATTAGAGGAAGCAGCACAGTAGGATAAAACTACCCCACTCACCCTGACACACATTGTTATTAGACAGACATACATCCTCTACAACAGTCACAATTCCCACAGAAACCATTATGAACTATAAGAAATGTAAGTGTTTAAAGGTGCAAAATAAACTGCCTATTGGGTATATATAATTTGGCATGTCACTATTGAGACTATACAATTATCTTCACTTTTCAATGTGGACCTGTAATGCTGTCTTTATTGAGTGGAGCTGTATTACAAAAATCTACTTGTAACCCAAAGCATGCAAGTTTAGGGGTACTGCACACAGGACTGGAAACTGCATCATAATTTGTGGTTCATGAATATGAAAGTTGAGTTTTCAGTTACACAAGATAAATGATGCACCCTGATGTTATTGCACAAATTCTGAAAAATAAACCACAATATCCCAATTGGACCAAATTTGAGTTGTAGGATTAATAATGTGTACATATGTACAATGGAAGCCAATAATTAGCATTTTCCATTCCTGAAGTCCACAGAGTAAAAACCAGTTGACAACTAGCTGGTCCTCTGGTTGGATGCAGTGCCATCTGCAGCCTGGTGCTTTGAATTTGAGGACTGGGTGATGTTAGTACAGTACACACAGCCCTGAGAATACTGCGTGGATCAGAACAAGCAATAGAAAATATAGCAATGCTTGAAAGAGGTTGACCTTCCAGAAAGATCATCAGCAACTTGGTACTGATAGACACAGATAACCCACCGATAGGCTATGCTATTCAAAGAGAGGATAGGGGAGGAGGGAGGACCAGAGATCAAACAAGACAAGACAAGAAAATAGAGTGAAAACACAGGGAATATTAAAAAAAATCTACATCAAGGAGGAATATGGGGCACAACAGCCACATTTGAGATTAAAGATTTACCTTTATCATCACATCCTACACCGTTTTCACACCCACACACATTGGATCAAGCACTCATAACACATGTAAAAAGAGAAATGGTGATATTAACCCATCCAGAAGATATGTCCTGATTAGCAAAGTAATCCCAAACACCAGCGAGGAAGCAGCCAAGAGGAAGGGTGAGGGGGTTGGGGGTGGAGAATAAGAGAAACCAATTAACATGTAATAATGACATTGTATTTAATGCATACAACCCTGAAAACATAATACCCTAAATGCCAGTGAGGACATTGGTGAATGTGTGTGGTGGCTTGGCTTTGAAAATTAAGGTATGTTTAAATATGACATTTGTGCAAAAGAGAAAATACTTTACCAGTGTTTTTTTTTGTTCTGAGCTTATTCAGTGGCATTACAGAAACAAACACTAGAGGCATCCTCAGAGTCAACGATAGGTTTGTTCAAACATTGTATGTGCAGCTGAAGACTATGATGCAGTTGAGAAATTTTCATCTTTAAAACACATCATTCATGCTGAGCGTCTAAGTTGAAATGTTGATATTTAAAACAAAATCAAAAAAGAACAAGCGCTGATATCTGTTGTCAGGCTGCAAAAATGTCAGCCCAGGTTTAGAAAAGCGCAGCTGGAAAAACAAGTCCTCTACCTGGTCTCCTGCAGCCACTGGTGGAAAGCATTGGCGTGCTGGGCAAACTCCTGACGCAACTTGTCGTTTTCCTCCTGCCTTCTCTGCTCTTTCTGCAGCTCCAGCTCCCGCTCCTATACTCACATTTACAGACAGGGAAACAGACACCAGCAAGGTAAACTACACAGAAAACCATTTGAGTTTCTGGAAATATGAATATAACAAATACTGACATCCTGGCCATTAAAACTACAGGACCATCACAGTAGTATTTGCATGATTAATGTATTTTCTTCATGAATCATGAACACTCAATTAACAGGAGAAGGGGAAAAACGAAGATATTTTGCTTTGTTATTTTTAAATACATCTTCTAATTCTATTTCTTCTATCTAATTCTAATCTCTAGTGAGAGCAAAGGAGTGGGCTATGCTATTTACATCCACAATTCGTGCATTAATACCAAAATCACAGACAGACGTTCTTCTGATTAAATTCAGGCCGGTTTGTCTTTCATGCAATTACATTTGTTACATCTGTTTACATTCTGCTTGATGCTAAAAAGCTTGACCCACCACAAAGGATGAGTTCCCTGGAGCTACAGGATTTTTTTTGAATGGACTAAATTGGATTTTATTGTCAGGACTTGGAGGAGTACACATCTGTAACAACTGTAATCTGCCACATACAGAGCAGAGTCAATAATGTCACCAACAACAAACACATATGGGTGTACCCGAACCAGAAACCCCAGATAATAAATGACGTCAAAACTCTCCAAAGAGACCGCAACACCAACATCAGGTCAGCCCTATACAAGGTCACCAACCAACCTGAAGAGAGGCATCTGGGATCTTAGAGTGTCTAACAAGAGGACAATAGAGGATCATTTCACTTCACTAACAGCTACAAGACAAGACCACACAATTATTGATGTTGTTGCTTTACTGGCTGTTTTCACCTTGAGGTGAACCTTGACCTTGAGGTGAAAACAGCAGAGGCAGACACCTTCACTGGCGTCAAACAACCACATCCTCACTTTGCAGCAGCATGATGTGAGGCGGCTACTCAAAGCGGTAAATCTGAGGAAAGCTGCTGCTCTTCACTCTACATTAACCCACCTTGAACACCAGGGGAGCTAAGTCAGTATGCTTTTTGTAGACTTCAGCTCTGCATTTAAAGTGACAGTTATTAAGATTAGAAGAAAGTGCTCTTATTTTAAAATTAAAGCAAGCATAAGGTCCCTTATGCAAACACCTCTCTGTAGTGTTGCTCAGTCTAATTCTCTTTTCTCTTTTCACTTGTTTTTTGCTCTTTTTTCGTTTATTAACCTGTTCTTATTGCTTGGTTGTTCACTTGTTTACCTGCCCTTACTTTCACTCTGAGTTTGTGCATTTGCAGTGGAGCAGAGTCTGTGCAGGAGCAAGGATTGAAGTTCCATTATATAATCTGTTTTGATTGGTTGTTTTTCATGTGGGCCCATTGGACTCTTCTCAAATGGCCTTAAAGGCAGCAGGTGGAGCCCTCACCTCTCCTCCACCGTTACACTCAGTACTGGTTCTCCAAAGTGATATATGTCAAGCCCTATCTTCTATGTCTTCTACACTCATGACTATTCTTTCCATTTCATCAATACCATGATCAAGTTTGTGGACGACATGACTGTGATGGACTTATGAGACAGCCTACAGGGATGTAGCTAATGCCTTTCTATCACAGCTTCATTGAGAGTATACAGCATCTCTGGTATGATATAACTGCATCATCGTCAATGGCGGCATATTGATCAATGGCCACTCACTTTCCTCTGTAGAGGACTTAGTCAGCTCTTGCTGCCTTAGAAGAATAGCCAACATTTTGAAAGACCCATCCCACCCTGGACATCATTGGTTTGATCTGCTGCCCTCTGGCAGACACGTTAGGTCTATTAAATCACAGACTAACAGTCTTATAAACAACTTCTACCCCAGAACCATATGAGAACCGATCACTGCCAAGCACTGAATCTCTGGAAACTGTATGACTACCAGCATTACAATACCTACATTTACAGGACACTGCACTACACTTTGTATGTATGCTGTGTACAGTATATTCTACTTCACTTCTTGTCTACAGGGCCACTGCAATTCAACAAATGTGCACTACTTTGAAGTGCAATATCTTAGCTCTTTATCAATTGCTTCATTCATGCATTGTTTTAATTTCTATCTATTTTAAAATTGCTGTTTGATATGTGTGAATGCTCCATTAGGATTGCTACTCAATTTTGTTGTACTCTGTACAAAGACAATAAAGGAAGTCTATTATATTCTATCTATTGTCAATACTGGCATATACTTTATGTATCAGAAGCAATATTGGGAGAGACAGTCGGTAGTCGGGGCACCCCTGAAGTGAATCGCTGCAGAACTCTGGTATGTTTTACAATCTATATTTTTGACATCATAATTGTATATACTGCAATTTATTTTTGTTGTTTATTTATTCTGTACATGACACCTAAAGCATACCTGTTTGTCCTATGAGAGGGGTCCCTCCTTTCTTGCTATTTCTTCCATTTTTCCCTGTTTAAGTCCCCCCCTTCCTAACTGAGGGTCAAAGGACAACAGGTGTTGTATGCTGTACAGATTGTAAAATCCTTGCTGCAAATTGTGATTTGTAATATTGGACTATGTAAATAAAATAAACTTAACTACAACATAAGTCAATATTTTAACTTAGTATATATGGTCAGCGGTAACGCTACCGGTACAAATGATTTATACAGGCTAAAACGTGTTGTCTGCTATGTTAGTTGGAGGAAAAAAGATGAATTTGGCATACGAGAGAAGGTGAATCAAAGTATTATCAAGTTGTGTGTGTGAATTATCATGAGTGTGTAAAATGTATATATAGTCTTTGCTTTGGAGACCTTGATTATCTTCTGCAGGTTCCTCCAGGTCTCCTCAAGGGCCTCCATGGTGAACCAGGTATAGGGGTTGGAGACCACCTGGTAGCTCTTGATCTGCTGGTCCAACTCAGCCAGCTGATTGAAGTCAGCCTGAGCTGAGCTCAGCGAGGAGCGGAAGGCCTCGTGGGCTTCACGTAGTGCCCGGATCTCCTCCAAAGAGTTGCACCTCACTGGGTCCGTCAGATCCTCCTCTGCATTCTCAAACCAGCTATTGAAGGCTGAGGCCTTCTTGGCAAATGTCAGGAATAAGTCCTCAACCTGGGTTGGGCATGGAGAAGATATGATCCTTACATAAAGTTCAATTTACTAATTTGACCTTAGGTTTGTTAAAATGCTTTTCTAATTTATTTCTTTTTCATATTACTTAGGTTTTATTTGGATACTATGATTTCAAACATTTTTGGAAAGGTACACAAAATTTTCAAAGACCACCTCTTTAACACAAGATGTTCTTCTGGCCTTTTTACCTTTCTGAAGTGCTCTTGAGCCTCCAGAAGTTTCTTCTTGCGAGCTGCTGAGTTGGAGAGCAGCTGGTTCCAGCGCTTCATCAAGGCAGCATGACGCGCTTCGATGGCTTTTGATTGGACATGCTTAGCGGCCAGCAGCTGGTCCTTGAGAGCTGTAATGTTGGTGATGCCCTCCTGCTGGAAGGCCTGGAGGCCAGCGTCAAATGTCTCCTGCAGACAGATACAGAAAATAGATGATGTTAATGGAAAGAGTAGAAGTAGAAGATGCAGAAGGAAAGTAGAAAGGATGGAGTACCTGTTTGGTGAGCAGAGTTTGCACAGAGGACAGGTCTCTGCCATAGTCATCAGTCTTCAGGCTGTTCTCTTTCTCACCTAAACACAAAGCACAGCCACAGATTCAGAAATTATGGTGACAATTCTGACTCCAGTCCACACAAATGAGTCTGGCCTAAACAGAATACAGTTACACTGAGGTGAGGCTTTGCAAACAATTAGTGAACAATAGTTTTATATTTGGGAAAATATATTTACTTTCTTTCTAAAGGTAAGGTGACAAGATGGATATTGTTCTCATGTCTGTTAAGTACACAGCTATAGTCAGGACCTGATCAGGACAACTTGCCTGGCTCTCTCAAAAGTGGAAAAATATGTCAATGTCCACCGGGAAAACTCACTAATACACATATTACATCTCCTCTGAATAATCTATACTCAAAGAGAAATTTACAGATGAAGTTGCACTGGAACTTTTTTTTGATGAACATAGTTACATCTGCTAGTCATTTTGTTTTACTCTTGTTAACAACTTTTTGATTGTTACTGATGTCCTGCAAATCATGTGATTACCTATGACAGTGTGCAAGCCGTCACATGATTGCGACATCTATTTCAACAAACCTGCAAGACGATGCGTCATTGGAAATGAGCAAAAAAATTAAAAACATGAAACATGAACCTTTAAAAGAAGTTCAAATTCAAATGTCAGTAATGAAATGGAATAAAAAGTACAATCTATGAGCTTGAAAATACTTTACTACTACAATTTTCTTCTTCTAGTTATGGCTGAGAAGTCACTGTAGTAGTTTTTTTTTCTTTACAGGACTGTGAATACTGATTAAGCACAAGATAATAACACTATAATGATATCATACTACAGAAAAAATCTTTAAAGGATACCTGATATATAACTTTATAAAAAGAATATTAGGATTTTAGAATATGTGTAGGACTAAAGCTTTCAAGTTATGGAAAAACACACCAAGTATATCTAGTATTTAGAAATTCAATAGAAGTCACTTGTTTTGGAATGAGATTGATCTTATGGAAAAGGAAGACAGAAGTCTCCATATATTCGTACCAATCCATGACTCCACCACATCGGCTTTCCAGTTGAACTGCAGGAAGGCAGAGTTTTCATCCAGCTTGGCCTTCCTTTGTGCTGCTGCCCTCTCTAACTCAGACACTTTGCCTCGTAGAGCTGACATCTTGGCACTGATGTTGTCCACATGATGGTTGTTCTGTTGGCAACACAACTATATTATCTCGAGAAAACCTTTTATGCTATAACAAATCATGATTTAACTGCTTCTCAAATTAAGTTGATTTTCCCTCTATGCTTTCTAGTCAGTACCTTTTTAATAAGCTCCTCTCCGTTAGCACACACATCATTGACTCTGTCCCTGTGCACAGTGAAGTCTGTCTCAAATGCTTCATGCTTTTTCAGCAAGCCCTGTTAAAAAGAGACTCAGTTATCATCACATTTTAGTTAAAAAGCTATTATTCAATGTTATGTAACAAGGAGTGTTGTCTGTGACAGAAAAGCACCTGCACAGCAGCAAGTGTATCTCCGTAGTCCTCACTTCCCACTAGATTCAACTTCTCATTAATCCAAGCTTCTTCCTCCTCCACATTTGCCACAAACTGCTGATATTCCAGTGACTCTTCTAGCCTTTGTCCCCTGGGAACAAATACAATCATTGCACATATTTACATTGTTATTTCTATCAATTTGTATATGTCCTCAGCTGAGTGTACAGTGTATAGCTATAATACCTAGCTCCAGAGAGGTCTTTGAGTTCTTTCCAGTGGTCGACAAACTGAGCAAGCCTCTGCTGGATCTCCTCCTGGCCAATGGTGTTGTCATCAGACAGCTTCTTCCCAGTATCCAGCACCGACTAGGAGCACACAGAACAAAAGTAAAAAAATTACTATATTAATTAATTAAAACAAAATTACTGCATACCAAAGGTACAGTATTTCCCACTATACTGAGAGAGGTGGACTAAGTGCAATAATCAAACATAAGGTAAGGTTCAGGTCCAGGTCAGTTATTCAATAAGTTTTACGCAACTTTGTATGGTATTGAGGCATTTAATCTACATATGGGGTTGCAAGGCATTTATTTTAATTAATATATAGACATGAAATTCAGTATATCATACAGAGCTCTGATTGTGTTGCTGAAGAAGGAATATTTCAGTTCAGTTAGTTTAAATTAATATGACAACCTTCATCGGAGCATAGCTGGCTCAGATGAGAAATACAAATGATCAGAAGTTTGTCAGTTTTGGTAATTCATTCAATTGCTTTCTTTCTGTAAATGACATTAGATTATTATCACTGTCAAGTCTGTGAATTGCACGTACTGGAATGAAGATGAACTGAAACACAGCCATAGCGGGTATCATTGCCTGGGGACCTTTTCTTTAACAAACAAACAAACAAAGAAACCTTTTAAATGTATCTTACCTGAATGGCCGGCTCATGGGCTCCCAGCTCAGCCTCCAGCCTCTTGTGTTTCTTTCTCAGATTCTGTACTCCTGTCAAATCACGTCCGTAGTCCTCTGAACTCACAAGCAACTTCTTTTCTCTGTGTGGGGTCGAGGCAGTAATGTGTATGTTTAAGTTGTGTATGTCTCGATGTAACCAAATAGAAAAAAGAGAAATATCGTCTCATTCCCACTGCTGATTCCCTGAAAGATGACTGTACGATAACAGGAGGAACTTGCTTACTTTATCCAAGACTCTTCATCATCCAGGTCCCTGAAGAACTGATGCAGGCGGTGGGACTCGTTGAGTTTAGCACGGCGGCCAGCAGCCATGCTCTTGATCTTGGTGAAGCGTCCATTGACGGCATCCCGCTTGTCCTTTACCTGTGAGGTGTCGAAGGCGTTGCTGGCCATCAGGCTGTCAGCCTGGCCATTCAGATCCTTCAGACGATCCTGCAGGCAGGGTTTTTGTTACCAGCTAGGCCTTAAAATGTATTTTCTGGCAACTAACTCCCTTGGTTGATATTTTGTCCAAAATTAACAAATGTTCTGAAATAAGGTTCTGTGTTCCCTCAGGCACAGCTGACCCATATGAAAAGCCATTTTTAAAAATGAGCCACATACCTCATGGGCAGAAATATCAGCCTCGAGCAGCTGGTGTTTCTTCAGTAGGTTGTTGACTGAGGCTAGATCTTTTCCATAGTCCTCTGAGGCAAGAAGAGCTTCAACCTGAGAAACAAAAATGCATTAGACTTTGAGAGAATTTTTTGCACATTGGTCTGTCAGAGTTTTTACACATGTATCTGGCATGCAGATGCACACCTCAGAGAGCCAGAAGTCAAAGTCCTTGATGCCTGTGTTGAAGTTCTGTTGCTTGTTGGCCTCTTTGAGTTTCTGGCTCTTTTCTGCAGATTTGTTGACGAGGAACTGCCACTGTTCATCAAGAGCATTAAGGCGCGCCTAAGGAATGTTTGAATAAAACAAAGTTATTTTTTACTTCTTCACTACACTACTGCATTTAAGATGATATTCTCACACATAAATTAGCTCAATTTAATCCATATGACTGAAATGTACAGAGGTACCAGGTAAGAGCCAAGATTCCTTTTTTGTTGTATGGCCAACTTACAGAATTAATGTTAATCAGCTCTAGCTGAGGAAACTTTATTAGAGATAGTTGTCATTATAGCAACTGAAATTAACAGTAAACAGCTTGTTAGGACACTCTTATTAATACAAGTTAAAATTCAAATCCCAGCTCTTGTGATAAACACATTTAAATGCAATTCTGATATAAAAACACAAAGTCATTCAGCTTCATCTTGTAGGATTTTACCCATACAGACAGTACAATGAGATCTATCAACAGACAGATAATACCATAATTTAGGAGCATGCCTCCTACATCAAGTTTGAAATGTTTCTCAAGCTCGTACATGACTGGTCACAGGACTATTATTTTTTAATGTCTTACTCTTTGCCTTGTTTTTGTTAATAACTGTGAATCTCATTCTCATTCTGTCAAAACACATTTGGGATTTTTCCTTTGTTTTATTTCACAACAGACACAACATGTAACAAAAAAAAGTTAAGGGACATTTGATCTCAAGTGTCTCCTGAATAACCAATATTTAATGGAAAATACACTTGTATTCTGTTATACAGCATTCACACTCTGAAGACATGATGAAAATACCTTGACTGCATCCTCACTGCCAGCACAGGCTCCTCTCTGGATCAGGGCATTGCCAGTATCAATGACCCCACGGATTCTGTCTGCATTGGCGTGCAGCTCAGCCTCAAACGCCTGATGTTTCTGATGCTTACTCTGACAGCACACACATAGGAAGGAAGCAACATAGATACAGCATGAGAACCACAAGGACAAGCTCCTGTTTTATGGTGTAAATGTTCATAATTCTTCTTTAATTGATATAGGTAATTTAACACTTAAGTGGACTAGTTCCCGTTTTATGGTGTAAATCTTCATCTTCTGCTTTCATACTAGTTTAGCAAGTTTCACCAATTTCACTTTCACTAATTTTCAGTAATAAACCTTTAACAGAAGCATTAGGAGGCTGACATTAATGTATAGTGTGTGAACGCATTTATACAAATTGTGCTTGTGTGTGTGTATATATATATATATATATATATATATATATATATATATATATATATATATGAGAGAGAGAGAGAGAGAGAGAGACACTGACAAGTGAAAAACAAAAAACAAAAAAATGCAGTGTAGAAGACAGTATCTGAAAAAATGCAGTGTAGAAGACAGTATCTGCAGAAATAAAAAACAGAAATTACTTTGAAAAAAAAAAACTACTTAAGAAAAAGTCATTTCAAAGTTGCTTCATGTTTGTATGTTTCAGTGTTTTCATTGCCTTCTCAGCTTCAGTAAATCTTACATCTTACATCTTAGTAACAATTACTCCTTAATTTAGAATTTGTTAGTTTGACAGCAGTGTTATAGTATGCTTGCTGTGGTATTAGTCAGAAGTCCTTCAATTTTATCAGTTTCATTTCAGGTCCAATTGCATAAGTTTGACTGTGGAATCAAACATCTGAAGCAAGTTTAAAGACTAGACAAGAATTAAAAATAAAAATGGTAGCCACACACAACAAGTAGCCTTCAATGACAAAACAAACCTAGAATAAAAAAAAAACAAAACTGAACACAGAATGAAGCCAAAAAATATATAATGTATAAATTAACAGAGTTAAAACCAAGTGTAACACAAGCTGGCACTTAACAGTGCTGATGATGGACAAACTCAAGATGGAGGGAGTGGTTGTCCTACATCATGTCTACACATACAGCAAAGACGTGGACACATGGAGGATAACCTGTTCGGTTGTTAGTTAGCTGACACACTACTCAAACTTACCAGCAGCTTGGACAGCTATAAAAAAAAAAGTGGGAGAAAGATTCAGTCTAACTTCAGACATGACACAGGGAGGGATTTGACACAGTCACAAAAATCATTAAGTGTGAGTGTAGCTTCTGTGAATTGGTCCTGTGCCAGTAGAAGCCATCTTGTACCTGGATGTTGGTAGGGTCCTTGTATGACTCATCAGTTGCAGTCTGCAGCTTCTCGCTGATCCAAGCCTCAATCTCGTCAACATCCCTGCTAAACTGCTGTAAGGTCTGAGATTCACCCAGCTTGGAACGTTTTTCGATCATCTGAGCCTTTAGACGGCGCCACCTTCCAAACAAATTTGAAAGTAAGCTCAAATACAAGCAAATGCAATTTCTTTAAAAAAAAAAAAAGAAGAAGATGCTTTTAGCAAATAACGTAGTGGCTCTGGGAGAAGAGCATCAAATCAAATGTCGGGACATATGGACTATGTCTAAGGTTTTTGAACAACTGGTGTTTAATAAGGCTGAAGAAAATTTAGAATGACCATTTGTTGTACGCGTGTCCGTCTGTCTTTAGCATCATATTATGCTGCTTGCTAGAAAAGCTCACTAGATAAAATTATGTTGCTATGTTGCTAACGTAATTTGCAAAAAGCTGTTTAGACAGCGGACCACTTTCTACTGTCATGGTTCTGGTGTAGTGTGAATTTTGGACAAGCTACTGTGTGGGAGAAAGAAGTGTGTCGTGTGTGTTAGAACCTAGGAATTTTAGACATAAGGTTCCCCAAGGTTCCACATTTGGGCCTCTCTTATGCAGTAAATACAGCATGTATGTACACGTCACGTCAATTACTAATATCAGGGAAAGACATCAGTGAGTTTGACTCTTTAAATACATTTAGGTAAAACAAAACCACACCTGTTTTCAAGTAAGTTGCTTTAGACAAACAGAGCTTCAGTTCCATGACACACAATTTTCAACTTGTTTAAGACATGTGCCATGTGTGTAGAATGAATATTGGAGTAGTCACTCTACTGTATCAGTTGTTGCTTGATTATGACAGAAGAGTGCCTTCCAAACAAACTGCAAGTAATGCAAAACACATTTATTTGACAACCATAATATAAATATAAATGTAAAAAAAAAGAAAAAAAAAGCTTAAGATGGCGCCAAAGATGGCTGCTGTGTCTTGAGCTCCCTCTCAATCATACAGAGCGGAGGTCCGAGCCCTGACATCTTGGTGCCAGGTCAAATACCTAAATCTCAACATCAGCAAAACAAAAGAGCTGACTGTGGGTTTTACGAGGAAGCAGGGAGAGAAACACGCCCCCCTCTCCATCAAGAGGTGGAGAGAATCAGCAGCTTCAGATTTCTCTGGATTCACATCAGCAAGGACCTGACCTGGACTCACCACATTGACTTACATCACAAAGTCAGCCAGACAGCAGCTCTTTCTTCACTCCGCAGGCTGCAGAGGCTCCAACATGGACTCAAGGATATTCTGCAGCTTCTACAGGTGCACCACAGAGAGGATCCTTACTGGCTGCATCACCACCTGGTAACAGCAGCTGCACCACCCTCAACCCTAAGGTTCTACATAGGGTGGGTGAAGACTGCTTAGCACATCACCAGAACTGACCTGCCATCCACGGAGGGTCTCTACACCAACAGTGTAGGAAGAAGGCCAACAGGATCATTATAGATCCCAAACACTGCAGCCACACACTGTTTTGCCTGCTGTCATCTGGCCAACAGTACCACAGCATACGGGTCAGTATCAGCAGGATCAGACTTTTGAATTCCTCTTAATTGCAAAATTTACTACTATTTTGCACCCTCAGTACCTCATAATATTTGCACAGCCACCATCAACAGTAGTACCTGTATTCTACTGTATATTTCTATTTAGTTATACATTTTTATTTTAGTTGTATAAGTCATATAGGTCTATATTTTATTTTATTACTCTAGTACTACTATTTATTTTTAGTTTTATATCTATTTTTTGCTTAAGTTGATTTTCTTCTAAATATTTTTGAGCATTGTTTTTAGGGACCCTGAGACTTAAGAGTTGTATTGCTAGCAACTGCTTGATGTAATTTGTTGTGCATGTGACAATACATTCTTGAAATCTTGAGATCACACTCATGTTAGTAGGGATCTAGTCAGAAGTATTGCTCTGCTGTGTAAAGCCAATGAATAAATAAATACTAAAAACCCAAGCATTTACAACCTGTCCAGGACTTCATTGCGGCGGTTGAAGATCTCAGGTTTGGCATAATGGTCAGCTCCAATTAGCTGGTCAGCAAAAGACTGCAGAGCAGCAATCTTCTCCTCCTGTACAGCAGGCAACATTTAATCATTTAAATAACACAGCTACGTGGCAGTTTTGAAAGCCCTCACTGGCCAGTCAAATATCTTGCTGACCTGCACATTAATGGCCTTGTCAAAGTCTTCATGTTTTTTTATGAGGGCCTCCACACTGTCCAGAGAGTCACCCTTGTCATCACTGGCGAGGAAGGCTTCACGAGCTGCCATCCAGTTCTCAGCCTGCTCACAGTCCCTGTTGAAGAGCTGCAGTGGGACAAAGACAACACTCAATCAGAAGATAGTGGTAATAACTATGTCTAACTGGTCCTGTCATGGCGCAAGACTTCAATACCTGGAGTTCAAGGCACTGGTCCAGCATCATACGACGCTGCACCCAGGCTTTCTCCAAGTCAGCACGCTCACAGTCCAAAGCCTCCAGTTTCTGCTGAATCTCAGGACTAGCATAGTGGCCTCGCACCAGCAGCTGCTGACCAAACTGTTCAAAGGCCTGGAAGGTACCAGCACGAGCATCAATCTCTGTGCGGTGTTCCTGGCAAGATTGATAAAGAAGAAAAACAAATGGGTATTGTTAGATGGAGAAAGAAAATTCAAGGACATTTGTAATTTTGTCAAATTTGGCCAAAGGAAGAAATTCAATACCTGGTGTCTTTCCAGAAGGGCCTCAGCTCCAGTCACATCTTTGGCCAGCTCCTCTGAGGACACCAGCCCACGGATGCCATTAATCCAAGACATCAGATCTCTGTGTACAGGTTAAATGTTATAGCCAAAAAAACATCACACAAATCTTAATTGCATCTCTTAAGCTTAAACCTCCTTATCCTACACTTCCAACCAACTGCCCTCAACAACAATCTGACCTAGCCACAACAAACAGATATGTTCTTCTCACCTGAAGTCAGAAAGGAAGCGCTGCAGGTCATGGGAGTTGCCAAGCTTCTCTTTGCGCTGGTCAGCACGTCCCACCAGGCTGCTCCAAGCAGTGTTCAGCTCTGTGCACTTCTCCTGGATATCATCTACTGCCTCAGGATGGGACTGGATCAGACGCTCTGCTGTCTCCCCAAGAGAGTTCACCTGGGCAGGGGAATAAGAAAATAAATAAAAGTCTCAAATGGTAAATGGACTGCATTTATAGAGTGCATGCACTCACACAGTGATTGTGCAAAGCACTGGCCTGCCAATCAGGCCAATCAACCGCAAAGCCGCATTTCCACCAAAAGTACCAGGAACTTTTAATCCCAGGAACCATCTTCAAGGAGCTAATGGCGCTTTTCCACTAGCACCTGCACTACCGACTTGACTGACTCAACTCAACTTGGTTTTTAGGCTTTTCCATTACGTGTTAGTACCTGGTACCAGGTACCTTTCTAAAAAGTACCTACTCGGAATTCGGGGTTCCAAGCAAGCTGAGTCGAGCTGAAAATGTGACGTTGCCAGATGGCAGGCCACTGATTGGGCCGGGCGTGTGACGTCACTAGATGAGTCAGGAGAGCGACTCGTGCATAAAATAAAGTCAACCCGCCATTTTTAAAACCCAACAACAACGAACACGTTTAGAGATGTATGCTGCACAGAAATCAACCCCGTGAAGCAACGACATTTGACGAGGTGCAGACATTTCTTTGTCTGGTATTGGCCTCCATAGTTGTTTTGTGTGTTTATGTGGCATAACATAACAAATGACGTCGCTGGAGTTTCATTGCGTTGCTGTGACAACCCCACCCATCCCACGCTGAGGTAGTACTCTACTGCTCTAAGAACTGTAATGGAAAACGACCCGAAACTGAGTCGAGTCGAGTCAAGTCGAGTCGTCAAGTAGTGCTAGAACTGTGTAATGGAAAAGCGCCATAAGAAGGTTCCTGGGACCCTTTGTTGTCTGTGTTTTGTGGAAACAGAATTTTTCTACTCATCCAGATTTGTTAATAATTAAGGTTTCTCCCTGATCAGACAGTCACTTGTACATCCAGAACAAACCAGCTTGATTATCGGTGTTTCCCCAGCTTCCTTTATCAATTTTACTAAAGTGCAAGGTTTCCCATAAAGACCCTTGTAGTTCCCTTCCCTCCATACAACTGTTTAACATGACCATGTGACACAAATGTCATTTCCCTTTGTATACCACTGTACACTGTAGGGAGAAGCTAATGTGAACCTCCTTGTGAATGGAGCCTCTCAGACACTCTACTTGCCTCTTTAGATGCAGAATACACATGTTAGGTGTTGACAGTTCCATTGTCTCTTCTCCCTTTCTTTGATAATCAATTTAGCCTAGCCCTCACCATTTGTTTTCCTTGTTGTTTCCTGTAACCCTCAATATATACTTGGCCAGAAATTCACTCTGGTTAGACAGAATTCTATAGGCTTGAACTTCTGTCTCCACTGTGCAGTGAATTACACTCATCTGGACCAGCCACAGAAATAGACCTGAAAGAATTGACATTGACAAAGCTACCAATGTTTTCTAGGGAAAACAGGTTCCTGGGGAAAGTTCTTGCGGTGGAAATGTATCTAAAGGGTACGGTGTTATGCTCAAGGCCATCGCAAGATAAATGAGCTCAACGTCATGAGCCACAGCCGCCCGATTTCAATAGAAATACTACATTTTCAGTCAGAGGGTTGGTTGTATATCAGCAAGAAGCTCATATAAAGGACAATCTGACCTTGTCACCCAGGGCTGCCAGGTCTCTCTCAAAGCCTTCGTGTTTGCGCTGAAGAGCCTGGACACTGGCCAAGTCATGTCCATAGTTGTCAGTGTTGAGGGCCTGGTTCTTTTCCTCAATCCACTCTTTAGTTTCATCAGCATCCCTGAGGAGGCACAAAAACAACTTTGGTCAAATAATGTAACGAGAAAATGTGTGTTTTTGAGTGAAGTAAGCAGTAAGCAAAGAGAGGATTTTGCCCCTTTTGTTTTCATTTAATTACTGATAAACACTGAATTAGATAAAAACGACCATAATACTGGACACCCTCTCTACAAATGAAAAGTTTTTTCCATAAGAAATAAAAGGCACTCTTAGGGAGGTTTACTTGGTGAGGTGTATTGCATTGCAGTCAGTAGCGAAGTATCTGTCACATTGATTTAATTTTCAATCAACACATAAGCTGTTGTAGCGTCAACTAGGAGCAGTTAATTTAAAAGTCCTCACTGGAGTTTTTAACTGGTTATGAAACAGTCTCAATTTCATATATTCTATGTGACCGACATAAGGAAACGTGACTAACAGCAAGAAGACTAGCATATTTGCTTTTCTGCGAATGAAACACATACACATGAAACTGCTGGGCTTTGCTCTGGCTGAATTTGAGTTGCCTCAGTCGCTAACTGTAGGTCCATCTCCGGAGCTGCCCCTTCTCTCCTTGTGGTAAAGCAGCCCCCTTACAGAGGGGAATGAAACAAAGGGATCGTGTAACCTAATGTTAGGTGAAACACTAACACCTTTGTCCACAGATACCAAAGTCAACAGAGAATAGAAAGTTCCATTGTGCTGCTTTCAGGTCTGTCATGTTGGTACATGACAGCAGGTACAACAAACTCTGAGTCTAACCTTTAAGTGAGTTGATAAACTCTGAGATAGGAAAGTCTGTTTTCAGTTCCAGAACAGCTGATCTAATGGCCCTTTTCCACTAGTACCTACTCGGCTCGATTCTCGACTTGCCTCGGTTTGTACGCGCATTACGTGTTAGTACCTGCTACCAGGTACTTTGGTAGTACCTACTTGGCCAGGGTTCCAAGCGAGCTGAGTCAAGCTTAAGCCGAAAATGTGACATCAGCAGACGGCAGGCCACTGATTGGCCAGGGCCTGACGTCACTAGATGCGTCAGGAGAGCGACTCGTTCGTTTGTAAGAGTCAACCGCGCCATTTTTAAAACGCAATAACAACAACGAACACATGATCAGAGATGGCTACACAGAAATCAACCCCTTTGAGCAACGACGATTTAGGTGCAGACATTTCTTTGTCTGGTGGCCTCCATTGCTCTGTAGTTGTTTCATGTTTGTGTCACATAACAAATGACGCCTGCTGGAGTTTCGGCCGCGTTGCTGTTACCATGATTTCCGACCCCACCCACGCTGAGGTGGTGTAATGGAAAATGGCGACCAAAACTGAGTCGAGGCTTAAGAGCCGAGTGCAGGTACTAGTGGAAAAGGGCCATAAGTCAGTTCAATCAACTCTGAGTAAGCTCATCCCAAGATAAATGCATTTGTGACGAATAGAGGACATAATAAAGACCAATTAGAATGGGAGCAATTTGTCTTCATTTATTCATTTATCAACTGATGGGGGTGGTATAAGCTTAACATGTTAAACAAAAGAATGGTCATGTTCGATTAGGTAGGGGTCTCAAAACAAGAAACAAGGAAATGAGAAATAAAGGCCTTTTCTCTGAGTTACTAAAGTCAATAAAGCCACTACCTGAAAATGTGTGACATGTATAAAGATAATGTGCATATTCTTTATTCTGCCTTAAAAAAAAAACACTGATTGGTCAGTTTTTTCACCAACTGCCAGAAATGGCTGTCATTGAGATGGCTGAACAAATTGGAGAATTGGAGGTCTGGAACCAGTTTTTCCACAGCCTTTGGTTTGTACCTGTGGAATCGTTGCACCTCATGAGCACTGCCCAGCATGTTGCTCCTGTCTTCAGCCAGCTGCTGCAGGGACCGCCAGCGATTGTTCAGCTCCTACACATAAAACCAATGAAACAATATTAAAAACACTTGGCTCTTTACAGGTTGCTCAGCCTTTCTGCCGCTTGTTTCTTCTATTTTCTGTATTAAAATTTGCAATGAATTCTAGTACAGTATGTGAAATAAATAACTTCAATTAAAGAGGGACTCATACAGTGACTAAGTCATAAGCATAAAACAGTAGGAGTGGGACAAATAATCATCATGACAATATATAATAACTGTTAGCTATACGTTTCCTGATGGGCAGAGATGGGGCACAGACATGATGGATCATATTAGGCTTAGGAATCACCTGTATTGTGGGCAAAATATTGTGACTGTATAGTGAGTATTTCTGTAATTCTGACCCTTATTGAACAACACTGTCAGATTAATGTAGAAATGATTTAAGGTGATGAGTGCTACATTTAACATAACTAACTTAAATATAATCATGTAAATACAATATGTGTTGGATGTGTGCTAATTTGCATAGTGTATTGATTGTTAATCAGCACAGAGAGTGATAGACAAACAAAAGCTGGTGTATGATGTGTGGTGATGAGTTGACAAGGCTGGATGTGTGGTAAGAACAATACACAATATGGGACAAAGAAAAACAGCAAAAACAGTCTCGGTGAAAGGTGAGGAAGACATGACTTGCATAGCATTCCTTCAATCTATTCACACTGCAGTCAACAAAATGGATGATAGCAGGATGAACAACAGCCATGGGAAATAACCAAATGAAACACTCCTAAACAGGTTTCAAAGGACATGAACAGACAGATAATGAGACACCAAACAGAGAACCATGATGACGAGGTTAGTTTTCTGGTCACAATGCAGGACAACAGCAAGGGAAGGAACCATTCAAAATCAGGTTGAGTTGTTTTCGACTAGTCAATCTTACCTTGATAGTATTAAAGTTAGCCGTTGTTTGAACAGCCAAGCGTATATTCTATAGTCAAGGGTGAGTAAAATGTGGTAGAAAGACAAGGAGAAAGGGAGATGGACAAAAACAAAAAAACACCACACCAGTCAAAAGTGTTATGGAAACTCTAAGCATTCATCTTATCCCTTGTCTCCCAAGAGCAATTAAGACACAGTAAGCAATGGAACCATGGCTAAAACAAAACCAGCCTCAAACACTGAATTATGATGACATTAAATGAAACATTTTGATACTTGTTTTAAAATCCAAAGGATACTGAGTTAATGAATTCATCTATTAAAGATGAAAGATCTTGAGTTTCCTAGCTCAATGGTTGTCTCATCAAATAATATTCAGTGCAAACATATAACATTAAGCCCCATGCCAATAAAATGTCTTATTGCACAAGACTGCAGTATAGTGACAAACCAGTAACAAACCAAAGTATCAATCCAATGCACATGTCATGCACAGTTACAGATCAAGATTGACAGACTGTGAAACCTTTGCAGTTGACGCACTTTGTTTAAAAATACATAAAACAACTGAATGTTTGAATGTATTTTCTGGAGACAGATTAAACTGTGTTAATAAAGACTTACTTTCCATGGCGATGCAGTCTTAGAATCAGCTTCATCCTGTTCAAGAAATAAGGCATGGCCACGCATTTCATTATTATAATATTTGAAAAGTTTAAATATTAAGGAAAACTTATGTAAGTTACAGCAATTATAACAACCTTGCCAGGAGTAGCGCCAAGCAGCTCTTGTTGCTGCAAATGGAAAAACATGATCTCCATTAAATTACAGCTAAGACATAGAAGGCGGCTCATAAAACAGGAAGATAGAGCTTACCTGAGCCTGAACCATTGGGGCCTCCTCAGCCATAAGACCTTCAGACTCCAGCTCAGATGCTACTTTATTGATGTCCCTCAGACGAGATTCATTGGCCTTCAGGTCCTGGACAAAACATCATAGGAACATCATCATACACTTTCTGAAAGACATGATGTGTAGAGGGCGGCACAGTGGTATAGTGGTGGTTAGCACTGTTGCCTCACAGCAAGAGGGTTCTGGGTTTCTGTGAGAGTTTGCATGTTCTCCCTGTGCCTGCACGTGGGTTCTCTCTGGGTACTCCAGCTTCCTCCCACAATCCATCCATTAAATGGCGAATGGCGACTCTAAATAGAGTCTCCAGCACCCTGTGGCCCTGTGTGTCAGGATAAAGCAGCATTGGACGGGCCCTCGCACCTCCACCGTGCCCAGTGTACGGGTACTGGGGCACTGGATCGACACCGAGAGCCTTAGAAGCCATTACATGGACTGTGAAGTTCAACAATATACGTTTACTGCTTCTTTGAATCGCGCTATGGCTTTTAGCCATTTTATCACACACAGTCCTCAGACTGACATTTCTTGTGAGATTTTAATCACAAATTTTGTTTCTGAGCATTGCAAGCCCCTCAGCAGCTGCTTCCTGTTTCATGGCAAAACATCACACTTTGCCACACCCACACAAACACACCGTTCGATGAAAACTAAAAAGCTTCACAATTTAACGTCTTTAGATTCTACAGTTTAAATTTGAAGCCAATCTGACCAAATCTCTAAGAGGAGTTTGTTAAAGTGTGAGACCTGCAAATGACATCGACTTCCTATTATAAATCAAATATCGAAATTCACCACGCCGCCACGCATGAAAATTAAAATGCTTCGCAATTTAGTATCACCCATGTCTCTAGATTCTACAGTTCAAATTACAAGTGCATCTGATGAAATCTATGGGAGGATTACAATAAAATACAAGGCCTCAAAATAGCTGAAATTATAAAGAACTGACACATAAATTAATATATCTCATTTCCTGCTGGGTTTAGGATATGGGTCCAAAAGACTTTTTTTGTAGAGCTCAGCAACATACATGTGTGGGCCAAATTTCAAATATATCGGACAAACACAGTCCAGGGGCTGCTTTTTTGAAAAGGTAAAGATCTATGAGGTGCTATAGAGCCAATTTGCATCTATTTGTCTAGCTCCAAGAGACTTTTTTTGTAGGGCTTGTGATCTTACACGTGCATGTCAAATTTCAGATACGTAGGTGAAACGCAGTCAGTGGCGGGGCTACTTAAATGTATCTAGGTGGCGCTATTGCTCATCGTGAAAATTCAAAGGCAGATGTGTTCAGGGCAGAAATCTTATTAAACCAATGAAATCTGGGGCAGCTCAGACCATGTATACATAAGTTAGAGCAACGCTTCCAGTCATGGCAAGACATCGAAATTCGTCACGGCCACGCCCCCAGATGAAAAGTTGAAATTGTTTGTCAAATGTCATCACCAAGGTCTTGACATCACTCACACATAGTTTGAGGTGAATATACTCAACCACTTCGGAGAAGGCTATCATAATGTAAAACATGACACTTCCTGTCGCCAACAGGTGGCGCTATATCCATAACTGAATATTGTTGTATAAATTTGTTCAGGCCTGGACTACAATCAAACATGTGAAATTTGAGCCTGATTCAACAATGCATGTGTGTGTTACAGCTGAATTACACCCACTTCCTGTTTCTTGGCAAAAACATCAAAATTCACCACGCTGCCACGGACACGCCCTCTGATGAAAAGTTAAAAGCTTTGCAATTTAACATCGCCCATGTCTCTATATGATATTGTACAGTCCAAATTTGAAGACGATCAGATCAAATCTCTAGGAAGGAGGTTTCAAGTTCAAGTACGAGGCCTGGAAATGGTCAAAATCGTGCCAAAATATGATTTTTGATTAAAAATGTCAGACTTCCTGCTGGAGTTAGACCATGGCTGGCTCCAAGAGGCTTTTTTTGTGCGTCTTGGCATGTTACATAATCCCTCTCCAAATTTCATACCCGTGTGTAGGTCAAACTATGGCCAATGGGGACCCTCCAAAAACACGTACCTAGGTGGCGCTGTGGTACGCCCATGCCGGGGACCCATAAAATGTGTAATTTTACGCCAGAAGGAAAATAAAAAAACATTCGAATTACAGTAGGGCCCCGCACCGCCATCATCACACTCTGGACATTAAAAGTCAAACCAGAAGTTGTTCCAGGAGTGAGAAAATGTTATAAATGTTTGAAATTACAGAAATAACATAACAGTACATATACTCCCAACAGTGCGTTGTGTTTTGTTTTGTTTAAATAAAGATGGTACCTTAAAATATTTGGTCAATTGATCAAACCGATTTAATCACTATTTTGTCTTTAGCCAGCTAAAAAAAACAAACAAAAAAACAGTCCATGGCTGACTAGAGGGGTCATGGCTACTGAATACAACAGGACAACTGAATACTACAAAGGTTTGGGATACCAGAGATTGCACGTAAAAAAATTAAAAATTATATAAGAGCTTAGGCCTTGTAAATTTTATGAATATGGATGAAATCAAGTTACATGGACATATATACATAGTGGAATAGAGGCGAAAACGTTTCAACATAAGTGAACATTACCTTCTGGAAGTCGTCGAACTTCTTCTGCAGGACCTCGACCTGCTCCAGGTCAGAGCCGACCTCTTCACTAGTGAGGGCGCTCTCCTTCTCATTGATCCACTGCTGTAGCTCATTGGCCTCACGGAACAACATGAACTTCTTGCAGCTTTTCTCCAGCATATCTTTACGTTTCTCTCCAAGCTCCAGCAGAGTACCATACCTTGAAAAAGTTGTAACCAAAGAATCTGATTTAATGTATCTTGAAAAGCTTATCATGTTACAAAATATCTTCTAAGGAATTCATATTTATTCTACCAGTCTGCTAAATGTTAATGGTTCTCAAAATAAAAATAGCCAAATCCCCCCTGTTGTGCTGAAATGCTGTTGAACTGCTGCTCATCAAAATCAAGCAATTTGAATATCCTGGAGTACAGGAAGTTTTGTCTCTTGATTTCTGCAATCCAAAAAACTAATAATAATCAACAGATGATGAAAACATTTGTCAGCTGCAGTCCTAAAATCCTGTCATAAAATTGACAGACATACATGACAATGCATTCACCACAAACTTGACTTAATTTTCCTAGCCTGACTAGCATCTTGAGCCTTGAACAATAATAAAATCTATACAAAACGTCAAATATGTGCATAACAGAATGGCTTATGACCTGACAGAAAATCAGAAAACATCCATAAGAAAGAAGGATATGAAAGGTGTGCATCAAAGGTACTCCTATCCTTGTACTGAATAGAAGACAAGGGTGAAGCAGACACTGTGTCACAATACATGAGGATTTTTTGGGTTGGGATTAATGTAAAAATGCTGATGACATTTTTGGCCCTTTTCCACTAGTACCTACTCAGCTCGGCTCGCTTCGACTCAGTTTCGGTCGTTTTCCATTACAATAGAGTACAACCTCAGCGTGGGTGGGGTCGCCGTGGCAACGTAGCCACGCGGCAGAAACTCCAGCGACGTCATTTGTTATGCGACACAAACACGAAACGACTACGGACGAGCAATGGAGGCCACCAGACAAAGAAATGTCTGCACCTCGTGTCGTTGCTCCGCGGGGTTGATTTCTGTGCAGCCATCTCTGATCGTGTTCGTTGTTGTTATTGCGTTTTAAAAATGGCGCTGGTTGACTCTTACTTGAACAAGTCGCTCTCCCGACGCATCTAGTGACGTCAGGCCCTGGCCAATCAGTGGCCTGTCTGCCGTCTGCCGACGTCACATTTTCGGGCTCGACTCAGCTCGCTTGGAACCCCGGCCGAGTAGGTACTACGAAAGTACCTGGTACCAGGTACTAACACGTAATGGAAACGCGCATACAAACCGAAGGCGTAGTCGAAGTCGAGCCAAGCAGGTACTAGTGGAAAAGGGGCATTAGTGGTATTTAGTGGTATCACTATCACAAGAACACGCAAATCAACGCTGGTTCCTACTCACAGCTCTTCCACCTGCTTCATGCGCACAGACACGCTGCAGGCCTCCTTGGTGACAAGCCTGCTCAGTGGCAAGGCAAAGTGAATGCACAGCAAGACAAGATTAAGTTGTTATATATAGCAAGAGAACAGCAGAGAAAACAGAGAAAGAGGCCAGGGGCAAGGTCATCACTGCTAAAAAAAAAAAAAAACTGAGAAGAATATATGATTTGATGGAAGTAAAGAAAGGTTAAAGAGTAGAGAAAAGTCAGATAAATAGTTGAACCAGGGATGTCCTGATCAAGTTTTTTTTTGCCACTAATCCTGATCTTAATTTTTAATACTGTGTCTGCCCGATTCGATACTTCTATTTTTTACGACAATACAGCCGCACAGGATACAGTGGTAAGTACATTAAAAATATTAAGAGTCAATCCAGTTTAAATGCTTTACAATAGAATAGCTCTCCAATTAATTTAGAGAAAAAAACTGCATCAAAGCAGTTCCTGAATGTCTTTTTTTTTTAAACACAAGAACTATAATACTATTAATACTAAAACTACAATAATAATAATACTAATACTAATATTATAAGTATAAAATAACAAACCAGGCTTGGCTTTTTCAATGGACACAGCCCATAATTATTAACCTACAAGTGATGACAATCAATACAAGCTAGTTATTCCTTAGCAGAGTAGGTATTGGCCATAGCTAACATTACAGTCTATTGTTTTGAGTGTGGTTGGCAAGTGTATGTACACCCACAACTGTAGTATGAATGGAACCAGAATGTGGAAAGTACGTCTGAGGTTACACACAGAGTTCAGCGAAGCGGAGGGTTGGTGACGACTACGCCCACTGTGCTGCTTTACGTGAGTGCGTGTGTTTGTGTGTGAGCTGACATAAAACAAAGGATTGCACTTAGGTTCATGCACAGTATAGCCAGTACTGATTGACTAGGAGAATGCCTTGATCAGCCCTGATACTAAGTTTTTGAGAAAGGATCGGGACATCCCTTAGTTAAACAAATATGATAGGAAAGGAGAAATAAGTTAGTAAACTACGTTCTGCTGCAAAACTGAAGAGGTTATTGTGTGGGTTTCTTACTGATTCTCAATCTGGTCTTGGCGCAGTGCAATGCTACCATGTTCATCCAGCAGGTTTTCCCTTGAGGACGACTGGGTGGGGTCCAGCTTCTTCACATAAGCAGCAGGAACAAAGCCCTGGCGATCGTTCACCTCCACCTTCCACCAATCCTGCAGCAGAGAGGAGGAGTAATATCTGGCCACATCAAGGACTGGTACCCTCACTGACAGTGCCTCTCTACCCTCTACCATTATACGTTACCCCAACCACTATACGTTACATTTACGTAAACTAACTTACAGTTTACACACCTGAGTGAGTTACATTAATACACATCTTTTGAACTGCACCTTGCAAATTTTATTTATTCCTCAATTTATTTTAAACTGTGAACATTTACACATTCATAGCAAATATTTTTGCACATTTCAGGCCAAAACTGTACAGTTATTTCATTTATATAACAGTTGTACATATCATCATATTCTGACATATACTTTGTATGTAAAAACCTGCCTAACAATAAATCTGATTCTGACAGTAATTTGTAATTGTAATTGCTCTTCTTATGTTTACTTATCTTTCATGTAAACCGTTGTTTCCTTGTTGCTCAGTTGTTCGGTTGTTGCTTATTATGTTCGCTCTAAGTTAGCTTATGTGCAGTGGAGGGGAGCCAGTAGGTGCATCGACTAAAACTCTATTAGCTACTCTGTTCTGATTAGTTGTTTTCTACCTTAGTACAGTGGATTCTTGTCAAATTGCCTTAGAGCAGCAGGTGAGGCCAGAGGTCTGATATTTTTTTCAGATTATCTGTCATCAAGGTCGTGGTAATTTCTAAGAGTTGGAAAGTAATTTGTAATTCCTGAGGACTGATAATGACCAGTCAGTTAGAAGTGAAGAAACCGTTCAGATGTGAAAAGTGAAAAGTCTGCAAGAACCTCTAACAAATCGAATGGACTTTCTTCTAACAAAGTCTAAAACACTGTCAAGACTGACAGTTCTAGAAAATATGACTAAAAGTCACTTTATAATAGCTACCTACTTCTATTTTAATTGTTACATTTGTTACCTAATTGTAAATGTGTGTACTTCTCAAGGTAAAGACTAATTTTGGTAGTGGTAGTGAATCTCAGGGATTTTAAGCGTATATAGCTCGCCTTGACTCGCTGTTGGGCTACTCTCTCTGTCCAATCAGTGGTCTGCAATGTCTTTACATATAGGATTATTAATCGATTGGTGATCATTATTGCATCCGTACCATTAATATACCTAATCCTTGAACAACTTAATCAAAATTAATCCAAGTAAGATGCAATTTATCTCAGATTAAATATTCATTCCGGTCAGGTTGGTTTCATCCTAGCTGATTTCATCTGTACCTTGTTGGTGCTATTTAGTAGTGTGAGGATGTCTCCCTTCTTCATGGTAACTTCACGAGGACTTTTCTCCTGGTAGTCATACAAGGCAAGAACCAGCTCCTTCCCAGTCTCATCATCAGTTGGTGCCACTTGTTGCTGTTAAGTTAAACATTTTGAGTCACATTTTGAGCTGAACACATTCTGTACATACAGCTGAGGTTGAGGCGGAACAATGGATTGGGTTTTACCCTGCAGGACTGGGCCTGTTCCTTGAGGGACTGGATGCTGCTGCCATAGGCACTTAGGTCAGACATAAGGGCCTCATGCTTCTTCAGCAAAGCCTGTAGAAAACAAACCACTCAGCAAAACTTCACTTGTCACAAAGGGATATAAACAAGATGCTTGGTTGATATGAGGGAGGAAATACTAGAAGATCAGCAAATGGTAGATTTAAGATTCAACATTTTTATTATCATGTGCACAATTACATGGAGTAGTCACTGGCAATGAAATTCTTGAGTTCTCTGGCTCCCTTAAACAATGCTCAAACATATTTTGGAGGAGAGACCACACATGCAAAAAGAAAAACAGATATAGAATAAGTAATAGTAATAAAATAAATTATTGACCTAAAATATAAATATTAACTTTAAATAAAATATAATATACAATAGAACGTGAAAATACTGTCGTATTAACAAGGTGCAAATATTAAATTGTGCAATTAAGTGAAGACAGTCTTATTGCCTGGGGGATGAAGCTGTCCCTGAGCCTGCTGGTGCGGGCTCAAATGCTGCAGTACCATCAGCCAGACAGCAGCACTGGTACTTACACATAGTTAAATAGCAAGAAGATAACACGTTGATAATGAAAATGTCTAAAATATTAGTTTTCTTTAGTTTTAGTTTATTTAGTTAAAACCCTTCCATTCACGTACCTCAGCAGAGTCCTCATCTTTGCCATAGTCTGTGCTTCCCACAATGGGTTCCTTCTCCCTCATCCAAGACTCCGCCTCGTTGGCATCAGCAAAGTACTGCTGAGCCTGCAGAGAGTCTTCCAGATCCTGTCTCCTCTGGGAGGCCTTAGCCTTCAGTGTGTCCCAGCGTCCATGCAGCTCAGCCAGTTTAGCCTTTACATCTTCCCCAGCAAAGTGCCCTGGGAATTCCATGCACGAATCATCAGTACTTTGAATGTTGGGGCAATATAAAATTTGATTAAGGTCACAATCACCTTATAAAAGATATAAAACAAAGCTTGGAATTTAAATAAATACCTTCATCCACCATGGCCTCTCCTTTCTGTGTGACAGCCTTAATGCGAGGCTCATGACCGCTGATCTCAGCCTGTAGGGCCTGGTGCTTCTTCAGCAAGTTCTGAACACCAATAAGGTCTTTGCCTGAGGAAAACACAGTGAGACTTCTGTCTAGTTCAGATGTACACAGGTATTTTTTAAAACTGATAATTTTCCCCTTGTTTAAAAAAAAAAAAAATTGTCCATGCAGCCTATTTTACAAAATATTTCTATCAAACACAAAAATTCAAAAAAAGATTCCAAACACTCAAACAAACTTGCCAGGCCAGTAGGCGACAAAATCTATGCCAGAGATGCATCAAATACCACAGAAGAATATTCTGAGCACGGGTAGTGACCTTATTGTCATTTAGCTGTAGTAACTTAAATACAGTAGCCAATTACACATCTGTTATTTGACAACCATCAGTCCACCATTTCAGGTGCCTTCTTTTAGAACACCCTCAAACATCTGATGCTTCAGCTTCAGTTGCAGGCTACCAAGTCCACAGGTTACTCATCTAATCTGACCATATTGTATATATACTGAATAAATCTGAAATATAATATGGTGGCCTAGATTCTGACTATGCTAAGTTTTTACCTCTGTTAGTAGAAGCAGCGATGGGTTCTTTTTCACGGATCCAAGTCTCCTCGTCCTCCACATCTCTAAAAAGCTGCTGGAGCCTGAGAGAGTCTGAAAGTTTCTGCTTGCGTGCAGCCATGGGCTCGCGCAGAGCTTCATAACGCATCACTAAAGCCTCCTGTTTTTTGCGGATGTTGTCAGCATCAAAATGTCCAGCCTCTTGGAACTGGCGAGCCTGGATTGTTATGCCATCAATGCGATCCTATGAGATAAGAATTTATATATTGTGTACAAAAATCCACATCCATTAGTATCAGGTATTCCTTATTAATACATGTCTAGTGTTAAGTACCTGGTGAGCAGCCACATCTGCCTCCAACAGTGCATGTTTCTTCTGCAGATTCTGAACACTGGTCAGGTCTTTTCCATAGTCATCTGAAGCCAGGTGGCCCTCAACTTCATACAGCCACAGCTCAATGTCTTCCACATTCCTGTTGAACTGCTGCTGTTGGTTGGCCTCACGGAGTTTGATGCCTAAAATAAAACAGCAAATTTAATATCCTGATACTGATGCCTATACTGATGCCCTCTTACCATCAGTAATGGGGTGCAGCATGGATCTACTATTTACATTATACATAAATAAGGCTCCCCAATTAGTACTTCAACATTAATTTTTCTGGAGATGATATCAATGATATCATTAAGCATCGAAGCAATGCCACTCACCACCACTGCCACTCAATGTGTCTCGCCAAAAACTCACAAACTCACAATTATATTAATTAACCTCAAGGTGGCACTGTAATAATAAAGTTTACATCTCTGCAATTATATAAAAAACAGCTTGCCCTAGTGTAAAATTCTTACATATTCTAAAATTCGCAATCCATCTCAATATTTCCTCCATGGTCTTATGCTCAATTTTTTTTTTAATTTCTCAAGATCAAGTCTGAAAGAACTGCTCGGCCCGTCTTTGTCAAGATCCCCTGTAGACTTCACTGATCTAAAATAATCAAAGCAATTTTAGTATATTAATCCATTCCACAGATTCCAAACTTGAAAAAACAAAGTAAAATAATCTGTTTGCCCTACAGGGCTGAAATCTTTTCAGCACATCAACTGATGTGTGACTTAAGTTTGCCTCACTGCAAAGTATGGTCAATACCAGAGCATGTCACTCTACAATTTTTCTAAATATCCCAAATCAATCAGTTTGTGTTTTACAAAGCTCGCTGTATCTATATCTCCACAAGTCTCCATTCAAATACTACCAAAAATGACACAGACATTCTTAATATCAAGTGTTTTAAATCCTGTTCAAATTAGTTCAACGATGACTTTACAGTGATCTTCAGGAGCTTTCTGTAATCTGTACTGTATGGTCAATATTTTCTATTTCATCTCATTTTCTCCAGACACAGTGAGTAATTCGCCAACTCTTCTGGTCACGTCAAATGCTCACAATCTACTTGGATCCTGTTCATTGCTGCTTGTAGCTATAGTTTTGTTTGGGTCTGGTTCCATTCCAAACCAGGTTATCAGTCATATACGATATCTTAATCGGATTCAAGTTTTTTCCAAGTTTTCTTGACATCCTGTGTCTCTGACTATCCTGCCATCAAAGCTTTAAACTGAGTCAAATAATCCTTTAGGAATTTGTTTTGGCAGTAGACTGTCATTGAAGACTCAAATCAAACATTTAATAGCAACCTTGACTTTCGTGTCCATTTTAATCTTTTAGTCTTTTCTAAACTGTTGAACTGTTTACCAGTGACAAATTCATACACATCACTCCAACATATCACTTCTGTCTGTATCACATAGCTGTATAGACATCCTTATTAATAAGCAAAAATAATAATCTCATCTTTATCTATAAACCTTTACTTTTACAGCTTCTAAACAACTTCCCACCTTCTCTCAATTAAATCTTGTAACAAGATGACTGAATAACTACTGAACCTTAAATAACCCATATGCAAACACTTCAAAATCTCGGTGTAGAACTACTTTCAGCTACTATAGAGTTCTCTCCATTTAAGAAGTGCAAACTGATTTGTGTGGTTTCATATATGTTGTTCCTGTATGCTGATTATGTTTGACTATGAATGTTCTTGTCATGAAGTATTCTCCCTGAGATCTCAACCTAAAAAAAGTTACACATTTTATCTATACAGTAGTACTGCTATATTTAACAAAGAATGTTAAGATTTTATTTTACATTTGTACTAAATAAAATTGAATGTATCCAAATAGCACCTACATTATCTTCAGTTCAGAGAAAAACTGATCCAACCAAGCTTTTCCTTTTCCAGTACCTTTGAGCTCAGTGGCCTCCAGCAGTTTCTTCCACTGGGAGCTGACCTCCTCCATGCGACCAGCCACCTCAGTGGAAGCATAATGCTTTCCATCCAGCAGCTCCTGGCCAGATTTTTGCAGAGCATCAATGCGGCTCTGATTAGCTGAAAGCTCAGCTTCAAAAGCCTGGTGTTTCTGCACCTTGCCTTGCAGGTTGGAGGGATCCTGTTGTCAAGAGAGTGGAGGCACAAAGTTGGAGAATGAAAAGATAAAGAACAGTGGGCATAAAACTATAACATACAAACACATTTCAAAATGTAGAAGATACCACATAATAACATCTCTAACTCTTTAATAAAATACCTTGTAAGCCTCGTCTGTGGCAGTCTTCATCTTTTCATTGATCCAGCTCTTTAGCTCATCAGAGTCCCTGAAGAACTGCTGCAAGTGGAAAGAGTCCTCCAAGGCAGAACGACGAGACTGGGCACGCTCATGCAGGGCGTTTCGGCGGCTGAGCAGCTATAAATGTACAAACCAAAAGAAGACATGTTGCTTTTGAGTTCACATTGAAAAAAGACAAAATCCTGGCAGTTGTTGTAGCACTCAGTGCTAATATTGAAGTGGTTTATCCTTTTTGAAATGGACAGTGCTTACTGCATCTCTGCGGGTAGCCACGTCCTCTTTGGCATAGTGGTTGTTCTGGATTAGTTTGGTAGCAAATTCATCCAGGGCCTATAGATGAAAACGAAAAAGATTCCAAGTGACATTCTTGCTCAAAGAGTGGAAGATGGAATGTGAATGGTATTAGTGGACAAATTGGAGTAACTTACAGTGATCTTCTCTTC
This sequence comes from Scortum barcoo, assembly GCA_023238725.1. NCBI lineage: Eukaryota > Metazoa > Chordata > Actinopteri > Centrarchiformes > Terapontidae > Scortum > Scortum barcoo. The sequence goes on along the minus strand of CM041545.1, from coordinate 215,657 downwards.
CTGGGCACTAAGTGATTTCTCAAAGTCCTCATGTTTCTTCAGCAGTGCCTCTACACTATCCAAGGAATCACCAAGGTCTTCATTCAGGAGGAAAGCCTAAATATGAACATACACAATTAAAAACTAGAAGATCATGTCTACCATATAATATGCGCTTGGGTAATTATTTCCTGAAGAAAAGTGTTGGTGTCAGTTGGTGTGTCGGTTACTTCTTGTTTGCTCATCCAGTTGTCAACTTGCTCAGTATCCCTGTAAAAGAGCTGCAGGTCCATGCACTGCTCATACTGCTGCCTGCGAACCTCCCACAACTCTAGCAGTGACTCCTTCTCTTCAGCAAGGGTGCCAAGCTACACTCAATACAACACAATAACAAATGTCAAATTTTATGTTACATGTGATGTACAAGTGTACAATCAGAATGTTGCCATAGTCCTACCTTTTCTTTGACCTCTTCAGAGGCATAGTGTCCTGAATTGAGTAAGGCTTGGCCAGCTTCATCAGTGGCTCTAAAACTGTCCTCATGGGCATCAATCTCTCCCTGGAAAACAAAAAATCCACATAGCAACCTTACATTGATTATTTTAACGTGCAAAATAAATGCTGTATTTTATGATATATTCCACTTTTAAAAAGAGGTGTGTGATCTTGTGTGTTACTGGAGATTTTACCTTATGTTCCTGGTGGCGGTCTAGCAGAGCCTCAGCTCCAGCCACATCATTGGCCAGTTCGTCAGCATTGATCAGGGCTTTCATCTCTGTCACCCAGCTGGTCAGATCCCTGAAGTCGGCAGTGAAACGCTGCAGCCTAGAAGAGATTGTCACAAGAAGATAAGAGTAAGCAGAATTCTGTGGAAAAATATTTAAGTGTCACTGTCGTGCAGGTTTACATGCTTTGTATGCTGTCAATGAGCTAAACTGTCTGTTTGTAAAAAAGCAGTTTTCATACTCTACTTATTCAAAATATGCAGAATATTTTACATGTCACGCAAGTAACGTGGCTCAGCAAACAGAGAATTGACAGTTTATCACCGATAAGAGTCGTTCAGGCGAGCATGACGCTCAGCAGCCAAAGTGCGAATCTGTTCCCAGTTGGTGATGAGTTCATCCTTCTTAAGATGGATTTGGGAGGCATTTTGTGGATGTGTCTGCTGCAGGCGCTCTGCATCACCACCTAGTTTGTTGACCTGATTGAAAGGAAGGGTAGAGATTAAGGAATTAGAATATCATGTTTTTTTAATGTCATGGCTATCATATATATATATATATTATATATATATATATACACACATATATGTGTGTGTGTGTGTGTGTGTGTGTGCAATAATATGTGTGTGTACATATATACACACACTTATCTGTAAAGGCATCTTGTATTCTTGCCTTATCTTCCAGGGCAGCCAGGTCTCTCTCTAGACCCTCATGTTTGCGAAGCAGAGCCTGCACACTGGCTAGATCACGACCAAAGTCATCAGAAGCCATCAGTTGCTCCTTCTCCTTAATCCAGCTGATGGTCTCATCTACATCCCTGTGTTTACACCATGCCAAAATATCATGTTTTACTTGGGCTTAAAATGACCAAAGACAGTGTCCTTATTCTGACAGAAACATAACCAACAATAAACTCAACACACGGCCATAGAGAGCCATATGTTGATCTAATGATTTTTACCTGTTGAAGCGCTGGACCTCAGCAGCCCCAAACAGCTTGCCCTGCCTTTGCTGGGCCAGGCCCTTCAGGCGTTGCCAGGCTGCGTTGACCTCATTCTGCTTGCGAACTATGAGCTCAGCCTCGGGATGGGCCTCCTGTGTCAGCTTGGCTGCCAGCTGGTTCACTTCATTCACACGTTCCTCATGGGCAGCCAGGTCTGTCTGGAATTCCTCAAACTTCTTCTGTAGGAGTTCCACATGCTCTAGGTCTTGGCCTAGCTCTTCTGAGGTGGCCATGGCCTCCTAGAGGTGGAAGTGAATGAACAACAACAAAAATATCATGGTGCTCTTATAGAAATACTTAAGCTTATTAAGCTCCAAGCTTATTAATTACTATATTTTATTTACATGATTTCAATAAGGTCTTTACTGATTCTAAAGACAAAGTTTCATATGTGTGTCTATGAGAGAGGGAGAGAGAGACGGGGTGGCATAGTCCTAACACTGAACATTTGCAACATTTGAGCAGCGGACAACATTTTATAACCTCCTGATTCAGCCTACTTTAAAATTCCTAATGCACTCTATTTTATTTACAGCTACAATGCCCACTGTTCTGGCATTTTGCAGTGATCAGTATCCTTCACTAACTACTAGTGAAGCAAAGGTTTCCATCTTGGCATTTTGTTACTTAACAAAATAATTCTTCATTCAAATTCATTGGTATCATTAGCCTCAGGGAAGCCCTTTAGCTTTCAACTCTAATTACTATTTGCTTTTGTTTTTTTTTTTTATTTTGTTAGAGCAGTGAAGAAAGAATACAGAAAAGCATTTCCTTCATTCTCCCAAACAGCTCGCAGAAAAATGAAAAACATAACATAATGCTCCTGAACAAACCAATATGTGAAATAAAAATTCACTCCAGTTACAGTAGTAAATATTTTCTTTTGTAAAATTCTAGCAATGCAAATCTGACCTTGTCACTGATCCAGTCAAGGGCATCTTCACACTCACGCAGGTACTGGACCAGTTTTTGAGCCTGTAGAAGACGCAGGCCCTTTTCCTTGGTCCTCTGTAACAGGAGGTCCCAAAGACGATGCAGCTCCTCAAGACGAGTCTAGTGCACAGGAAGGTGAGGTATCTTTTTAAATGTTAATGTAAAGAGGAGAAGGAGGTTTAAATATGAAATTTGAAAACCGATCAACATAAGACATGTCTAACAAAGAAACAATCTGGAAAAGTCCAAGCTGAATATATACTTCTTGCGCCAACTGAGGAAGTTCAACCTGCCTAAGGAATTGCTGATCCAATTTTATACTGTTATCATTCAGTCTGTTCTCTGCACATTCATCACTCTGTGGTTTGGATCAGCCACCAAACAGGACAGGAAGCAACTAAAATAGACAGTCTGCACAATCATTGGTGCAGACCTGCATCACTGCAGATCTATTCCACCCTGGACTAGTGTTGTCACCATACTGGAATTTCTAACCCTAACTTCAATACAATACCTTGAAAAATATCGATACTCGATACCAGTTTCAATACCACGGGGAAAAATTGACAAAATTGTCTGTTATTTAACTGTTAGAATAAATGATCTAATCAACTAAAAGTACTGTGTGTGAAGCACAAAGCATCCAAGTTCATTTACTTTTGACCACAGTCAAAGTTTTTTCCAAACAAGTGAAACTGCTGTATGAGACTCCTCATGTCTGATGGCTCTGAGAGGGGTTTGCTTAGCTTTGAATTACAAATGACTGGTACCAGAGTATCGATACTGAAAAGTCAGTATTGGAACCAGTATCGATATGTATCGAAATATCAATATTTTTGAAAACACTATCCTGGACACAACCTGTTCCAACCTCTCCCTGGTGGAAATTACATAGCACTGTACACCAAAACAACCAGACAGTGAAAAGTTTCTACCCGCAGATCATCATGCAATGAGGCTGGAAAAACAGTACCCTGCTCAACACACAGTTTTTTTTTCTGAAAAATTCGCCTCTGACACCAGGATCATGATACTGTGAATGCAAGGGCTTTAAAATAATTTTATTACTTCATTTTGCAACAGATAGTGACTTAACAAGCATTTATTTGAGTTAAAGTCTTCAATATTGTATCTTTAAATACATACTGTTTTTAACCATGTAAATATTTAATTAAATATATACTTTTTGTCACATACACTTTTTATATATTATATATCTATATCTGGACATAGTGGTAAAATGCTTATGTTTACCTTTGTCCAGCTTTGTTTTCCTTTCTTTTCCTCTAAGCTGTATATATGTACATTGAGAACAATGAAAACCGGAGTTGAAGTAATTGTTTGACTACATTTACATGGTCAATAAAGCTGATTTCACTGTATTTGTTTTATTTTTTGTGAAAAAACATTCTACCATTCATCTGTGCCCTGACCCATACAAATACAGTACATGCAATGAAATGTCTGTCCATTGCATAACAACAAAATGACAAGAAGGCAAATAGTTGGGTCTGGAAGAATGTTCACACCACCCAAATTCACACATCATCCACAGAAGGTCAACACCTACTTGTATATACTCAGCCATATTGACACTTGTAACTATGGGTCTCTGTTGTGTCCGGTAAGGCGTGTAGGACTGAATCAGGTGGAGCAGGTTAACAGCGGACAGGATATTCAAGAAATATGTATATTGGTGGTGAGTAACCACAACCTTTTTTATTGTGTGCCTTACTCGAATGGTCTCAGAAGAGAAGTGGCCCTCGCTGATCATGAGGTTTCCAGTGTCATCCAGTTTGATAATGGCCCCAGCATTGGCCTGAACTTCAGCTTCAAAAGCCTGATGTTTCTGCAGTTTACCCTGTGTAGTTGACATGGTTTAATAGAATTAAATTTGGGGTCAGTATCATGTCAAGTTAACAGTCTAATAGAGTTCAGTGTACACAGAGAAATATAACGAGGCTGACAAACCTGCAAGTTGGAGGGATCCTTGTAGTTCTCATCAGAGGCAATTTGCAGCTTCTCCTGTATCCACTTCTCCAACTCATCAGCATCACGGCGGAAGAACTGAAAGCGGTAGGAGTCTTCCAGCTTCTGCCGGCGCATAACTGACAGCTCCTTGAAACGCCGGTAACGGTCCAGCACCTGCTGCCGGCGCTCTTGGATGTCTTCAGCTGTCTCCAACACTTTCACTCCTGCAGTCTCCATTTTCTGGAAACACACCATAGGTAAGATCATAAGTAAGTTCTGAACATGCGTCACAGCATTAAATATTTTTTTTATTAATTTTATGTTTTATTATATTTTATTTTATATTTTATATTTTTATTTAAATAAGAAAAAGCAGCTCTAATAGGTACAGAAGATACATTTACTTGGGTAACAGTTCACTAGCTGTGTATAAATCACATCATATGAATAATAGTGAGGAGATAATACAGATAAATCTTCTTAAATATAATATAATTATAATTAATTATGCATCACAGTTGTTCTGAAGATACCATACTATAGTCACAGTTATGCATTTTTTTTTATTATATTTTTTGGGCTTTTCTAGCCTTTTATTGTACATAAGGACAGCTGAAGAAGTGACAGGAAAGGTGGGGGAGAGAGGGGGAAGACATGCAGTCTACCTGTGCGCCCAGTTGTGCATTTTTAAGATCCCTAACTTCTCTTGTAACACAAATTTGGCTTGGAACTATAAGATTCAATAAAGAAACAACAACAAAAAATCCCCCATCCTGTCTCAAGCTGATATGGGGCCAGCAGCTGAAATACTAAAATGCCAAACAGGGGTGGGGGCGGAAATTCCACATGTATGCACACAGTAACCAGGCTTCCCTACACAATGGGACTGCTGCTGTTTGCTTTTCTGTCCACAGAGCCTCAGCCCCAGTAGCCTCAAACTGTGAATTATGTATAGCTAGCAACCATGTTGCTTAATTTCCAGGAATTCACATGGGATACTAGTATTGTCACAATACTGGAATTTCTTCAATATTTCAATATAATACCTTGAAAAATGACCATATTCAATACCAAATGGTAAAACTGACAACACTTATACACAGGGACCTGAGCCATGCCTATGTAATATGCTATAGCTACGTACAGCCTCTTAGATTAATTGAAGCTTGTATCATTCTTTCTTTGTTGTTCATATACAGCTAGTAAGATATGGGAGTGCTTCACTTTTGTTGTAGTCTGATTCTCCTCAGCTTCTCACTGGTACCATACAAGAGATACAAGTTTATTTACTTTGACCACTGTCAAAGTATTTTCCTAACAAATTAAATTCTGTTGTCTGAGATTTCTTGAGCCTGATAATGCTGACAAGGATTAGTTGAGTTTTGACTTACAACTGACTGTTTGGCCAAAGACAGTACAACACACTTATCAACAAATAAACCCCCACCCACACTCCCAAGACTCATAGCATATATTAAGTATAGCGACCTTTGATGCATGAACAGAGCATGAGCACACCTCAAAAATGCCAACAGTAATAAGGGAGTGCAATAAAGCCAATGTACCACGTCCATGCCCAATTGTGAAATTTATCGCAATACTTACTAGTTCCATGAGTTTTTCAACAACCTAAAGATGCTGAAAAAATGCTTAAGATCTCAAACATGTGTTTGTGAACAACCAATCACTTTGATTCCAAACCTGGCATTCTCCAGTCACTGGAGAACAACAGGAGAAAACTAATTAAAACTGTAAGCAGTGTTGAATTGGACCTTGCACCCTTTCAAATGTTAGGGAGAGCAGCAGCTACAATGCTTTCACCAGGGATCAGGCGACATGGCTCCAAAATTGTTAAATAGAAGGGATTTGTGCCTGTAAACGGAAAAAAGCTCATTTTCTGTTGCCAGTAGGTGGAGCTATGACTACGATTCATGATAGGCCTGTACATTTCTTCAGGCCAGGAGTTTCCTCAAATATGTGAAATTTGAAAAATGTTTTTACATTCCTGCCGTTTAACAATAAACTCAAGAGAGCAAATCTTTTCATCTATCAGGTCTTTAGATTGCACTGACCAAATCTGAAGTCAACCTGGTTAATTCTCTAGGTGTTTCTGAAATTCAAAATGCCACTAACGGCCCTTTTCCACTAGTACCTACTCAACTCGACTCAACTCGGTTTTTACGCGTTTCCATTACATGTTAGTACCTGGTACCAGGTACTTTTCTAGTACCCCTACTCGGCCGGGGTTCCAAGCGAGCTGAGTCGAGCTGAAAGCAGGACGGCAGGCCACTGATTGGCCAGGGCGTGATGGCGTCACTAGATGAGTCGGGAGAGCTGCGACTCGTTCATAAGAGTCAACCCCGCCATTTTTAAAACGCAATAACAACAACGAACACATTCAGAGATGGCTGCACAGAAATCAACCCCATGGAGCAACGACGAGGTGCAGACATTTCTTTGTCTGGTGGCCTCCTCCATAGTTGTTTCGTGTTTGTGTCGCATAACAAATGACGTCGTCACTGGAGTTTCAGTCACTGCGTTGCTATACGACGACCCCACCCACGCTGAGGTGGTACTCTATTTTAATGGAAAACGACCGAAACTGAGTCGAGTCGAGCCGAACCAAACCCCAAGCACAATGGCTGACATCCAAGCTGAGTGGGAAGGGAGGGTGAACATGGGTTTTTGTTGATGTTGCAGACAGTGAAACCAAAAGGCATGAATAGGTGTGTGACAGTCTCTCTGTCCGCATCTACAATCAATAGGAGGATTAGTCGAGTCAGCAGTGCAGTTTTACTGGGCTTTTTAAATGGAGCCAAAGGACCATGGTGCTTTGGTCCCGAGAGGCATCACTGGTTTATCACTGATCAAGTAAGCATTGCAGTGAGCTCACACATACACTATAATTTAGTATCACTGCATATAGTGGAAACTGACTAGAAGGGTAAGAAAACCGTTCAGACACCAGCACCCCTCCCCCATTCTGTAACCTGCTCCAGTTCACAGAAAGCTCAAATCATCTGAGGGATTTCATTGACCTTAATCTCATTCTGCACAGTGATGTCATCAAAACGGAAGCAACAAACGTAACTTCAACTGACTTTCAACATCACAAGGTTACACATACTTGCATGATTTGGATCAGGGGTAATCTCTCTCTCTCTCAGCTCCATGCAAAGAACCATTTGACCTTTACTACTTGGTGGACACAAAGCATAGAATTTTTTCAAGGAAAAAGTGACAGAAACAACAGCAGACATAACCCTTAGTAACACTTAGGTAGGGGACTGGTGACATGACACTCCTGGAATTCCACTGGTCAGACTGTCAGCAAGACACCACAAAATGACACAATAAATGTTTACAACCATGTGACATTCTATCAAGTCAATGTAATGATGGCAAGTCTTTTAAGAGGACAAGTTACCTTAGGAACTGAGGGGTAAAATGGCCAAATAAATAAGGGTTAAGATAAGGTAAGATAAGGGTTGATAGTGATCAGAAAATAATTTAATGATTTACATTGAATATATTGGAAAAACTTGACAAAATTAGGGTTAGAGCAAGAACGCTAACATCTCTCCTACGCCCTTCAAAGCAACTCTGCAACTGCTGATAGCAAATCCTCCCATCTTGTATCAGCCGATAACAGCTTCACCTCATTGCTGACTTGGGGGAGGGTGGGGGTGGGGGAGGTCCTGCTCACTCCAGCAAACACCCACACACTGATATCAGCCAGCAGTACTGTCACCTTCTGTTTTATTGATGCCTGTGGTCATAACTCTTACTCCCTTACTTCCATTTCTTACAGCTGTATTTAAAATGTAGGGCTGGGTGGTAACATTGAACTACACCAGCATGTGACTGTCATCCGCCTTCCAAAGTCCAATTTTACAGGCAAACGAACAGCAAACGCAAGTTCTGTTACCATTACCAGCTTTTCCTGTTTGGTAATGATGCAGAAAAAACAGTTTTGTTATTATTTTTGTTATTATTAGGAGTGGGGAGAGACAATTAATCAAGGAACGCAAGCATCTGGACTGCAGTCTCATGAGACTAAGCAAGCCTATCTCCCAACTGAGGAACATGCGAAAGCATGGAGATGATGATAAAGCTGCCGTTGACTGCCCATACCATTGCGTTACAGCAAGGCCCGGAGGAAAGAAACTTTACCACAAAATTAATTTATCAAAGTAGATACATTTGAAGAAATTCCCCGAGTCATATTGGCCATATTGAGTTACAAACATAAATTCCACATGTGAATTTAAATATGAATAGAATCAGTATAGAGTAAAAGATTCTATAATGAGAGCAATAGCCCTGGCGAACACAATCAATTCATATTTATCTTTGCCTTCAATGGCCAACAAGAGCTCCTGTCAGGTGTCTAAGAGTCTAACATCTAAGAGTATGCAAACTAATATCGATGTCAGATGTCAAATTTTGATGCACTGATTGATACATTTATTTGGTTTTTATTGATGAAAAGAGTCACACACCAACAAAAGGCATGCAGTAAAAATTAACTAATGTCCATCAATACATATCCACATTAAATTATAAGACTACAGTTATTCAAATGCATGCACAATTCAGATCACCAGCCACTTACCAAAACCTGATGACATTTAAATAAATCAGACATTACATTTTCATACAGACAGATTTGCGTTGGTAATTTTAGAAGGATAAAAGTAAGTCAAAAAGTGCAAAACCAGAAATATACATACATCAAACTTTACTAGTATGGATCCTCAGGTTTTCTTGTATCTTGGCTGATCACAAGGCTACATCTGTGGCAAAATCATAGTCTGCAGTAGCATGTACATCTCTAGTACCCTCCTAAAGAGTCTGATGTGGTTGAGGAAGTAAAGTCTGATCTACTTCACAACAGACGCATTGCACCTGCAGTGACTATGCTGTACGAAAGAGCAAGCCAAGATGTAGCCCAGCCCATGCGTCTCTCTGTGCTCCATCCTCCTACCCCTCCCTTCAGCTTTCTCCTATCCCTTTACTCAGCAAAACAAATTACCACTGCCTTACACTTTTTTCCTATTTAAACTGAAAGACATGCAAACACACAAAGGCATACGGATGTTACCTTGGGTTTAGGTTTAGTAAAGGTCGACATATCTGTGTAGGCTAATCTGTGTAGGGCATAACAACGATCGCAAAAACAGTAAGACGCAATCACCAGTGCTTAGTCGCAATAACAAGATATGTTCACAAGAGGCACTATGCCTTAAATGAATGAATCGCTCTACATTTGAAATTGAAACAACCTTCTATACAAGAGTCTAAAAATGTCAAGAAAGTAGTTCATGCCAGTAGAATAACAAGGAGTTAGTAGGCTGTATTATATCCGCAGGCCCAACATCAAACCTGACAGCCCTGAATTCAAGGAGGCCTAGGTTCTATTTAGGTCATAGTCAATTCCAATGGAAAAAAGACTATTTGTAGGCTGTACACATTGAGAAGATGTTTGGGGAAGATAAATATGTAGGTTTAATTCACTGCAGCACAGGTCTCAACATCTATATAGCTGTACGAACATGCTATAAGTTATCAATATTACTTTACAATAATTCAAAGCAGTTGATTACAAATAACTAAAGGTTGGATGGCTGGGCAAACATCCTCAGGATCACAACATCAAAGAGTTTGCAATAACTGCGGCCAGTGATGATACATGAATCATGTACACTTATATCTAATCAAAGTAATGATGACTGTGAGCAGAGGATGCTGCACATGCAATTTTAAGCCTAATTAAGCCTAACTAATTACAGTGAACAAAAAACAGTGATCTCTTAAGCAGTGATAACATCATTATTAATGTGATTCTAAACAGTTCCTGTGGCACTCACTTTACTCCCATGGTGCTAAATCTCTATAGGCTGTATAGTGCAAGTTTCTATCTGAATTCCTATCGAGAGGGTCAGTGCTGATGGTATGTAAAGAACCTTGCACCACCCTAACAAAGCCAGTTGCCAGGATAGTAAGTTGCAGAGGTGTCAGGTGGCACCTTTATGTTGCCATCAGTCCGGCTTAATTTGCTGTCAGCCACTGTATTTATGCAAACTATATACTATCTTTATACAAATTATATTTCGTCAAGCTCGGCTTTAAAATACCAGAGCATTTCCATAGTGTTGGCCCACTCCTAAGAAACATGCAACGCTATGGGTAAGTACAATAAAAGTTATTCATGCATTTGAGAATATCCATTCATCCGACGACATGTGTAAATAGTTAATCATGACACCATCCCCATTTAAAGAAATGCAGGGTAATACGAGGACGGACAGCTGGGCCATATGTCCAATGGTATTCAACTGCATTGGGCGGCTCCCTTTCAGCAATGGCCGACGAATGTAGCCACCTATATAACCTTGGCAGTCTTACTCCAGTGGAATTTGATTCATCTATTTAAATCATATAATACAGAGACTACAGGGGTTGACCTATTTTATACTGGCTAATCAGATTTTGATACTGCAAAGTAATATTTAAATTAAAAAAAGCAGTATCACAACGTTATGCTTTCAAGACGGGAAACATAATACTTTACTAACGTTAGATAACATATAACGACTTATGAATGCTTAACGTAAATTCAGCCATTTTGTTTGAATGCGACGCAGCTGAATTCTTGACAATTCTACGTCATCCTTTGGTGTGGCTAATGTTAACGTGTTGATGATAAAACCCCAGACAGTATTAGAGGCAAACCATCAAGCTTTGCTTGCCTTTATTGTACCCAACGCACGGTAGACCTCAATCAACAAAAGGAATACTTGCAGATAGCTATCGTTAGGGTAGCCACCGAGCTAGCGAATCCGTAACAAGAAACACAAATTTTATAAGCATAGGTTACTGCAGAAAGCCAACCGTCTTTCGTGTTAACTGAGTAATACCAGGTCTAGTATAAGTGTAATGATTGTTTTAAAATGGAAAACTAAACAAAAAAAACATGAACATTTTCCATACCTCAGGTTGTTTTTCAAAAGAGGTTATCGACGAAGAAGGACGAGAGGTGGACTTTCGGGTGGCTGTTTTTTTCCCTCACCAAATGTGACGTAATTCTCTGCAGCAGCACGGAAAGAACCGACAATTACCGGAAGTACCCGAAAACGTTAGCATAGCATTGTTAATACAAAAGTTACTATTTCAGTTTATTCTTCTGTTTCTAAGAATATCACATTCAGCAGTGTTTAGCAGTAATACCAGTTGTCTCAGTCATCTTTGAATAATCATGACTGAAAGCTGGTGGCCCGGCTTTATATTTTTAGACTACATTCTGAAAATATTCAAAATGTAATCTTTTTTTCCCCCACACTTTGATTTCCGTCCAAGTTTACACTTTTGAGACAAATAGAAGATAAAGCAGAATAGATAGATTTTCTGCTCATACATTGTCACAGTGCTAGCAAGCATGATAAAAAAAAATAACGGGCGATAAACGTGATCCAAGCAGATAACGTAATGTGACAATGGGCACACATCATATGGATGAAGGCAAGTAGGACCTTATCACTTGCTGATTCCAAACCTATTTTTGTTCTTTAAACTTGAAAGACCTATAACAATAATAAAATTCTGAAACAAATCACACACAATGCTGCTGGATGTATTGTCAAATATTTTGGTGAAATCTTGAGTATACAGTATAAATTATAGCAAAATACTCTATATCACTGTGTACTCACAGTTTGATCGATATGAACACTATTTGAGACATTTGATATCTAGTATCCAAAGAATGTCTGTGTCAGTTTTGGTAGCATTTGTATGAAGACTTAGATAGACACAGTAGCTTTGTAAAAAACAAACAAACAAAACTCCTGAACATGTGTGTCAAATTTCATGTTGATATCTCAAAGCACTTCTATTGTCCCAACAGTTCCCAAGAGTTCTTTAAAATTGAATTTTGAGAAAATTGCTAAAAATTGTAAAAATGACATTTTTAGAGCAGAAAACAATTGAAGCAAAGATGCAGATTAATTGAGAGTTTAAAGATAAAAAGATTAAATAAGTTAGACACTAGCCATTTTAAACATAATTAAAGTGCTACCTTAAAGTTAAGTAGTGTAATTTTCTATGCTTAAGTAGTGTGTGAGGTTTGCAGCCCACTTGCCAAGTTTCATGAGTTTTCATTGCACAGTTTTTTTCTGCATGCACACTTTTAGCAGAGAAAAAGAAGAATGAGATTAAAATGGACAGGGCTCTAGCAGTGCTGGGTGTTTTTTGTTTTTTTGTTGTTGTTGTTTTTGTGTTCCCATCTCTGCATGCACAGGCTATAATGTTGCTACAGAGTGCACTGTAGTTTTATTAGTCAACTGATTTTCAATCAATTAGTAACACTGGGCTGCAGTTGTTGTTCAGCTGTGAATAAAAAGCATTTAATCCCTTGCATAATCATTCTATAACTGTCAGTGTTGTCTGAGAATTACTTCAGCAGCCTCTCTATCAGCTGACTCCCACAAGAACTTATCAGACAAAAGATCATCTGTTCATGAGCTGTTGCATATTGGTCGACAGACTATTCTTCCTGTGTTATTTCCATTTTTACCATAAGGTAAACTAAATCATTTACATTTTCAAATTGAATCACACCTCTATATTTTGCATATGCATCCCCTAAAATTATTTTAAATAGTTGTAGGGACAATAAATCTTACAGGCCTGCACTCCCCTCCAAAAGTATTGGAACAGTGAGGCCAATTCCTGTATTTTTGCTGTAGACTGAAAACATTTGGGTTTGACATCAAAAGATGAATGAGACAAAAGATCAACATTTCAGGGTACCAAATGGTTTTTATGTTACATTTTATTTTAGGTGAGCAAAAGTATTGGAACATGTGACTGACAGGTGTGTCCTCTTACACTGATTATTGAAACAATAAATAGCGGTGAACGTCTACGTTTAGTTTCAGATTTGGGTTTTGCCTTTGCCTGTTTTGACATTTATAGTTAGAGGTGTAACCAACATGAAAACCAGAGAGCTGTCTATGGGTGAAAAACAAGCAATTGTGAAGCTGAGAGAAGATGGAAAATCAATCAGAGCCATTGCACAATCATTGGCCATAGCCAGTACAACCATTTGGAATGTCCTGAAATAGAAAGAAAGCACTGGTGTACTAAGTAACAGACATCGAACGGGTAGACCAAGGAAAACAGCAGCAGTTGATGACAGAAACATTGTGAGAGCAGTAAAGAAAGACCCTAAAACAACTGTTAGTGACATCTGCAACAACCTCCAGAGGGCAGGAGTGACGGTATCACAATCTACTGTTCGCAGAAGACTTCATGAACAAAAATACAGAGGCTACACTAGAAGATGCAAACCACTCATTTGCAAGAAGTTCCAAAACTTTTGCTCACCTAAATATTTGATTTTCCATTACAAATAATGCTATCTTCTAAGTTGTGTATCAGATCCAGATGTAAATACCTGGAAATAAAAGCTGAAATGTTGATCTCTTGTCTCATATTCATCTTTTGATGTCAAACCCAAATGTTTTCAGTCTACAGCAAAAATACAGGAACTGGCCTCATTCTTCCAGTACTTTTGGAGGGGAGTGTATTTATTGTACAGCCCACTTTCACTTTTTGAATTTCTTCTCAAGTTAAACACAACATAGATGCACAGTTGTGATAAGGAGAAGCTGATGATAGCTGATGATGAAACTGAGTTGAAAAAAAGGATGTAAACCATCAAATCTTCATTCAGTTTGACTAGACATTTCGTTGTTTCGTTGTCGCCACTAAGTTATTCATAGTCAATATAATTTATTCTGTCAGCAACAATTATTGATTTTATCAATGTAGTATGTGAAACTGTAAACCCAAAATAACAGTTTAAACATACTCTGTCTTGTACCGGCCAAAGGACAGCGATAGTGCCAATATTTTCAGATCCATAACATCGAAGACTTTGATTGATACATTTGAGCATGTCTCATAGATGACTTGGCTACAGAGTTGAATAGATGTAAAAAAAATAATCAGTAGTTTAAATGTATAGCAGTACAAATACAGCATGTAGTCTGTTAATCATTTTTTATAGACATATATTATTATTCTTCATGACTAAAGAAAATGAGCAAGTTCTGTTATTTTTGGAAGGTGTAATTCAAACTGACTTCAATATTCAGTGATGCATTTTGAAGACACCATTCAACCTAAAAAGCTACAAGATGCCATCAAAACAGATTTAAAAAGACTGGAAATACATGACAATATTTGGTGTTGATCTTTGGTCTTGAAGATCTAACATCATATTTTGATGAGATTGCAGAAAATATAGGAAAAACAAGAAAGCCAATGTGTAAAAAATGGTTTCTCTTTAAAACTCAACCTTATGTTTCCCTTTACAAACTAAGAAATTCTGGTACAACAGGTATGGTGAAGGTGAAGTGACAGGTTAGTACAATACAAATGCCCCAGTGGGCATATTTTATTTATTTTTGTTACCAAGCTTGTACATTTTGCATTGCACATTCATAATCACCCAGTCAATCTAACGTGTCAGTATCATAAATTGTGAACCCAGTGTCTCCTCTTTGCAGTTCCCTTAACTCAAAAATGATTGCTTCAAGTATTACAAGTGTTATTACACGTCTTAGAAATGCCTATTGGAGGCTTTAACATTACAAAAGGATCTCTCTTAAGATTAATCCTTAATGTAATCCAATGACATGTGATTTTACTGATTTTTTATGTACTTACATTGTCTAATTAATGTCTTTATACATCTTTACAGGAACAAGTCTTATATTGAAAAATTCCCTCTATCATCGAATACACAGTATTTTGGTGCTCTCCATCCAGTTCATTCAAAGTGGTATGAATCAAGCAAGGCTTGTCAGATGGGTGAGGGGTCAGACAGTGAGCTGCTGAGCGGCACGTCTCCAAACACATTGGCATATGAGGCTTTGAGGAATTGGACGTAGTTCTGCAAGCTTCGGTTGGTGCTATCTGACTGGTCCAGACGATCCATCACATCCTGTAGTTGGCTTTGGTACCACCGTTCAAGCTGAATATCAGAAATAAACACCTTATAGAGTTATGATACAGCTGACACATACAAATGAATTTGAATAAACTAATAGTGGAGATCTTTACCTCCTCTTTGCTGTGTCGCAGTTGGTTTATGTCTGAGGCAGTCCTGCTAAGTTGGGTCTCTAGGTCTAAAATCTTGGATAGAGTGGAGTGTTCTTTGGTGGCAGCACGTTCTTTGGTCTCTGATATCTCAAAATAAATGAGACATATTGGACTTAATTGATGGGAAACAAGGAGTTAACAAACAACTGATATATCCTTTTGTATCCGTATCCTTATGCGATGTCCCATCCTCTGCACTAGTCATGTTATTGTCAGTATTCAGTTAGTTAATGCACTGTTCCCTGTTTTATTTTCTACACTTATTTCTCCTTTAATTTCTGACACTTTCTGGCCCTATGGGTTTCCTGCCTGTGTGTACCTGCCATACCCTGATTAATCTCACCAGTTTCTCTTCAGCGTCCCTCCATTAATGTATTTATACATTATTTATATAAATACTTATACTTATAAATATTTATTTATATATATTTATCTACCAGTTCTAGTTTGTCTTTGTACCTTCTGTCAAATGTTCCATTATGCCTTTTATTTTCATCCCGGTTGGATTTTGTCTGTCTGCATACCAACTGATGGCCTGTAAACCAAATTCTTTTCTGCAAGTAAAGGCTGTTTTTGATTCTAAACTTCTGCCCCTGAGTCATGCCATTCAGTTGAGTCATATGTGGTTTAAAAGTTGTTGTGTCTTCTGTTGCAATACTGATCATGATCTACTACTGTATTCTTTAATTATAAACTCTGATCAATATTTCAGCTGATGTCAGTTTCAGACCTGTTGGTGAGCATCATCCACAGCCTCCTCTAACTTTTGACTCAACAGGGAACATTTTTTAGTTTTTTCTTCCAGACAGAGTTGATTGGTGTGGATGGTGTCTTCCCGTTTGGCAATGACAGCTAGCAAGTTGCTGTTCTGACTGCCAGTCTCCTCCAGCTTTCTGCAAGATGACACAAAAATGTTAGAAGAAACAGTTCACCAGTTACCTGACTCATATCGTTAAGATGGTTTATTTATTTATTTTACAAACTATGCTTACACTTTTGTGGATGACATTATGAGGTATATGCAGTGTGTAGCTTTTCCAACACAAATGTCTGCAAATGAGTAATAGTCAAATAGTTTAAATGGGAGGGCAGAAGACTTGCAGGTCTTCATATGAAAGATGTGCCGTATAGTCTGGACGAGAGGTTTTCAAACTACTTACGGCAGACACATACCGCAAAGAGGTGACTGACCTTTCCAAGCTCTCTACTAGCTGCTGAAGCTGTCTGTTTTCCTCCAGCAGCGCCTTGTTCTTCTTTCTCAGAAGTTCCATTTGGCTGCCCTGGGTCTCCACCTAACATACCACAAGTAAAGTCCTTTATCAGATGACCTGTGTTTTTTACAATACATTTTAGCAAGATTGATATGGTACTTGAAATAGTTGGTGGTAGCTGAAATACATTAATTAGCAAAAGCCCACCCCAGGAAATTTGTTGGAGTTTAGTAGTGGCCTCTGTTACATACCAATTGAGTGCTGCCAAAATGAAAAATCAAAACCAGGTATTGTGCTTACATCCTACATAGTTCCACAAAATAACTTTATTTTATACCATAAGCACTGAGCAAATTTTGTGCCAAATCTGATCGGATGTTATACATTAAAAAGCAAAGTTCAGCATGTAGGCCAGTGTTTAAATAAGGCTTACAGTTTTCTGAGAATCAATGTGGGAATATTTTCAAATGAGCACTTTTTGGCCTGACATTGTTATTTTGTGATGCTAACTTGATATGGTATGCACAGGACTGCTGTGACCTTCATGCAAAGACCAGCCAGGGTTGTGCTAAGCTCCAAGTTGCATCTCTCTCGACTGCGTTCCTTGTTCTGAGCCTCCTGCAGCTGGAGTTTGGAGAGTTGTAAGGCTTCGGGAAGAGGTTCTAGCTCCACCAGCTGCCCCAGCAGTTCCCTGCGCACTTCCTCTATATCCTGCTCCAGCTTCCCCCGCACCACCTGAGCTTTCCATTCCGCCTGAGCCAGCTGAGCACAGTACTCATCTGCCTCAGCTTGTGTTTTTTCAACCTGTGCAGCAATGGTTAACAGAAAAAAAACTGGGTTCAAACTTTTCATGAACATTAGCAGTTGTAACTAGTAGTACAGTATGTTTCACATACCTGGATCATATAGCTGTCCAGCAGGCTTTCATACTGCTTAATGGAAGCTTTGACCTGTTGGAGCTCTGACTGTGACATGGTCAGCTTCTCCTCCACTGCAGATGCTAACGCCTGACATCAACACACAGCTTCAGATATGTGCCATCACTTAAATCAATAGGAGAGTCCATCCTGACCACTGTAATTTAAGTAGCACGTAAGTATGTCCTGCTAGTCTATTTAAGTATAAAATGGGGGTAATGGGGGATATATGGGACACAAAAGAATAGCAAATATGTAAAAATTCTGATCAGTAAATGCATTGTCATTGTAGAGTGAATTACAGCCTTCTGTTTTTCACCTTCAGGGAATGGCTCTCCACTTTGGCTGCAGTATTCTCTTTGGTCAGTCTACGCAGATGATTGAGTAGGGCTTCTCTCTCCACTCTGCTCTTATCTTCCGTACTATGCAGCTGCTCCTTCAGCCCTCCTGTATGGCTGCATCACATTATACAATAGCTGTGATTTCATTTATATGACCAAAATGACAGAGTTTTGAGCCAGAATTAGCAGGAACTTTACTGCTGGAGGAATTTTTAGAATGAAGCTACAGTTTAAAAAAGAACCACCTGTACAAACAGATGCTTTCTTCACATATTAATGATTTAAGAGAATATGTCACACAAAGGAGGTAATCCAGTGTTGATTTCCATGGGTTCCAAACAAAGGATTAAAAATATACAGATAGGATATTTTTGTTCAACCCCTTGAATTAAACCTGCACGCAATTGCATCTTTGTTGTTTCATTTCAAATCCAATGTGGTGGCATACAGAGCCCAAATCATGAAGATTGTGTCACTGTCCAAATATTTCTGGGCCTAACTGTATGTAACTGTAATTAAAATAAACCTTAAAAGTAATATTCTGTTCACTGTGCATGTGCGATGTGCATCAACCCATGTGTTTCTTTGTTTTTCATATGTATTTCTGTGTTACTTATTTACAAAACAGTAACTATACAAAAATCTTTTTTAATCTAACACAAAGTTGCACAATTAAATGAAAGTTGACCATTCTTCCTTTATCTCCGTCCCAGTCACAGTACAGCTCTGCCTAGATGATCCTCCATGTTTACCACTAATGACAGCAAACAATCAAATATCAGTAATGCATACCTTCTCATCAACAGCTGGCATTCTTTAAGTTGACAACAGGAATTTTAAGACACATTTGTCCAATTTAGAGAATTCGGTAAATCTGATTGACTCAAATGAGCAAACCTCACCACACACACACACACACACATATATATGTACTTGATTGTAGTGGTACATGGTATGCAGTTGGGAATATTGGGCATATATATAGGTAAGTTTAAGTTTAATGTTGACTTTTGAATAGATGTCAGTCAAGCTATAACTTTGCAGGACAAATGTCAATTTGAATACAATACTGTTACTGGAGTCTCTTGCATGCCGTAATTTACCTATTTGTCTTCAAAGATCCCCCATGAAAACTTAAATGTGTGCAAATCCCTATTGTCATAGTGTTAGATTACTGAACAAATAAATTTTTGTCTGTAGCTGGAGTTTCAGTTACCTGTTCAACAGCGACAGTTCAATCTCGAGTTTACTCTTCTCTTTGACTTCTTGAGCATGGCAACTTTGCCAGGTCTCAGCTGCTGTCAGTGCATTGGCCACCTGCTTCTCCTGTTGAAAATAATTTAAAACTGACTTAATTGCCACAGTGGAATACCGTTACTTGATTTTGTTAGAGATACCAGTGCAAAAGAGGTGAGGTTCTGTATGATGGGACTTAAAGCTTTCTTTAAAGGTAAACACAAAGAAACAGCCAATGCCAAGAGGAATAAAAGAGCAGTTCACTACTGGTTGTTCCTTTAACATATGACCAGTATTCTACTTACTAACAAAAGTAACAGATGTTAAGAGTAATGCCAATCAAGAGCTTTACAAGAACAACCTGTGCTCTGTGACAGAACCCTACCATGTCCAGCAGCTGGACGCTCAGCTGGCCTGCAGTACCCTCGCTGCACTCAGCACGCTGTTTCTGAGCCCGCGTGACTCGTTTTAGAACCTTGCGATCTGCACTAGCCTGCTGCTTCAGCATCACCAACTGCTCTGTCAGATGCTCAGTCTCTGTCTTCTGCTGGTTGGCTGCTCGTTCCAGGTTCTGAACCAATGGAAAGAACACAACCAAGGATTACATCTGGGTTCTGTCTTTTGTTTTGTGCTTTCCATTTGTATAGACAAATCATGACAATGACAAACCTTTATCTGCACTGTTATCCGGTTGTTTTCAGCCTCTTTATTGTGGAGTTGTCCTTGTAAATGAGCTCTTGCTGACTCCAGACTCTTGAACCAATCAGCTGTGCTCTTAGCATTGTCCTGCATTCACAAAATCCAGAATAATGTGAATTTGGAAAAATATGTATATTGGTCTTATCTACATAACTAAAAGAGTAAACGCTTCGGTAAGATAATGCCTGAGATAGCTCCACAGTTGGACAGTTGTATTTTCAGTAAAACATATCACAAATAGTGACGGCTGTATTTACCTTTTCAGTATCAAGAAGTTTTGAGAGCTGGTTAACCTCTCTGTCTTTCTTTTGAAGTTTCACTACAAGACACTGTAAAGGGAAAGAAGAGTTGAGGATTATTTACAGAGGACACTTCATACACAGATGGAGAACTAGATGTGCTTTGTTCTTTTTCACAAAATACATTGGAAAATATGGTGCCTGTCAAATGAAAGAAAAAACAGATAACAGACAAAAAATTTGGTGTAATCAAAATGAGATAAAGTAGATTTAATAAGCAGCTATTAAACTCACAGCATTTTCTGTCTCTGTGTCCGTCAGTCTCTTAAGTAATTCATCCTTCTCCTTTGACAGTTGGACTGATACAATCTACTCAAAAACAGTCCACCAACACACATGAAAGTTAGCCACTGTGATAAACATTTACTGTATATTGTTCTTGAAAAACTACTTAGATAACAAAATCCAGAATAATGTGAATTTGGAAAAATATGTATATTGCATATATATTACATAAAGTCTCAAAACTTATAGGAAAGCCCTGTGTAATGCCAGAGCAGCCTACTATTCGGCATTAATAGAGGAAAATAAGAACTGCCCTAGGTTTCTTTTCAGCACTGTAGCCAGGCTGACACAGAGCCATAGCTCTATTGAACCCTGCATCCCCTTAAGTTTAAGTAGTAATGATTTCATGAGCTTACTTTAATGACAAGATTTTGAATATTAGGGACAAAATTTGTCAGGATCTGCCCTCGTTAGACTCCTGATCTATCTAACGTGCCTTCAGACTCAGGAAATTTAGGAGCAGATACATTAAAACCTGACAATTGACAATTGCTTAGACAGTTTTATTCCAATTGGCCTTCCCGAATTATCCTCGTTAGTTTCATCATCGAAAGCAACAACTTGTCTCCTAGACCCCATCCCAACTATGCTGCTTAAGGAAGTTTTCCCATTTATTGGCACATCGCACATCGCTGCTGCATATTATTAATCTGTCTCTGGTGTCAGGCTTTGTACCCAAGTCTTTTAAAGTAGCTGTAATTAAACCATTGATCAAAAAACCTACACTTGATGCAGATGTGTTAGCCAATTACAGACCAATATCCGAACCTCCCTCCCATTTTAAGATGTCTAGAGAAAGCCGTTGCCAGCCAGTTATGTAATTATCTCCACAGTAATAGTCTTTTTGAAGTTTTTCAGTCAGGATTTAGAGCTCACCATAGCACAGAAACAGCACTTGTGAAAGTCACCAATGACCTGTTGACAGCATCAGATAGAGGGCTTCTGTCTGTACTTGTCCTGTTAGACCTCAGTGCTGCCTTTGATACAGTTGACCATCACATTCTGTTGCTGAGAATGGAAAAACTGCTTGGCATTAAAGGGTCTGCATTAAACTGGTTCAGATCATACTTATCAGATCGGTCTCAGTTTGTCCATATTAATAATGAATCCTCTGTGCATACTAAAGTCTGTCATGGAGTTCCACAAGGTTCAGTGCTAGGTCCAATTCTGTTTATTTTGTATATGCTGCCCCTTGGCAATATCATCAGGAGGCACTCCATAGATTTCCATTGTTATGCTGATGACACCCAATTATATTTATCAATGGAGCCAGACAAAACTGATCAGCTCCTGAAACTCCAGCCTGCCTGCCTTAAAGATATAAAGGCTTGGATGACCAGAAATTTCCTGCTGTTGAACTCAGATAAAACTGAAGTGATCCTATTAGGTCCGAAACACCTGAGGAACACGTTTTCTCCTAAGATAGCCTTGCTGGATGGCATTAACTGGGCCTCCAGCACCACTGTAAGGAACCTCTGTGTTTTATTTGATCAGGATATGTCCTTCGACACCCATATTAAGCATATTTCAAGGTCTGCCTTTTACCACCTGCGCAACATCGCAAAAATTCGGCACTTTTTGTCCCAAAGCGATGCTGAAAAATTAGTCCATGCATTTGTCTCTTCCAGGCTGGATTACTGTAATTCACTTTTATCAGGCTGCCCAGAACAAGTCGTTAAAGACTCTACAGCTGGTCCAGAATGCCTGCTGCTCGGGTGCTGACTAGAACCAGGAAAAGAGACCATATTACTCCAGTACTGGCTTCTCTGCATTGGCTCCCTGTAAAATTTAGAGTGGATTTTAAAATCCTTACTCCTCACATATAAGGCTCTACATGGTCTGGCACCATCATATCTTAATGAACTGATAACTCCTTATCATCCGACTAGAGTGCTTTGCGCTCCCAAAACGCAGGCTTACTTACTTGTAGTTCCCAGGGTTTCCAGAAGTAGTCTAGTCTAGGGGCAGAGCCTTCAGCTATCAGGCCACTGTTCTCTGGAACCAGCTCCCAGTCTGGGTCCGAGAGGCAGACACAGTGTCTGTGTTTAAGAATAGACTTAAAACCTTCCTTTTTGATAAAGCTTATAGTTAGGGTGGGGTGGGCACAGGCTGGCTCGCCCTTAGTTATGCTGCTATAGGCTTAGAGACTGCCGGGGGGGGGCTCCCATGATGCATCGGGCACCTCTCCCTCTTCCTCTGTCTCTGCTTCCTCTTTCTCTGCTTCCTCTTCCTTTGCTTCCTCTACTCTTATTATGGTAGTAGTGCAAACTGGAGTCACCTTATAAACTGGTAAAAGTGGCTAAAGTGGTTAAACTGGTTAAAGTAGTTAAAGTGGTTAAATTGGTTAAAGCGGTTAATGTGAATACTCTTATGTCCTGTAAAGTGCATGTTACTGCCGGAGCCCCTGGTCCTCTTTGTTCTCTCCAGTCTTGCAGGTTCCTCACTGATTCTGGTTGTGGTCCATCTGTCTGAGGTTCACCTGGCCTGGTGGGGACATGATCTGTGTCTGTGTTGTGGAAGAGAAGGACCGAGTGGCCAGAGCTCCATATGAGGACATCTAGAGGATGCACCTGGACTCACGGACTCATTTCCATTACTTGACTTGTGATACCTTCATACGTGGACTAAACCCATGAACTCAGCATGTATAATTCCCTATATGATTGATGATGATGTTTCTCTGTACATGCATGTGGCATCTATTGCACGTCTGTCCATCCCAGGGAGAGGGATCCCTCATCTGTGGCTCTTCCTCAGGTTTCTTCTTTTTCCCATAAAGGGTTTTTTGAAGTTTTTCCTGACCCGGTTCGAGGGTCTAAGGACAGAGGGTGTCACAACTGTACAGATTGTAAAGCCCTCCGAGGCAAACAATGTTTGTGATTTTGGGCTCTAAATAAATAAATTTGAAATTTGAATAACAAGGGTGGGCAATTTCCCAGGAGACATTAGCATGTAGCATGCTGAACTGATAAATTTATGAAGAACAATCTATGTATATATTATTGACAAATACTGAATCTTCCCTGAAGTGATCCACAGTTCTCTGTTTCACGACAGGTTTTGTTTTAACTCAACTGGACCAATCTCCCTTGATTTCGAGATCCACATGACCTCCAAACAAACAAACAAGCAAAAAGGATACAAATCTTTTGTGTATGTGTATCTTTTGTGCTTCTTATCTCCTTATAACTTCCCGTTAAGCTCATTAGACTTCTTTGACATTAGTTAAATGTTAAACATAAATCAAATTAAATTTTAAGATTGCAGTATTACATTTCTATAAAAAATGAACTTATTTCCTCATGCATAGTTGACCATGGTTGAAGTCAAAGTTGGGAGCCAAGATCCACACAAGAGAACTAAAGAATAATTTCATCCCATCTGAAGTGCACCAATGAGGACTCCTTCATTGGCAAATTGCATATGGGTTCCAATCCCAGGAGCAGTACATAAAAATGTAGCTGCTGCCTTGTGTTAGGAATCCTGTCCATGAACGTAAAGCCTCAGACCAATCAAAATGGCTAAGGTAGAATAGCTCTTTTGTTCTGAAAACAAAGGAAGCCATTTAAACCTAACATCCTAAATATCATCAGGCTGTTGCACTTGAATGTAGCTCAACTCACGTACCCAGCTCTCAACTGCCACTGGTCAAGCTGGCACATGACGCATGACCTCATCATGTCATATACAACCACTAGGGTTCACTGCCCTATATATGCCCTAGAATAATGCCAACTGATGTAATACTGTTGTTACCTGAGCCAAAAGCTAACGTCAGCTAGCATTAATGCTAACTGTTAATGCAGTACAACAGTGGTATAAAGTGATCTTTGGTTAAATCATACAAATCCATTAGATCATACAAAATTATTTACCCCTGCAGTCGCCGGCAGCCCTTTGAGATAAAGAGGATTTTATCTGATCCACCTGCCTTAGTGCTGCTTTGTTTTAATAATTATTCTTACTGTGCACGTCAAAACAAAAAAACTCACAATATAATGTTAATGGTTAGGAACATATGTGCTGCAACTTCATACTGTGCTTGTGTATTTATTTATTGTGGTCTGTTTTGGGGTTATTTTTCAGCTTAGAAGAAGGAAAACAGACGCTGGGACTTTCTGGTCCCGCTGAGGGAAATGACAGCACCGACTGGACTGGACCGCTGCTGAAGAGGAGCGGACTAAAGACTGTAGAGGAGCGGACTAAACACTAGCCCTAGCTAGCACACTACTTTTCTATACATATATATTTTGCACGTTTTTATTTTTGATCAGTAAATAGTTGTGGGTGGAACCAAATGAGCCTTTGTATCATGACTGTTATAATATTTACAACGCTGTGAGGGGGTTATAGCTGTAAATTTGACCATTAGACAGCAGTAAGATCTGGCTCTCTCACGGGCCACATAAAACATGTGCTCTAGAATGTGTGTTGACATTGTTGGATGCTGGACCGCCAGCATCCAACAATGTCAACACACATTCTTTCAGGACGATGCAAGGGCTTGCCTGATGCAAGCACAGCCAACACTGCGAACCACCAGTAACTGGGAGCAAAGGGAGCTACATGTTATGATCTGGGTCTCTGTGGAGGTTTTCTTTATGGGTTTTTGTTTTTCTCCCTCTCTTTTTTCTCTCCAGGCACAGAGGCGTGGCTGACCCTCTCTCCCATGAACGGCTAATTGACACATCTGGTTCTAATCATCCTCTTCACTAATGCCCTATATAAACCTGGTCAAGACTCCACTCCATTGCCAGATAATTCTGTCACGATCAAGAAATTTCATTTAAGACTATTGTTTCTCTCCACAACCCTTGTATCCTGTCTCTGCCTTTCCGGATCCAACTAGCAAGACTTAACAGAATTATCTGGCCAAACATGGACCCAGCAGAGACCGAGAAGATGAAGCAGGCTTTATCAACACAGAGCATGCTCATCGGACAGCACAAAGCCACACTACACAAGGTAACACAAGGCGCTTCAGCAACTCTCCGTCAGCGTTGCTGAGCTTGGGGGCCAAATGGACAATGTAGCAAGCCAGCTATCCTCCACCTCGCCGTCAGCCCACACCACACCGCTCTCACTGTGGCCAGGTGCCAGCCTCCCTGCTATACAGCCTTGTGAGCCCTTCATTCCCACATACACTAGGTACTCAGGTAATCCAGGGACTTGCAGTCAGTTTTTGCACCAGCGTTACCTTGTTTTCTCACAATAACCCCGTACTTATTCCTCTGACTCAGCTAAAATCGCTTTCATTTCTGGTCTGTTGGCCAATAAAGTTGCTTCCTGGTGTCATGCCATTAACCTGAGTAACTCACCTGTGCTTAGCTCTTTCTCACAATTCACTAAAGAGGTGCGCAGAGTTTGTAATCACCACGTACGGGGTAAGGAAATTAGCCGACTTTTTAGCCTCCGCTAGCGTCCCAGCTAGCGCCCTAGCTAGCGTCCCAGCTCACTCACTGAGTATACACTAGATGTCCGTATACTCACAGCCAAGTGTGCCTGGTATCAATTAGCCTTAAAGGGGGTTTTCTGAAGGGTTTATCAGATCAAATTAAGGATGAATTGGCTGCCCACGACGAATACACCAGTTTCAAACAACTTGTCGAATTAGCCCTTAGGTTGGATAACCAGTTGAGGGACAGACATAGGGAGAGATCAGTCAGGCCCCTCACTCTGCCTATCTGCCCAGTGGAAAACTTTTTTGTCACAGTTGTGCCTCCAGGACATCCTGCGTTCCGTCCGCAGCAGAGAACCGCCACCATCCTGTGGACCCAGAGGACAGGCGGAGGGCACCCACGGAGTCTAGGGACACCAGCGTTCACTCACCAGCGTCACTCAGTGGGGAGGAACCCCTTGGAGGAACATCGTCGGCAGATGCGCTTGGGGTTGTGCATCTACTGCAGTCAGGCCAGACATTTCCTCACAAAATGCCCCGACTTGCCAAAAGGCCAGCACTGACCCCTGCAACCGCATCCAGCTGAAAGGTTTCTTGCCCTTCTGCCTCGCCTCCCCTCCACATCCTCATCGTCTCTGGGGCCGACAACAACTTTATCAACTCCCAATTGGTAACCCAAACCCAGATTCCCAGAGCCAAGAGAATCTTAGCCCTTGACGGAAAACTCCTTGCCCTGGTGACTCATTGAACCTTGCCCATTGCTTTAAGTCTCTCCGGTAATCACCATGAGACAATCTCCCCATAAGTCATCTCCTCTGCCACATCTCCTATAGTGTTAGGGCTCCCTTGGCTTAAAATACGTAACCCAGGTATTGACTGGTCCAAGGCCACCCTCACCAGTTGGAGCCTCCACTGTCATGCTAATTGTCTCCACTCTGAATCTCCTGTGTTTTCTCTACCTGAATAGACTGACCTTAGACTAGTTCCTATCAAATATAACAACCTTAAGCTGGTTTTCAGCAAGGGGCAAGCCTCGTCTCTGCCCCACACCTACAATACAACTACGCTATTGATCTGCTCCCTGGCCTTCCTCTCCTGTCCAGTAAATTATACAACCTGTCAAAATCTGAGAAAGAGGCCATGGAGACCTACATCGCAGATTTTTTGGCCTCTGATCTTATCCGCCCTTCCTCCTCCCTGCTAGGTTCAGGCTTCTTCTTCGTGGAAAAGAAGGACAAGACACTGCATCCCTGCATTGATTATCGAGGACTCAATGAGATCACCATTCGGAACAAATGTCTTTTGCTTTTGATTGACTCTGCTTTTGGCCCTTTACAGAAGGCTGGGTTTTTCTTGAAGTTGGACCTGCGCAATGCTTACCACCTTGTTTGGATCAATGGGGGGGGTGGGATGACACCCCCTTTAGGCCATTTTGAATACTTTGTCACGCCTTTCAGGCTCACTTATGGCCCTTTTCCACTAGTACCTACTCGGCTCAAAGCTCGACTCGACTCAGTTTCGGTCGTTTTCCATTACAATAGAGTACAACCTCAGCATGGGTGGGGAATTCGTCGTGGCAACTTGTGGCTGAAACTCCAGCGACGTCATTTGTTATCTGCGACACAAACACGAAACGACTACGGAGCAATGGAGGCCACCAGACAAAGAAATGTCTGCACCTCGTCGTTGCTCCGCGGGGTTGATTTCTGTGCAGCCATCTCTGATCGTGTTCGTTGTTGTTATATTGCGTTTTAAAAATGGCGCGGTTGACTCTTACGAACGAGTCGCTCTCCCGACGACGCATCTAGTGAGACGTCAGGCCCTGGCCAATCAGTGGCCTGCCGACGTCACATTTTCGACTCAGCTCGACTCAGCTCGCTTGGAACCCCGGCCGAGTAGGTAATTTTACTGAAAGTACCTGGTACCAGGTACTAAAATGTAATGGAAACGCACGTACAAACCGAGGCGAGTCGAGTCGAGTCGAGCCGAGTAGGTACTAGTGGAAAAGGGGCATAATGCTCTGGCTGTCTTCCAGGCACTGATAATGGATGTGCTTAACCATTTTATCTTTGTGTACCATGACAACATTTTGATTTTTTCCAGGAACAAGAAGGAGCATGTGTCTCATGTCAGCCAGGTTATTCATTAAGGCCAAGAAATGTGAATTTCACGTGTCTTTTTTAGGCTGTGCTACTGAAAACGGGCAGATCACAGCAGACCCAGTTAAGGTGGAAGCAGTCAGGGGGTGGCCCACACCCATGAACAGAAAATAGCTCCAGAGATTCCTGGGTTTTGCTAATTTTTACAGAGGCTTCATCAAGAACTACAGTCATGTGGCCGCCCCGCTAACCCAACTTACCTCTGTTAATACCTCTTGCTCCTGGTCACAGGCCACTTTCAGTTGAAGGAACTGTTCTTTTGTACCCCTGTTCTCATTCACCCAGGATTTTGTCCAGAAACTTCACCGGTATGCTTTCTTCTCCCATTGTCTCACCCCAATAGAGAAGAACTATGATGTCGGGAACAGGAAGCTGTTAGCAGTGGTGTTAGCACTCCAAGAATGAAGACATTGGCTGGAGGAGGCAGCACAATCTTTTATTGTTTGGACTGACCATAAGAACCTCTCATCTCCATTCTACTCACAGGTTAAACTCCCATCTGACGCCCTTTCATGCCAGTTTGCACTGCCACAGGAGGACACTGCCCTGGAGACAATAATTTCCCTTGTATGCAGAGCTGCCCAGCGGGCAGTCGAACAGGTGGTCCAGGAGGCACAACGCAACCAGCTAATGCCCAAGGGCTGTCCTGCTAACCGTCTGTTTGTTCCCCCACGGGAGATCTTTAGTACTTCAGTGGGGGCTTTCCACCCCGGGGCCCATAAGACGTTAGCAGTCCTCCAACAGCGCCTCTGGTGGCCCTCCATGACCTTGGACACCTATGTGTTTGTGTCCGCCTGCTCTGTCTGTGCCAGCAGTAAAGCTTCTCACCATGCCCCAGCTGGATTCTTCCGTAACTAATAGGTCTTGCATGTAACCTAACTATCCTCTTTGCTAGCTGTTATCCTATGCAGATTGCATACACCCACCATTGTTCCTTGTCCCTTAATCAGACATGCATATGCTACGCCCAGTGGCAATATTAGATTCCGCATCATCTTTTATTTTTCCCTTTTTGAGCTCCTCCATTTTGATTTTGTCTTTGGCTCTCTCTCTCTCTCTCTCACACACACACACACACACACACACACACACACACACACAGAGTGTGAATACAAGAGTGAATTCTATGGTAATTTTGGCTGTGGTTATTAAGTTAAGTTGATTATTAATCATAATTCCAAGCTGATATTTTAGTATATCTATGAGGTGAGACAAGAATTTCTTATTTCTTATTACTGTACATATTTTGTAATCCTTAAAATCCTTTATCCCCAACACTTGAAAATCAGGAGCTTACATCCATATTGGAACCACAATTTGCATCATGCAGATTGGGACCAGAATCTTAATTTTCACAAACTACCCAGTCCAAACTCTATTTCTTTGTACTAAAGTTTCCTTGTCTGTTTGTCATCCAGAAATCTAGTTATGTAGTTATGTATTTCTTCCTCTAATGGCACTTATATTTAAAGATGGGAAAGAATGTATTTGTGAGTGATAACATAAAAACTATACAACGAAAATTATTCAGCATGCACATCCAAAAGACTATAGGGTTAACTGTGTATCGAGTTATAAAGTGTTTTAAATATTCATAACACACAGTACCTGGGATTCCTGCTGCTCTCTGAGAAGGTTCCGCAGAGTTTTGTTTGTGGTCTCAAATTCCTCCAGTTTCTGTAACAATAGATCCTTATGATGGGCCAAGACTGATGACTCAGAGGCAGACAGCCTCTTTACCAGCAAAAACAGACAGACAGAGAGGGACAAACATGAGTTTATCAAAGAAAGTTATGGGAAAAAAATTTGACATTTGACATTTGCACATCATTAAAATTAATTCTGCCATTTATTACTACTAAATCTGCTCTTATTTGCTCAGAATCAGAAACAGCTTTATTGGCCAGGTATATGTACACATACAAGGAATTTGACTCCAGTTTTTCAGCACTCTTTCAGTTTGTACACAGAATACAAAGAACAGACAGCAGCACAAAAGGTAGAAAAATCTTAATAAAATAAAGATAAAATAACAGCTGCTCAAATGTAGAAGAATAAACATAACTTAAACATAACTTAAACTACTATGTTATGTATATGTGTAACAACAGAATGCAACAGAGTGGTGAAAGTGCAATGATGCATGTGAATAGTTTATGTACAGAGGTAGGTGGGTGTGACAGTGTATTATGTACAGTACATACAACAAGCATAAATTGTATTTGTCAGTGGAGATATTTATTTGTTATAAACTGTGTAACAGAAAACATTAAACCATATTATATTGTAATATAGTAGATATATTACATTGCTTACGGAAATGTTATATAGATGAGGTCAGTGGATGTGTTTCAGGGTTTGTTATCACAGGGATACTCTGATACTGATACTCTGTGGCTGGTGTTAAATGTTCACCACATAGACAGCCTGTGGAAAGAAACTGTTGTTGTGTCTGTTTTTATTGGCATACAGAGCTCTGTATCACCTGCCAGAAGGAGAGAGTTGGAGTTAGGTGTTAGGAGTTATGAGTTGTCGGGTTATGTCCAGAGTATGATGGATTTGCAGTGATGTTTCCTGCCTGTTTCCTGACTCTGGACACGTATATGTCCTTAATGGAGGGCAGGCTGGCACTGATGATTTTCTCTGCAGTCCTGACTGTACGTTGTCGTCTGTTCCTGTCCTGTTTGGTGCCAAATCCAAACCACACAGTGATGGATGTATGGAGGACAGATTGGATAATGGGTGTGTAAACCTGAATCAGCAGCTCCTGAGGCAGGCTGAACTTCCTGAGTTGACACAGGACACAGGAAGCACATCCTCTGCTGGGCCTTCTTCTTGATAGTGTCAATGTTGGACTTCCACTCTAGGTCCTGGGAGATTGTGGATTCCAGGAACCTGAAAGTTTCCACAGCAGACACCATGTTGCTGTATTTTCGTAGTTCGTGGCTGAGATTTACTCTGTTGAGGTCCCCCAAAACTATGAGCAGGGAGTTTGGATGTTGTTGCTCCAGGGCCATTATTTGGCCAGCCAGGTGTTATAAGGCCTCAGTAACACAGGCCTGAGGATGGATGTAGACTCCAACCAGAATGAATAAGAAAAACTCACCCATGGTGAATAAAATGGTTTGCAGTTTATAAAAAGAGCCTCTAGGTGAGAGCTGCATGACTTCTTTAACACTGTGACATCAGTACACCAACCTTTGTTAATGTAGAAGTCAAGAACAGTAGCAAATATAGAAAGTAAGAGCTAGATGCCAGACAGGAGAATAATCACAATTCTTTTACTTTTTTTACTGATAAAAACAAGTTGGATAGCCCAGGAACCTTACTACAAAATAATAATAATAATAATAAAAGGAAAACCAAACCTCTCAGGTAAGGAGATGTGTGAGTTCTGTCGACTCTTAAAAACTGGACTGAACTTCTAGTAATCCAGTAATCTCCTCCTTTAATCACTTTTACTCCTCTTTCTGTTCTTCTGTTTTTGTTTTTCCCTTCCCACCCTCACAGGTGTTTCTGATTTAGGTTGAAAGATTGAAAAGGGCTATTCTGTTGTTTTTCATGCCTATCTGATTATCTTGTATATAAAAGCAGCCTATTGCTTTCTAGGGTTCCCAGCAACACGTTGGACCTGACAGGGCACATGATGAGGCCAAATACTGAGTTGATACTCACACTGCCACCAACACGGCACTGTCTGGACACAGACTCTCGCAGGGCTGAGACTTGCTTGGCAGCTGCTGTCCCATTTACCTCAGCCTCCATCAGTTTCCTGAGCAGAGCATCTTTGTCCTGTTGCATAACTTCCCTGTCTAATCTATAAGAACAAGACAGGGACAAGAAGGCACTCCATTATTATGCCAGTTATCCTCAAGGATCCAGAATATTTGAACCCTGGATTTACATAGGATTTGTTCTATTCTGCATCTCAAGTGTAAAACCAGTATGGCTAAAATCAGGCTTATATGGCTCTGAGTCGCAGGGACCAGGACTAAAAACTAGACAACTAGACATTCTTACAATTTGTGAAATTGTCCGTCTGTCAGTACTGTACTCAGAATGACGGTTATTTGGTTCGAATTCGAGGACAGAGTAAAAAAAAAAACAAAGTAAACATTTTCTTAAATGACACATATCTTGGCTAATTTAAGAGCCAGATATGTCAGAGTTACACCACCATTCAAGCAGAAAAGATCTATGTGAGGAATCCACATCATAAGGATGCTTGATGACGAGCTTTTTAAAAAAAAAATTTTTTACAAAAGAGAGATAATTTTATTTTTGTCGCTCTACAACAAGAATAAAACTTTTTTGACACAATTATTTCCACCTGAATTTCCCCCTGAAAATAATGATTTATTGCAAATTTAATACCAAGTTCTTGTAATTTTATTTATTTCATTTGATAGTGTGGCTGTAATATTTGAGACATATTTTATTTTGTTATGGTGTATTTTTAAAAAGATGGAAACACAATATAGATTTTTTCTTCATCTGTACATTACATAAGTAACAAGTTAACAGGAGGTGTGGCTGAATATGTATTTTGAGAACAGAAACCAAAAGTTGCCATGCTCTTCATAGAGACTTGATCTGTGATATACACGAGGTATGACACTATTACAAGCACTATTACAGGCAATACAAAACGATGTGACTGCATAGTGCTGACTTGGATAATTTCACACAGCTGAGTCAAATTACCTACCACTTAAAATTGCAATTACATTTATAAGTGGCATGCCAATATTCACTCATAGCCTACTTTGCCACGGTTCTTCCGTTCTGCCTTTACACATAAAGCTTGCAGTGATAATTTTTGCTGGAAACCACAACATATCATCATAATTTCTAGTTTATGGCTAAAGGTTTTGCAAAATATGAAGCTATTTGTCTCTTTTAGTGCAATTACTTGGAAGAATTCTAGAGCGCCTGATAAATACAGGCCCTGACTGTCAACTGAGATGCACCCCACCTTCAACATCACCACAATAACTTCTTTACGCCTTACTCCACAATGAAGGTTAAAATCCTCCTACACACAAAAGTTTACATAAACAGGCACAAACAAGAGCATGATACAGTATTTGCCTAATCACAATGTATTTGATTGGTCATACCATCAGGAAATCAGTACCTTAGTAAAGCCTGGATGTTTTTTCTTTAAATGTCTTGTTATATGTCTAACTGCTCTCTAAACTATTTCAGCACACTGTCTCCTCGACTACACTAGCCTTGCAGCTCTCAATGAAAAAAAAAGTTAAATGTCAGAAGAAGAAAAATAATATATGGATCATACTTCCCCTCTGCTTATTATGCGAGGAACTGTAAATGTGTTTATTATAATATTTACCCGTTGTTGTCAGTCTCCTCCAGAGTCTTCTCCATGGATTGGCGTAATTGTGTGTTGTTACACTTGGTCTCTTCCTGCTCCTTGGTCACCTCTGCCAGCTCCTTATCTTGCTCAACAATCATCTGCTGAGACACACTCAGCTGCTCCAACTGACGCTCCAGCAGTTGCTCCCTTTTCTGCAGTTCCACCTGTATACATACAGATACACAAAAATACACGTGGACAGACACACAAATAATATATTACTGGTCATGGAACCTATTCTTGAACCTATTCTTAAACCTAAAATATTACTCAGTTCTGATTGGTGTAACCAATGGAAAACCTCAAACCTCAGCAGTGGATTTGACCTTGACTGACAATGACAAACTGATTGTGCCCCGTGAAAATGTTTTTGTTCAAACAGAACCAAGTTACTTCAGAAATGTAAAGCACTGCAAAATACTGTGAGGCCACACTTCCTCCTAAAAAACGTTGTATATACAAAGTTTAACAAATATCAACAGTATTGTAACCAAAACATCCATTATATGTTTTTATTTGTGGTCACACAATAGGCTAGTAGAGACAAAAATAATGCAAGATCCAAACAAGGTTTTAACTGTGCCCTTTTTGCTATAATTAAGCAAAAACACCAACAAAGAAGCACACAGTTGGTAAATAGTAAAACACTGACAATTTAAACAATTTGGTTACTTAACAAAATGAACAATTTCAACAGAAATGAACAGAACTTATCCCACAAGAGGGACAAAGACACTCAGGATAGCAAAAAGAAATCCATTAATCATCCAAGACTGGCCATTTACATTTGAGTGTAACGTTATGTTATGTTAATTTGATATGGACATCACAGCAGCATTAGAATGGTAACTAAAGAAGACGACAAAGAAGCATTTGTGGCAAAACGCTCATTTACAACACATGTCCACAGGAGGCATTTTAAAAGTTAAAAGTTTGAAAACTGATTTGAAAATCATTATGTTGTAAGTCTACTTCATGAAGTGAAGTGAACCAATTATCACTTAATTTATACTTGACTGTATGCTTGCTGTATGCTGAATTCCTTATGGTAAATACAACATTTGGGCACCATTTCTGTGTAACACACACAAAATGCGTAAGAACCAACAGAAAAGTTTGTTAAAACAATAAATTACTTACATAATGTGATTACTTGTTAAAATGTATTCATTTTAACCCCCCAAAAACAAAACAAAAAATTATTAAGTTATTATTATGTTAAAAAGAATAGAGTCTCGTGGTGAAGGATGAACAGCATTAATACATGGTGCTGGAGCTATTTGACAATTAAACTACATTTGATACAGTCACAGTGGACATGAAACTGGTTTGAACAGATTGATATAGCCCCCATCACAAGAAGTGGTTTAGGAGATGGGAGCAGGCTTCTGTTAACCTGCTAATGGCTGGCCTGTCTGGATGCATAGGTGCATGGAGGTCCCAAACCTAGAGGAGTCCATCTAGTCCATCAGTGCAGTGATTTCTGTCAAAATCTGAAGAGCGCTTCGATAAGCAAGTTTGTGAGACTGCAACCTTGTGAAACCTTAAATCTTCTCAATGAAGTCATGGTTATACTGCTAAACCATCATTTCCTCAATGTAACCTCAATGTGGACTTTCTATGGTTCTATGCCTTTTTGAGCATTAGCTCCAATAGCTCCAGAGTTTGACATCATTGAAATATGGCTACTGATCCACATCCCTGAGAAAGTTAAGTTTGGATATAGGCATACGCTTTTGGGTGAAGATTTCAGGCAAGTCCAAATCAGATATTGCATGACTAGGCTGGCCCCATTATTTCAATGTTTGTTTGTTCTTTGTTTCATTATGTTCATGTCAGGGTTCCTCTGTTTTTCCCTTGCTCTCCCTCATGTATGAGTTTGTCCGCTCCTGCGGTGTGGAAGACGAGGAGGTTACCCCTGGTCACCATCAGGACACCTGGTCTCATCTATACACCTGCCCGTGATCAGCAATCAAGCAGCCTACTCCTCTACAGTATAAAAGACCAGCTCATTCACCCGCTCCAAGTCAGATGATCTGTTATCGTCCATCAACCCCCAACCTGCACTCCTGTCCGCCTGCACCTCCTCACCTTTCTCCTGGCTTCATGGATTTGACCATTGTGCCTATGTGTGCTGAATGCATATGTTTGTAGTATTTTATGACCATTTTAGCTTTTAA
Organism: Scortum barcoo; assembly: GCA_023238725.1. Classification (NCBI taxonomy): domain Eukaryota; kingdom Metazoa; phylum Chordata; class Actinopteri; order Centrarchiformes; family Terapontidae; genus Scortum; species Scortum barcoo. Next base: position 179,772 of record CM041545.1, on the reverse strand, counting down.
CTTGGACTGGTACAACAAGATGCAATAGTCCCCATAACCACGTCAGTGTAACCAGATGTCTGAGATGCAGCAGCTGCATTGCCGACTGTTGGTTCTCTGTCCTGTGCTGTTTCTTTTGAGGATGTCTCTTTATCCTAATGTTCAATGTGGAGAATTCCAGTGTGCCTTTGTCTACACACATAACAACTTATCAGATTCTTACAGTCTTTGCAGATGTGGCCCGCCTTTAGGCAGCCAAAACAGACTTCCTTCCCCTTAAAGGTGCGGTCAGTAAGTTTTAGCAGAGACCACTTTTGCCTGAACATTTCAACCAGTATGACTGTAAATGAGGTAAGGCTCAAGGCTAGTTCGTGTTAGGTTTATGCAGGAAACAAGATGCTGTGTAGATCAGAACACAGGAATAACAACAAGGAGCTTAAGTCCCTTTCCCACCAGATCCAGTGGCTACGGTGCTTTTATTGTGGATACCCAGTGTTGTAAACAGTTCTATAAATAACAACAATCATAATCATCATAATCTTAATAATAATAATATAATTACATAAACAAAGATATACATAACTCTCCTCTATGCATATACAAAAGTAATGTTCACATAAACAAATCAAGATCCATACATTTTAACCATAAACTGAGTTAACTGATCCAATAGCACCATGCACCATGTGTGTGTGTGTGTGTGTGTGTGTGTATATGTATATATATATATGTATATGTGTGTGTGTGTGTGTGTATATATATATATATATATATATATATATATATATATATATATATATAAAAAAACAACCATATAGTCACATGTGAAATATAAAAAAAAAGTCTCCACAGGTGCAAAAGGTGACAAAAGGTGAAAAAGGAAGGTCTGTCGGCTCGGCTGTGGTTAACCGCTGCCCCAGGGTGACTACGTCACTTCCCATGAGGGACCTGTATACGCACCTTCAGAATTATAGCCTTTTATACAATGACCTTAAGGCCCCTCCCTCTCCACTGCCCCCACAGAGGTCTAAAGAGAGCGTGTGACCGACCAGGTGAACAACACAGAGGATACACAGGTAAGAAACGCGAACTCTCTCAAAGAGATATAACAGGCTTTACAATGACTTTAGTATGACTATACTTTAGCCAGACCAAGATTAAGGCAACACACAGAGAGGTTAGCCAGCTACAGAAAGGTGTGATAATCAACAGGACCTTCATACAAAACTCCATGGGGCTGTGGAAAACTTCAAGCCCATTGAACATGTCAGCATCAAGCATCAAGTGCGGCATATACCAAGGTGATGCTGTTCTGCATAGGTCTAAACCCCCTAAGCCAGATCATCACAAAGACTGGCTATGAATACTGACTGCGAAATGGGGCAACCATCAGCCACCTCCTCTACATGGACGACATCAAGCCAATAGTGCCAAGAGTGAGACAACGACTCACTGATCCACACCACCAGTATCTACAGCAATGATATAAGGATGACATTCGGACATTCAGAAGTGTTGTAAAATGGTAACCAAGAGAGGGAGGGTAGTCAGAACTGAAGCGGTCAGACTATCAGATGGGAACATCGCAGATATCGGGGACAGCTACAAGTACCTTGGGATCCCACAGGCAAATGGGAACCTTAGGGGGCAGCAAGGATGTCGGCCACAGCCAAAATACCTCCAAAGAGTGAGGCAAGTCCTGAGAAGTCAACTTAATGGAAAGAAGCAAGGTCTACGCGATAAACACCTATACCCTGTCAGGTATCAGATAGCCCGCTAGTATAATAAGCTGGCCAAAGGAGGAGATAGAGGCCACTGATATAAAGACAAGAAAGATCCTCACAATGCATGGGGGATACCACCCCAAGTCCAGCTCCCTGAGGCTGTACACCAAGCAAAAAGAGGGAGGTTGTGGTCTAGTGAGCATCAGAGCCATTATCCAGGATAAAACAAGAAAAATCAACAAGTACACCAGAAAGATGGCCCCAAGTGACGAGTTGCTAAGGCAATACCTCAGGCAGCAGAAACCTAGCACTAATCATGGCAGCACAAGGCTCTGAGCACCAGCGTGATAGAAGCCAGGGTCTACCACGCCTGGCAAGATCCAAGGTGCAGGCTATGCAAAGAAGCCCCTGAGAGAATCCAGCACATAACAGCGGGATGTAAAATTCTAGCAAGTAAAGCGTACATGGATCGCTATCACCAGGTCGCTGGCATAGTGTACAGGAACATCTGCACTGAGCGCAGGTCAAAATGGGCCACACCTCCAAAGGTGGTGGAAAATGACCGTGCTAAGATCCTGTTGGACATCCAGATACAGAAGGATAATCAGGTGATGGCGAACCAGCCAGGTGATTCCTGTGGTGATCAGAACATATATATATATATATATATATATATATATATATATATATATATATATATATATATATATATATATATATATATATATACATACACACACACACACACACACACATATACATATACATACACACACACATATATATGTATACATATATACACTATTTATATATATATATATATGTGTGTGTGTATATATATATATATATATATATATATATATATATATATATATATATATATATATATATATATATATATATAAACTATATATATATACTATATAATATAAATCTTTTAAGCTTTTAAGAATTACCAAAATCAACTGCCTTAAAAAAGTGAGTAAGTAATGTGCAATTCAAAGGTGAATTAATTTAATGTAAATGATTGAAGAGCTGTTATTTCATTGTTATTTGAAGTATCATACAATAAATACATGCATTTTGGAACATAAAACAGTCAGTCCAGTACGCGCGCTGAAAAATGCAGGCTGCTGTCACGTTGTGTGTGTGTGTGTGTGTGTGTGTGTACATATATAAACTCTCTGGGGGGTGAAGATCTTGCCTATCTTGTCTTGAACTCCCAATGTTCAGAATAGCACCTACTGAGCGACCATAGCTGCAGTTACATGTACACAAAAAATCATGGTCCTTTGGCTTCACCTAAGGCAATTTGCAAACAACCAATAACAACAGACTATCTGACAGCATCAGTCCCTGCTCTTGCACAAGGTGCACCAACTCCAAACATACACAGCGGCAGACAAAAACGGCAACAACCAAGGAACAACAAGCATCTGGAGGATCTGGAGGTTGTATTCATTCAAATTCTCAAGCTAAGTCCACTCTCTTCTCAAACCTATCTCCTGTAGCTTTAAACTGATTAGAGTCCGAATATTAGGCTCCCTGTAAATGTAGTTCATGTTAATTTTCTTTTGGCCACTGCAATGACAACTTCTGGAGAGAAATATCTGTGAAGGTTCTCAACCATCCAGGTCATGATAATTCTGAAGAGTTAGAAGAAAGTCTACACTAAAGACTACACTAATAACCCACTCTGCTATTTCACTAATGCTGGAGATGAATTCACCTGCAGAAGACAGCCTCATGTGCCTGGCTTGTGTCCTGTCTGTCATGTTGCAGACTCCACTGGTCCTAAGTTCACCTTTGACCTGTTCACCCAGGACAGCCTAAAAACAATACAACTATAATTAAGTCTCTGACTACGTCAATGTAAAATTGCATGAAATTAACGTTACAAAACGGATGCATGAACACTCTGTCACACACACTGATACGTGCACACACAGCGACAAGATGAACTGCAACAATGATACCTAAAAGAAGTTCACCTGTTGCAGGTATCATGCAGTTACCATGCGACAAGAAACAGTGGGGGATCTTGTGCTTTCTGGTGTTAGTGGAAGCCACACCATCAAAATGTACTGAGGAAAATACAAGGACCAAGACAGGAACAAACTAAGTATCCTCACAATCTCTATCTACCTCTCTTTCTCGTTCTCCCTCCCTTGAAGTGAGGGATGTCCATCCATCCATCCATCTTCTAAACCTGCTTATCCTGAGCACACACAGGGTCGCATGAGGGGGTGCTGGAGCCTGTCCCAGCTATCTTGGGCGAGAGGCAGGGTACACCCTGGACTGGATGCCAGTCAGTCGCAGGGCTAACACTGAAAGACAGACAACCATTCACACTCACATTCACACCTAGGAGCAATTTAGAGTTGTCAATTAACCTAACCTGCATGTCTTTAGATGGTGGGAGGAAGCTGGAGTACCCAGAGAGAACCCACGCAGGCATAGGGAGAACATGCAAACTCCACACAGAAGGGCCTGCCTCAACTGGGGATTGAACCCAGGACCCTGTGAGGCAACAGTGCTAACCACTACATCGCTGTGCCGCCCTTTGTGAAGGATGTCAGAAGTGTGAAATAAAAAATACTATTATTAAGTTTTATAAACACAAAGTTTACAGATGTTACAAAAGAAAAATATTTTGCTTTATGAATTGAATCAATTTTTTTTTAAATTATTTTTTTGGGGGGTTACACCCTTTATTTTTTGTTTTTATAGATAGGACAGTGAGAGAGAGAGAGACAGGAAAGACAGAGAGAGAGGGGGAAGACACGCAGCAAAGGGACTCCAGCCTGGAGACAAACTGAGGTCCGCTGCACCGAGACACAGGCCTCAGACATGTGTGCATGCGCTCTACCACTAAGCCACCTGCACCACAATTGAATCAATATTATATGAATAATAATATGTTTGTCATAATTGTTCATTTATAATGTTATCATTTCCATGGTGTTTTATCATCACTCTAAATAATAATAAATAATATTTAACAATGATTAAAACGTAGGAAAAAAACGTCATTTTATTACTGGGGTGGCCGGCACTTACTTAGGGTTGATTCACATTGTATTTCAGGGTGGTGTCTTCATTTTTTGCCCCAAATTGTGGAGAGTACTATCAATAAAAGTATCTGTGTTTGGTGTCATTAAATTCCTAATGATACCATCCTTACACATAACAATCGATCTTCATGTGTAAAATCAATGGAGTGTCCCTTTAAATTTAAACATATTTCTTTGCTGTAACAATAATCTGAACAAAATGCCTGGTTTCATATGGACCGTTGAGCCCATCAAAAGGGTCTAAAATAAAAATGCAATTTCTAAAACAAGCTATCTCTGTGAAATGTGTGCATGGCTTTAGGTCTACGTTGATAAGGGACTCCTTAGATTATCAGCGATTAACAGAGAGAGAGAGAGAGCTGACGTCAGTGTGATCTCAAGGCCGTGTGTTGGACCTTTGGTAGAAACTACACTTTTAGTCACACTATATCTTTGATTGAATGACTCTTTTGAACATTTTTCAGAGAATGGTATTGAGGTGTAATATTCCTTAAGTGTTACCTCCCACTTGTATGTAGTGTCCCGTAGCAAGGCCTTTCCTGGTGGTATCCGCGGCACTCGAGTTTTGACATTGGCCGTAGGTCGGATGTTTCCATCGACCATAGCCTTCCCCTTTGAAATACAGAATGTGTCCAATAGCATAACATTTCAGAACATTTGATAAGGAAAGAAGAAAAAAGGATAAGATCAAGGATAAACAAATCTTCAAAAGGTGCACATTTATAAAGATAACTGAAAGAAAGGTAACTGAAAACAGTAAAAGAGATAACCAATATGCCAAGTTAAGTAAATCTCTAACCTGAGGCATTCTGTCAGGACTTGTTCTCTGGCTCTTCACATGCACATGGACTGGTGAGGGGACACTGATGTGCACATGAATTCTAGTTGAACTTAACTGAGTTCTTATTGCTTTCCTCTGTGAAACAGTGATGATTAGGATCACCAGACAGTTTAACTATTCACATAATGTACGGTGTACCATAGAAATGACTGTCCACTGACGTCATGAGCTCTGAGAAAAGGGGTTTGATGTGTATCTGGGGTTACAAGGAAAATAACTGCAAACACAATTATTTCAGCTTTTCATTCTACATAAGGGAATTAAAAATATTTAGAAAAATAATCCAGGGTATCATTATGTGTGTAATTGCTATGACAGGCAAGGATAACAACAGATGTTCTGAATCACCATCTGAAACACCATGAAGAATGGTTGGAAAAAATAAATAAATAAACTGAACCTCCTGTTCTTCTAAGCATCTGTGGTACTTTTGACCATTTCCTTAGAATAGGCTACAGTGTTGAGGGAAATAAATTTGAAAGCTAAAAGTAAAAATAAATTAGATTTTTGTAGCAAACACTTGCATATACATTACAAATGTCATTCACAAGACACTAAGATAAATTAAGTTCTTTAACTCTACATAAATAAGCAAAGTTATGAATTGCAATTTCGACCAAACAGTGTTTTATATAAATTAGATAACTTTAAGATCTTATTAGAAGTTCTAAAATATTTTTACGTTATTATAGTGGGTGAATCATTCTTTAAGATACAGTTAATCAGAAGTGGCTTGGAAGTGCCCACTGGTCTAACATTTCACTGACAGCAGTCTGTCTACCGTGTTTGCAGTTAACTCATTCCTGAATTCCCAGTCTTACCATATGAGAAACCAAAATATACTCGCCAAGACTTCAAAGTAAATTTCAATAGCAGAACGGCGTTTTTTCTTTATCACGGAAAGTAAATAGGTTACCGTAAGACCGTTGTAGAAGCGTGGATAAACTTCAACAGGAAATGACGTCAATGTTTATCTGGTTGGTCAGTTTAAAAAAACGTGACATCTTTCTTCAACAGTGATTGGACCAGAGTCGACATTCTAATGTCCCCTAGCAACACAGTCAACTCAACAGGTTGCGGCAGTATAAAAAACACTAATATATACAGATAGGTTGTCCCTTTTGGATGCACATAATTACGTGCGCGGAGTGGGAACCACATGACCACTAACCAAATCTTCCTTCGAAAGGTTATTTTTAATTGACTAATTGGCAAATAACTGCAAGTTTGTTTGGAAATACCAAACACGCAATCAACTGAATCCTAAACTTTTCTTCTAGAAGAGTTCTAAGCATTTAATTAAGTGTAGTGCGGTAGTACGCTAATGCGGCCATTGGGGGACAGTGAAGAAACATACATTCTCATTGCCCTTATGGCAACCGCCAAACCTATTTTGGACAAAATAGTCAAGGAGTGACTATTACAGGCCTGTGTACATGGTATGAGATTTAATTGTATGTTCTGAATGGGCAGTGAGAACCAATGTACCATATTTCCATCTACTGTATTGTCATGTGAAGCTACAGAGATGGAGTACATCTTTAATTTCTGTGCTTCTTTGTGTCTTGCAGCATGCTGCCTAATACACACACACACACACACACACAAAGATCAGATACACCTTTATTGATCCCCAGTGGGCAAATTTAATTGTTGCAGCAGCACAATAACATAAATTAGTACAGATGAGTACAAAAAGTAAAAGGAAAACACAATAGAATCAGAATCAGTTTTATTGGCCAGGTATATGTACCATACATACAAGGAATTTCACTCCGGTTTTACAACACTCTCTCTGCACATACACAGAATACAAAGAACAGGACAGCCTCTCAAAAGGTAAAAAATAAAACTACTGTGTAAAATTGTAATGCAATGATTAATGCAACTTTAAATCTTTAGTTATGTTTAAAGCTGGAAGTCACCAATCTTAATTTCATTATGTGAAAACATGATGACAATAAAGATTCTTGATTCTTGATGATGAGATAGCAAGGGATCCATCCATCCATTTTCTATATCCTGATTCACAGGGTCGCGCAGGGTGCTGGAGTCTATCCCAGCTGTCATTAGGAGAGAGGTGCAGTACACCCTGAACTGGTCACCAATCAATCACAAGGCTGACATAGAGACAGACAACACACTCACATTCACACATAACCAGGCAATTTAGAGTAGCCAATTAACCGAACTTGCATGTCTTTTGGTTGTGGGAGGAAGCCAGAGTGCCCAAAGAACACAGGGAGAACATGCAAACAAAGCATGCAGACTCTGCACAGAAGGGCCCCAGTCGACTTGTGGGTTTGAACCCAGAACCCTCCTGCTGTGAGGGGACAAATTGATGCTTGGGGTAACTTTAATTATTACAATGGGTAACTGATGTACAATGGGTAGGTAGTATATGATGTAGTATATACAGTATATACATCAATTATGGATTGTGTTTTTCAGTAGATGTAAAAAACTGTCCTTTAAAAAATTTAAATATATCATATTGGATGTTGTGTAGCCTGACATTCTGTGACATTCATTATAGTGACAGCCTGTGGAAAGAAACGGTTGTTGTGTCTGGTTGTTTTGCGTACACAGCTCTGTAGCACCTGCCAGAGGGGAGGAGTTGGAACAGATTATGTCCAGGGTGTGATGGATCTGCAATGATGTTTCCTGCCCGTTTCCTAACTCTGGACACATATAAGTCCTGAATGGAGGGCAGGCTGGCACTGATGATTTTCTCTACAGTCCAAGAGAATGGAACTACACAAGAATGGAACTATACAAGAGCAATTCTTAAGAGATTTGACAAAAGTCAACTGGAATAACAGGCTGGAAACTAGGTTATAAATCCCCAGACTCTCCACCAGGCAGTCAGAACTGAAGAAGCCTCTTGGATGAGAGGTGAAACATCTTCAAGAGTTTCAAGCAAGTCCAGTTGACTGGTTGACTCAAATCTCTTAAGAATTACCATGACCTGGATGACTGAGAACCTCCACAGACTAAAAACTGGAGATAAAAGGCGCTCTTGCAGCATGCTGCTAAACCTGCCTAACCCTTAAGCCCCACTTCCACCAAGCAGTCCAGTTCAGTTCATTACTTATTAAAACATTTATTTTCATATTTCCATCTAACACATTGAAAACAACATTCCAGCCAGCAAGTTCGCATTCAGAACTCACAGATCCACAGAGGATGCCATCTCCACCTACTAGAGCACCTACTATATGAGAATGTTGTTTGTTGATTTCAGCTCAGCATTCAACAGAATCTTCCCTATGAAATTTAGCACTCTGGGCTTGAGTACCATACTCTGCAACTAGATACTGAACTTCCTCACAAACAGACCTCAGACAGATTGGACTAATATTCACACCTCCTCCACAGTGCTCAACACTGGAGCACTGCCTGGGCAATCTGCACAGAGGAGAAGAAGAATCCTTTATTAATCCCAGTAGGGAACATTAACATTTTCACTCTGTTCTGTTTTACACACATCTTACATATACATAGGAACACACACATGCACATGCAACTGGTGGTTGGCAACTGGTGGTGATGCCAGAGTGAGGGGGCTGCACCATGAGCACACCCCAAGCAGTTTTTTGGGGTTTGGTGCCTTGTTCAAGGGCACCTCAGCAGTGCTTCAGGAGGTGAACTGGCACCTCTCCAGCTACCAGTCCACCTCCATGGAGACTGGATCCGTGGGGACTTGAACCAGCAACCCTCTGGTCCCTAAGCCAAGTCCCCAAGCCAAGTCCCCACAGACTGAGCTACTGCCGCCAATGGACTGCAGAATCCAAACAAAAATCTTTAGTAATAATGGTGCACATTTTGTAAGTGCTACTGTCAAAAGTATTGGTGAGTATTTTGGTATAAACATGAGACAGCACTGTGCTTACCACCCAGCTGGCGGATGAGCTATAGAGAAAGAAAATAGCAGCACACTGAAAAACAAATTGGCCAAATGTTGTGATGAGACAGGTTTCAGACAGGAAACAGAAACATGACAGACAAAACTTAACAGATTCGACGAGACATAACATTTATTAATAAATGAGCATTCAAATAACTAGGTACAGTGTCGACCTATATTATCAGTAGTATTAAGCTAGTATTATTAGCTTTATATTTAAAATGATATAGAACAACTTAGGAAAATCGACATAACCCCAATGTGTTTAAGCATCATACATTTAGAGGGCTGTAGTAGCTCAGTCCATGGAGACCTTGCTTGGGATCCAGAGGGTCACTGGTTTGAGACCCCAAGGATCACAATTATTCATTAAAATTGCACAATACATGCATAGAAGTTTTTATTAGCACATTTTTATTATTTTTCCTTCCTTTCATTATGGAGGAGACAATACATTACAAAAAAAGGTCACTGAAATCTACCTCTGTACACTGACTTCAAAAAGCATATGTTAGGCACACATTTATGAAATCCGCGAAGTAAAAACCATATGTTTATATGGTTATTTTAATATATATTCAACCCTTATAAACTCTCCCACACTCTTATAAACATTTCCCACACAGTTATACAGTATACAGTATAAACCCTTTATATTCTCTTAGATATTACTTAGATATTAGATTCGTCCGCAGAAATCCGCAGGATGCAGGATGCTTTCTCAGAGCTCTGATTTATTTATTTATTTTTTAAATCAACCACATTCTTATTTAATTTAATTTTCAGTACCTAGTTGCAATTGATGTGTGAATTGTGCCATATAACTGAGGTTTCATTGACTGTGGAAACAGTGAAAGTGTGGAGACGTGATTTTCACGAGTTTTTCTATTTCTTTTTACAAGACATGAGTGGCGCAAGTGTGGAAATCTACCAGGCGGAACTTTCTTTCGGGACTCCGTTTCTGGCCGTCAGACATTCTTTGACACAAAGCTAAACTAAGCTTGACAGTTAGCCTGCCCAGGAGCAGGCTAGTTCTGTGGCATAAGTTACCATGGTTACTCAGTGGCGGGCATTCAAATAAGCCACGATGATTGGAACGCAACTCTCTCTTAAATGAGCCAGACTTATCACGAAATAAGCCAGGCTTTCCCTTAATCCAGCTTTGTGGAATACCCCCCTGGACAAATACCCTCCCAATTGTTTTGATGCACATGAGAGCAAGAGTGCAAGAATTAAATGTTATGAAAAGTTAATGTGCAAACCTGTCCTCTGTGCTTTCTGATACAAACAGGTAAAGAATGTTTGCCAAAAGCCACAGAACAGAAACTGCACTACCTGAAACCAGGCAACTGGATCATGATAAGGGACCTGGAGAGAAAGAACAGTGAAGCATGTCGGTGGAGCAGACTCTACCAGATCCTCCTCACCATGGAAAAAGCAATAAATATTGCAGAAAGGGCAACCTGGATCCACGCCAGCTATTGCAGACTGCAGAAAGCATCTGCATCAGTAAGTGAGCTTCCACCTTGTGTTTGCGTGGGAGAGAGTGGAATTCAATAAGACAACACATTTGTCATACTGAAAGGCAGCACACTGAAAAAGGACACTCCGGAGGATGGGCTGGAGGTCAGCAATGGTGGAACTCCTCTGGAGGCTGGCAAATGCAGAACCCTTCACTTTGCCAGTAGCAAAGGTGGTGCAGGTTGGATATCTGTGTCCCTGTGTTCTTCCCCTGTGTTTTTCCCTTTCTCTCCCTTGTGTGTGTGTTTGTCTCCCCTGTTTGTCTTTGTCTGTCACCGAGGAACACGAGAGGGTTACTCCAGTTCATTCTACACACCTGGCCTCATCTGCACACCTAGAACAGATAATCAATCAAGCCACCTACAACTTCCTCAGTATTTAAGACCGGCTCATTCCTCCACTCTGCGCCAGACTATCTGTTATCATTCACTGGTAACTGTGTGGCTTAAAATGTTTGTTTCATTCATTCAGCCTGAAGCTAACTACTCTTGTACTTGGCTCCCTAGACACCTGGATCCCTCACTCCTCCCAGCCTCAACCTCATGCCTGCCTCGCCTGCTTCTCTCCTGGCTCTGGTCGGCATCTGCAAACCCTCCTCCCGGAAACCCCACACCGGACTCAGCCCAAAAGAATTCTCACCCTGCCTGAAATACAATTAAATGCTGTTTTTGCCTTCACCAGTTCTTGTGTCTGCATTCTGGGGTCCTACCCATTTGTTTCCAAAGGGGCAATCAGAAAAGACTCATGGCATCTCAGTGGTGCTGGGCAGTGCAGTCTCTGTGGTATTGGATAGCACAGTCTCAGGGGCCCTCAGGGGAGGTTGCTGGCGATGTTGAGACCCCATAAGATCAGATCCTCCTGTGGCCTCCACAGGGCCCTGTGAAAATGGCCAGGTGAGAATCCACCCAAAGAGACTGCTGGCTAGTTGGGACAGGATAGGATGGCTGCAAACTCACCACCACAAGACAGGATAGTAGCTAACTGGGGGTTAGCAAGATGAACACTAGCATGCTGGAGGCTTGCAGACAAGGATACCAGAGTGGCCGACGGTTCCTCTTTTTACCAGGTAGCCACCAGGCTAGGGCGAAGGGAGAATTAATTCAGTGCCAATGACAAAGCTGCTTCTTTGCACTTAATATTGTAGTCTTTGCATACACCACCTTCACTTCCTTAACGAAACAGTCCCTGTAAGTTGGATTCACGTTTGGCCAGTTTGTACTGTTATGGTGAGTGGTGCAAGGTGTACAAAGTGCAGGACATGGAGGCAGGCAGAATGAAGATGTTGAATCTTTTATTAAAGCAAGTGGCTTGCTGGTAGGCAGATGTGAAAAAGAACAAATTGAACAATTTTAAATAGAATGACTGATTGAGAAAGTGGTGAGCAGATGGCAGATTTTGACGAGATGATTCCAGGCAGGCATATTAGAGGGTCTGAACAGGGTACCAGAAGTAGAAGAAGTAACAGAAAGGGAAGCACTGGGAACACAAGGAAACTCTAGTGGCGTGGCCAGGGCTGTGACAGTTCCCATCTCAAAAGGTGTCGACAACACATATCTTCAACAGTGTTCACCCTTCTCCAAAACAGATACGGCCAATACACAATTGGCCAAAGAGTTAACCTCTTGATCATGATCATGGTCATGATAGGCCGGCTCATTTAACAATTCTCCATTCCCAGTTTTCTGCATCAGCTCAATAAGTATTGCCACTCAGTAATACTCTGGCAAGTGTTTGGGAGCAGACCACAGCAACCTCCCTGAGCAAGAACCAGTTACCTTACAATATTAGAACAATTATTTCTAAGAGGTTGCAAAAACAAAAGCAGGTAAAGCAGTGCATTTAAACATCCTTCCTGGGCCCTAAATAAAAACACATCAGTGTCCTTGAAGCCAAATTTTCTTTTTATTTATTGGCTCCTTCTGGCAAGTGATAGTACATCAGTCTTTGGCACATTCTATTCTAAACAAACATGCTGCTTACAAAGATAATCACTTGTGCATTTTTTAAACTGAAAAAACAAACAAAACCAACACATTTGACAGTTTGACACTAACTGAAATTCACAACAGGCAAGTCTCACGTGTTGATATAAAGGACTGCTGCACCCAGTTTTTAAAACATTAGTATAAAAAGATAGAAATGACCACTGCATGTCAGGAGGAGAAAAGATTGAACAGTTGCCAGTTATTTGCAATGTGCTCTCAGGAGGCATTGACATGCTTCTCAATGGATGTGGGTCCATTTTATGGAACATTGATTTTTGTGCTTCTGCATTAATGTCCAAAAGAAGTTAATGTATCATTGTGGAGTCTAATACTGGTAATAAAAAGCAAGCACTGATTTAATCTCACCATATCATACCCATACCAGTCCTCAAATCCGTCCTTTTTCTCTGTTATGTCAGTGATGGTTTCTTTACTTCTTCTATGTACCCAGTATGAATGCTTGACAAAAGTGCATGGTGGCAGTTTTTGAAAAGAATCAAACAAGGTAATATCTTGCTAAACTTGGTTCCTACAAAATTAATATATCATTCCCACAAATTAAAATCTTGTTTGCACACACTGTCTTGTTAATACAAATTATCTTGTTTGTCTAGGTTAAAATCTTGATTATACATGTTATCTTGTTTGTACAAGTTAATACCTTGTACCCATAAATAAATATCTTCTATGTGTCTGATTGTGCAAGTTAATATCTTGTTTGCACAAGTTAATATCTTGTTCATATGAGCTACCTCTTCTATGCAAGGTATCTTGCTCACAAAAGTTAATATCTTATTCGTTATTCAAGATATTGATATATTGTTAATGTCTTGTTTGCACATGAGCAATTTCAGGGGGTCATACAAGCAATCACATTTATACAATTGATCTAGTTTGCATGAATTAATATCTTGCTTACACAAATTGGTATCTTGCTTGCAGGTTATTATCGTGTGTGTACAAATGATCATGTTTGCACAACTTGTTCCCCAAAATTAATACCTTCCTTATATCGGCTTTCCATAAATTCCTATCCTGTTTACTCCAGTTATCTTTTGTCTGTAACAATCTCCTCCGATAGACCCATCCAATTGTGAGGATAACAATGCTCCATTTGCTGCTGGGTAGCTTACAAAATCTAAAATTTGAAACATGAAATAAAACAAATATTCACATACACATACTATGTATAAGCCTGGTTCGAGGAGCATTAGTCCTCGAAGCATTAGGAATACAAGCCAATTAGTGCTTGTATCTGTGCTAATGATCCTGCTGGTGCTACATAATTTAAAAAAAAAAAAAGGTTGCGTCCATTGTCTTGTTCTAAATATAAAGCAAGACATCACTACAACAAACAATCTTAACAGAAGCTAAAAGTTATCTACTTTTTTTTTCTTTTTATAGTTATAACTGTGATCAGTGTACAGTTGAACTTCACCATTTGTGGTGATTTATTAAACATTGCTGTCTTTGTGCCATTAGGTCACAATATTTTCTATTTTCAAGGATTTTGAGTCAGGTAACACACCATACATGTTATAAACATATAAACATGAACATACAAACTTGTCAGCATGCAATATTTGTCTATTCTTCTGTTCCGATTGCTGTCAAAACTTGCTGCAATTCCCACAGACAGGATGGTTTAGGAGCACCCTTGGCTATAAAGAACCAAGGATTTTGTAAGATTTTTCACACACGTAAATGAACATGTTATTTCTGTCTATTCAACACCTCTGAAATCAGCCAATATATTTGACACATTCTGGGCAGAAGCTGTTAAAAAGTCACAGAAGACGAGAAGGCCAATATGAAGGGGTTTTAAGTCACTGAATCACGCAACATTTAGTCTTTGCATTAAAAAAAAAAAAAAAAAAAAAAAAAAGAAGGTGATCGCCAATGTGAAGGGTGGCATGAAGAACAATTACATGGAAGGATTTTCTTTTTTTCCCAAAAGCATAACAAACAAGATCATAACAATATTAAACTTCATGAAGTGCAAGCCTTCAACATCTCAATCATCATCATAATGGTCAACACAAGGGAACATGGTAATTACAATGAAAATAGAAAATGTATAAACGGCTCACTTTCCCAGACAAATGTAAAATGGAGAAAACAGCAGTAGTTTTCTCTCTTCATGTCCTTGAAAAAGTTGGAATGTAACATCTTATCTTATCTAGTAGAACAAGATCTCATGAACATTTTACTCCTCCTTAATTTCAACTTCGTATTTCATTACACATTTTATAGACTTAATACTAAATACTAAACAAACATCCATGCCAAAACATTGCTATATATTATCTGTACACATACTCTAAACAATGTCAATAAATATAATAAACACTAAAAATAGAGTGATTATTATCATTTTTGTCAATTCAACAATCTTAATTCTGGCTTCCCACATCAATGCATTATTTAGACATTTTGGTCAAGTCAGTTAGTTTGACTATCAGCATCACTACAATGGCCTATGCAATCACTCTTCCTGCCATTGCCAGAGATAAATCCTCAAAGGCAACACCTGATAAAATATTCTGGCTTTTTACACCTGCCTTCACCTTGTTTTCATGTTGGGTATCTTAAAGGGATAGTTTGGCCAGCAGTAAAAACAAAGCATTTTAGCCACATAAAGAAACCCCACCAAAACAAAACAAAAACAAACAGCATGTGTTGGAATGCAGACATTAGTTAAGAAGTTAGTACAGTTAAGAAAATGTAGTGCCAAAGAAAACTGCAAAGTAAAGCAGGGAAAATATTTTAAACATAGTGTACACTTAGACTGATATTGATTTCTTTAAGTGGGCGTTTCAAAAATAAATTTTTACTGCTGACCCCGTCCATAGCAGTAACATGTTTCATCTTGCATACAACTGGGAGTGTGCCGACTGCAATCTACTACAATCTCTACAAGGTAATACACTGACTAAGCACCTCATACAACCACACTTCAAAAAAGCCAAACCATCTATTTAAAATATAGAGGGAAACATATGTAATATGTCCTCCAATTTGAAAAAAGTTTGTTAAAAACTACAGAGACCAACAATTTCAGGAGGAGACAGAGCTTCTTTTAAAATTAAACTTACATTTTTTTAAAGATTTGCATCTATATTAGGAAGCAATGGGACTGAAAGACAAACAGGGCAGGGAAAATGATTGAGAGATGACAAATGTATTGTTGGTTTTGGTCTTAGGTCTCATAATAATAAAAATAATACCCATCAAACTGCCATTAGATTATGAGACCTATTGCAAACATTTTGGTCCAGGAATGGCAGCAAAGGTCAAAGGGTCATTGAGAAAATTATTACTCATAGACTGTGGGTCATGCCACAGGAAACTTTGAGAGTTTTTTCTGTAGATTTGGAGATACCTTGTCATGAACCAAGGTTTTACATGGGTATCAAAATCCTTAGGAATCTATTTTTCAGCAATTTCTTGGAATTTCAGTCATGTCAAAGCACTGAATGGAGACCTGCTGACAGACACTGTCATCTTTGAGTCCTTCTGCTAGAGGGACAAAACTGAAGTTTACAATGGCACCTATTAATGATAACTAGTCTGAAACCTGCATACTTTGTGAAACAATACAGCAGCAAACTGCCTAAACAGCCTGGGTGATTTAAAGTATTCCAGGAAGCACAAGCTAACTACAAAATCTGTATTCTTTTAAGAAATAAATAGAAATTAAATAAAATAGAATGAAGTGATCCCATTCGGTAGAAAATTTGATTTAAACGCGGACTCTTTCAACAGAAGCTTCAACAGAAGTGCCTGACGGATGGTCGAACAGCATGCTTTTCACTTTGCCTACAACTGTGACTGTTGGTAACAACTATACACTTTTGCCTTTCGATATAGTCGGACAACAAATCATACAAAGTGTTTTTTTCCAAGCATAGCCTGACTCTACTACTACCCATTACCTTTTACTCAGGATAGGCTCTAATAGCTTGTTCCATTTACAGATTTACCCAGATTCATTACACTCTGTGACCAAGGAATCACTTGAACCTTTCTATCATCTTTAAAAATCTATTGTCTCTTTCTGTCACTACAGGGATTTGCAAAGAAACATGTTCAAACGTTCAAACAGTTATTGATGAAACTGACTGAAAATGAAATTACAAAAGTCAATGAAATAAGTGCCAAGTGCAACATTTTTGTCAACGTACACGAGGCAGAAGGGGGACAATATGTCTTCTTGGGACATGTTCTGAAATGCACATAAACTGACCTACTTTTCTATTCCCCCCCCCCCCCCAAAAAAAGAAATTATTCAATTCTCTGGTTAAAATCTTTGATATGACGTTTGCTCGTCCCTTATCAAATAATTTGATTCTATTATCTACTTCACTGTAAAGTCCAATATTGGACCAGGATAGGAAACTATTTGTGACTATTTGTAACAATCATGATTGTTGGCCCACCACTGAAAATGGAATTTTCCATTTAGAAACTTTTAAAATATTAATAGTTTAGAGTGGAAGGGAACTGAAAAAAGAAGGATGGGTGCTCTGCCTCAGCCTACCTCTTCAGGTAGGTGAATCATGCATATAGAAAAATCTGCCTCTGCCTCTATTTTTTCACTGAGTTTGTAGGGTTTTGTAGTTTCTCTATTCTGTCTTACTCTTTTTAAACACTCCCTAAGCACTCACCGCACAGCTGGCTGTACAAAGAGACCAATGAGGATGGCTCGTTGTAATGAAAACTAGCTGTCTATTTTGCCATGGTCCAAAAAGAGGCATAGTTTGTATTTTGACAATGTTTAGCTTACAAGTTATTGATCCAGGAACAAATCTGTGAATATATCTCCTACTTAACTAAACTCAGAGAGCAGAAAACATCAAAAATGCTTATAATGGTAGAGAAAACCCTGATTTTTAATTCCACAATATTCTGTGTTTTATAGTTGGTTCCACTTTTATTACCAATTCTGTGATTATGTCCGTGTTCAACATCGTGAAAATAATAGGGCCCTACATTTCGATCTTTCTAAAAAATGGCAGCACCTTTAAGGTTGAAGCAGTGGATCAATGACAGAAAAATAAAGTGTAGCAGACATGTCAGGAAAGAAACATGATCATTATTGTTTCCTGTAGTTTATAAAAAACATTATATATCAATTCAAGCTATTCAACTTGCAGGTCACATAATATTCCTGCCATCATTAAGGTTACAAAGGTGTTTTGGCTAGTCAGTTAAGTAATAAGTGGAATGATGCATCTTGTCAATGAAAAGATATGAGCAAGTTTCCTTTTCACTACGTCCTCTCCACTGTTATCAAATTAGATTGCCTTCATTTGCAAATATACAGGCCCATACAACACATGCACTGGCTCCATTATCCATGCTAATTTAAAATCTACAACCTCTTTTGTATGTTTAAAAGGTGAAGGCCATACTTTGTGGATTTAAGAATAAAACATTGACATGACACATTTCTTTCCCTTGCATGCAAATATAGCACAGCGACATGGAAAGGAAATAACTATCACTTTAAAAACACAAAGGGCCGAAACAATGAAAGATTAAAGGCAATAGATGTATTGCTGGTTAATGACATAAAATAACGTAATTTCTCTACAACTAACGAGGGCCTACAGCACACACTACAGCATGACCTCATGCATCACAGCCTGCTACAATTTAAACTGTTATACAGCAAGCATAGTTTGGCTAATACAAAATTCCAGACCAGTAATATATTCTTGGTGAAATCTTTCAAATTCCAACCTAGTGAGCAAATAATGTGCAAACTTTATACTTATTTTTAATGTTTACTGTGTTTTTGTTCAACACTGTGTTGTCTCTTAGCACCACCCTGCTTTGCCTTTATACTGATAGATGAAGTCATACCTGGAGGCCCAGGATTTTTTAATTTAGTCTTACACAACCTTCTCTAATAAACAATGATAAATATTATTTAAAAAATAGAACACTAAACCCAGGCTGCCAACTTCTTTACAATTATCTGATATGAGGATTTACATTAGAGAGTGCAGTTTTTAACCTTACATTTGGATGGGGAATTGTGAGTTGAAAGAAGTTGTTTAATCCTGTGTCTTACATGTTACTGATATTTACGAAACAAGCTGCATGGGACTCAAAATGGATCATTTACACTACATCAAACTCTCTTGCTTATCTATGTGAACATTTTAATGTTGGACTACATTTGCTTCCACAAGTAACAGATAAAGGGACACACTTGTATATGCTGAATCAGTTATTTCATCACGTGTCAAAAAAAAGAACACTGTGATGGTTCTGGCAGTTGAGTCTGTATATACACGTATGGCATTTTGCCCTGCGTGATGATGTTAGTAGGTTTCCAGTGAATCATCCCAAAATAGGCTCTGCACTTCTAGCATGGTTGCCAGCTCCAAAATATGCTTCTGTAGAAGGCTGCTCTCCACTGTGTCCTGTTTGGGGAGCTCAGGGTATGACTCTGGGAAACTCCGGGACTCCTGCAAGCACAACGTCAAACACCTTTGACACCCACAAATATTGCAACAAACCCCTCTTTGAGGAAATACTGGTAACTAGCTGTTTTTTTTTCTGTGGTTACTACCTGTGTTGTAAAAAAGGCCCACAAATTATAAGCAGTGAGAATTATGAATTATAAGAGTCCTATGATGTGTGCAAAAAGTGCACTATGTCTAATCAATCCTCTGTAGACTTTATTTGTGTTCATGTGCGCCTATGATAACATAAGAACATAAGTGCAGAATGGTTATTCCCCTTTCATGGTGTGGTTGGATGAAGTGTCCCTTTGCAATACAGTGTTGCATTTATGAATCCTGAGTTCCAGTTTTTTGTTCTTGCTAATCCATGTAGACTGAAAAGATTCTAGAATGCAGAGTGCATTACCAATTTCTCTCAAAATTTGTCTTGTAGTTGTGGAAAAAATTATTTTAAAAAATATTAGCGTCAACATCTTTCCTGGGAATCCCCATTATATTACATAGTTCATTTGTTCATTAATTAATACGTTAAATTTATCTTGGGGGAGTCCAAGTATGTGAAGGCTACTTAACTATATGACCTAAACACTTACTTAATTTCCTGTTTTCAGAACCACAGGTTCACAAATCTAGTCTACGTTTCTTATTGTGGATATGTGTTCTGTGCATTCTGTCCCTTCTGCATTAAGATAATATATAATGTTGAATGGTATTCTTTTAACAAAAATCTTGGTTAACTGAAGTCAAATATAACCAACAAACAATTTTGAATTACCAGGTGTAGGCTTGAATGTCAGTCTTGTCCATTTTTTGTCACCACTTTTACATATGGTACACATGGCATGCTGAACAAATCAAATGGTTTCATGAGAGTAACTAGGCCAGGGTTACCCTTTCAACCTCCCTCTGCATCTCACTATGGGAGACGAGGCACACTCCAAAATTGCATGTTCTGAAACATAACCTTCCCATAGTCATGGGAGATTTGCAAGGAGGATACAAGGACAGATAACACATGTAATTCATGCATCCATTTGACTGATGTTGAAGTCAGCAACAGGATAGTATTCAGAGGAACCCTGAGAGTGCCTCCAAAACAAACGTCATTATTCATTATTTCCCTAGCACTGACAGAACAATGAACACAACCTCTCAAACAACGCTACCTGACGTTATACAATGAATGCGTAGATAGTGCCCTCGCGCTCTGAATAGTCTTAATCACCCTCAGTGGCAGGCCCAAGTTTAACCTCTCACACGCAAGGGCCTAAAGGGATAGTCGCTCTGGGTGTGGGTGGTAATATGGACCATGGACCTGTGACACTACGTCTCTGTGGAACTAAGCCAGCCAGGGCTGGAGAAGGACTGGAGCTATGAGGCTGAGCTGGAGAAATACAGCAGCATGTTTGGCCATTGATAAGATGGCAACAGTTTTTAACACTGAGGGGTGAGCTGTGCATTTGCGCCACTCCTCTGCTCTGACAGCCAGGGGGCTTGAAGCTCACAAATGGAAAAACTACACCCTCAACAGTCTGCATTGCACCTTTTGATTACAACATACTGCCCTCGGCTGTATGCCTGGATGCAATAGTGGACTTTTCATTGAAAAACCAAGTGAAGTGTTTGGGGTGAACTGTAGATGTCCTCTTCCCCTCTGAACTGACCCTGCACAGCTTCAAGAAGGTGTACCTGAACTGGGGAGCACAAGGGGAACTTGCCACTACCCAAAGCTCTTATGTTGACTGCCTCTTCTTCCCTTCCAGGGAGTGGGATGGTTGGTTCAAAGCAGTGGTGGTGTACTTTTTGTCCCACTGCCTTTGCCCCTGGGTACTGTGCTGGTGACTTATACACCTTTTGGTACATGGAGGCTAAGCTGACCCAGCCTGGATAAGGGTGGAACAGCTGTTGGGATGGACATGGTACATCCCTGACTGGGGAGACTACCTAGGAGAGTGCATCAGTGGATGGTTCTGTAGAAAACCAGAAGTCAGGACAGCTGAAAAATTCACAGAGTAGAAAGCTAGAATGGCATGCATGGAGCCACAGGTGGTTATAAAAGGGGACAGCCCAGCCTGCTTAATGCAGGTCATTGATCTGTCCTCTGATAAATGTGATGGTAGTGAAGCTTCCGTGATTGGTCATGGCAGATGGTACCAAGCAAGGTTTGAAAGAGAACCATATGATGCATTTTTCCATTAAAATAAACAGTGCAACTTCCTTGGGAAAAATACAGCAGCAGTGACGGGACTTACCCGGAAGAGTTTATGCAGTCTCAGTGCAGCTGAGCAGAACACAAAGCGGATCAGAAGCAACCGAAGAAACTCGTCACCAAAGAATTGTAAAAAGGCTTGATCTGTGAAAACAAGTAGTTGATTATTCGGTTAGTTGATCAACAGAAATTTATAAGAATTTCACAATCCATTAAGTTATCAAATAAAGCATTTTTGTGACATCATTATAGGGTTGACAAGTAGAGAAATAAGGAATCAAAGTAAATGCAGAAAAGGTCCCTGGCATGACATGATTGGTGATGTTTCATGACCTTCTACTCACATAACATACTAGCACACAAGAAAGAATCTATGGTAGATATACTACCTATTGTCCGTGACCGTGTTATCATCTGCCCAATGTCACGGTAGACTTTGCGAAGAAATTCTTGAGCTCTCTCCCACAGTCCTCGTCGCAGACTGTTTAAGCCACACACGGAGGAGAAAGCCAAAAGTGGACTGTAGAGGAACAGAGTGAAGAGACTCCCACGCTGAGACTGATCTGAACATTTAAGCAGAAAGAGGTGTCACCACCACCATAAGAGGTGAGAACATGGAACATGTTTTCTCCCTATGATAACATAAACACAATGACTGGAAACGTGGAGGTAGCAGCCTTACTAACTTTAGCAATTAAACAAAAAACTACCTAAACATGTGAGAACATCATAAAATACATAAATGCTGAAGAAACAAAAACCTTAATAAATTAGATTTAGATTATTAGATATGGACTGATTTATAAATGCAAGTTTCTAATTATAATGTTAATTTCAGTATTAAGTATTTAATAAAAAAAATCAGCAAAAATACTAGCTCTTAAATGCAGCTTTAAAGCACATGGTGGATAATGGTCTATGTTTTTCTTGTTGTCATCAAATCCTGCTGATCAGAAACAGTAATGACTATATCATACTAACAAGTGTTGAGCATGTATAGAGCTGGACATTGCTGATTTGGTTCATGGGATTTGTTGACAGTAGGAGAAGGCATGACAGTAAGAGTAGTGGAGATATAGAATATCACCAGACATATCCTTAAATGAACTGTCCTTAAATGACACACACCTTGCACACTCTTGGGATATACTGTTGGCGATAGTAGGCACACCAGTGGCTGGCCAAACAGATTTGTGAAATTCTATTATATAAACAAAAGACAAAGTCATTAATTATAAGAATATACATCCACAGTGCAATTATATCACATTCACCAGTTAATTTCAAAGCCAAGGTCTTCTAAGCCATTTTTTCTTGTCAAATAGGCACCATTACAAGTATAAAGAATATGCTATTAGCACTTTTTGTTTACAGTGTACTCTAGTGGATTACTAATTTGGTATAAATGTTTTTTTTTCAGGTAACTTAACCTAATTACATACCTTAAAGGCTGTGCTGTTAGAAGAATCCACAATGACAAAAAGAGGCTTCCGGGTGAAAGGGAATAAGTCCCCTGGATGAAGACTGCAACATTACAAACAAATAAATGTCAGGAGCCTAAATTCTATCTCAGCAATGGTGAGTTTCTGCATTGGTAAATTTAGAAAGCAAATTTTTTAGTTGGTTGTTTCTCAAATTGCTGGTTGTCTTCACAAAGTAAGAGTTGTTTAAGCTGTTCATTAACACAGAGCTGTGAGAAGTCAGACGTAAGACTGAATGAAAGAAAGATAGAAATAGTTTGTCATTAGTCACAACAAGCAAAAGTTTGGCTTTTGTGACTGACTCCATGTGATTTTCCTCTTGGCTTAGGATTAGCAGCTGTCTAACTGTGAACACAGGAAACATGCACCCCCAACATCCACATTCGAATTTAAAGGCATCAACAAGCTTCCTCTGTTGTACATCTTGAAATATTTTAAAATTGTAGCTTTTTGTAAAATGTTTAATGAACATTTTGCAAAATTACAGTAAGCATACTAGACGAACAAACAATCTCTCACCAGTGCATTTCCTTCTGAGCCTGATTCCTCTTCTGCACTGTCTCTCCGTTCACCACATCTCGATTTGTATTTGTAAGAACTCCTCCAAAATCATATGGTCCTACAGGAAATGTTCAGATCAACACTTAATATCTGCATTTCCAGCAATGCTTTCAGAATAATTTCAGCTGTCAGCATATGTAGGTTTAATTCTTTTTCTTTTTTTAAACTCAGCTTGCAGGATGCATAGTGATGTAACTGTAATATACCAATGGGGAAACAAAGTTAACATTTTTGAAGGACTGTTTACACAGTTATTGTTAGATTAGATGTTCTCTCTGGCTCCCTCCCTGTCACTAGAAGACTACTTCACCAGAAGGTGAGGGTGCAGCAGCTCTGAAGATAACTTTCAGTTAGTGGCTGTTGCAGCTCTAATTCAGCCAGTGTAAACCTCAGCATTACATCTCTTCTCTCTATCTCTACTCTACATACTCCACAGAAAAATGAACATTTGAATAAACATCAGTATGATGAGAACAACGTAAAGCCATCTTTGAGAAAATTTTGATATGTACTTTTGTAGTTTGGCTAATGGTTTATGTCTATTTCATAAGTAATGTAGACATATTACATAGTGTCTAGGGGTAGGAGGGCTAATTCAGTCAGTGTGAATCCTTTCAAATACATTTTTATTCAAAATTTGCTGATCCTGCCCCAGTATCAGCAGTTACCACAAACTATGATGTGAAAAATAAACACTGCACATGTTTAAACAGCTATTGCCTTTTAAGTTAGTGATGCATAATGTATAATACTATATAGTATATTATTAAATGAATTCCTCATTATTATGTATTATCATCAATTAACATCATTATGTATTATGCATTTTACCTTCATAATCTGAATTGCCAGTAGGGAAAACTCCAGTAGCTGACAGGTAGACAAGCAGGACACTGTTGGCAGGCAATTCCTGTAAATAAGAGCAATTGGCAACAAATAGATAATGTAGCAAAGTAATGATTATGTTCAGTGTAAATACTAATATGAAATACAATAATGAAAACTGTGAATCCTTGAGGTTGAATGATACTGTATTGACATAACTTGCTGACTTTGCATGTCTAATAATAAACCATTAAATTAAGTGATACTTAGGTATATGATTGTGCTCACTGACCTTAAAAGATGCAGACAAGAAAGTAAAAAGCTGGCTGAATGTTGGTTTGTACAGCAAATACTTGTGTGGGTTGTCTCTTTTAGCTGGCTTTTCACTGGGCTCCTGTGGAGAAATATTTTATATACACAATTTCAAGTTTACTAATGTATGACAAGGTAAAAAGTTTTTGAGGAGGTGATTGTGTGTTCATTTTTTCATCACATTTGCCAAAATGATTATTTGGGTAATAATGCAGCTCTTGAGAGAATGAATGTATGTCATGATTATGACATACAGGTATTTACTTCTGATTGGCCCTAAGACAGACTGCATCATTTAAGAAACACCAACATGTGAATTTTGAGGTACAATTACAATTTCCTCATTTCATTTGAGCAAGTTCTAAAACAGGTATGAACAGAAGAATGACGTAACATGTAAGAATCTTCAAACATAGCAGCTGATGGCTTCTCTCTTTATCATGTAAAAACCTTAAGTCATCAAAAACACTACAAAATAAGTATCTTCAGACATGAAACTAACCAGTGTGCCTTGTTTTGACGTTTGTATGGCCAGGTTTACAGGTTCCCTCTCCAAAGCTTGAAGCATGCGGAACATATCAATGGTTAACTCACTGAACTTCACCTAAAAAGTAAGAAAAAAACACAATTAACTTGATTAAAGACTATAATCAATAGGTTTGGCCATGAGGTTTTACAGATGAAAGGCTTAGTAAATTACTTACTTAGTAAATTACTAAATTAATTAGGCTTTTTAGTACACAGAAAATTGTTTGCAGGCTGACAAAATGAGGGCTTTCAATATATCAGGGCCACCATAATGGTAAGAACAACAAAAATTACATTTAAAATCCTCTCAAAATCAGTTTTATAGGGATTTCAGTTTTTGGTCTGTCTGGTACTATAGCCAGCAGTGGCCACTAAAACTACTAGTGGTACCTCCTAAAGCAGGAGATGAAATACATGTCTATAAAAGTTACCTTATTTTGTGCTGAGAGCATAAGTAAGTCAGATCCCGGATGAAGAAAGTAGTGAGGGGTTTATCCAATAAACAGTTTAAAAAAAAAAACAGACTGTGCTATAGGGAAATAAACAATGTACATTGGGCACAGGGCTTGTACCAGCAAAGAAACTGTGATATATCCTAAACAAGAAATAACATTTTAATACTACAATTAACTCTCTTAAATCCATAAGAGGACTTTCCCAGGCTTTAATCCATCTTGCTGGGCAGGCTCAACATATCTTCATGGCCTCTCCACCTTTTTAACCTGACTACAGCTTGCATCTGTTACACACATACTTTAATTCATCCATACCTGTTTCATAGTACTGACTACATCTGTATATCCTCCCTCTACCTTATTTTCTTAATAATCAAAATACATTCATTTAAATTCAAATGAATCTAACTGAATGAAATGACTTGAATCCCCAATAAACATTCTCCATATACAATTTTATTAAAAACAAACAAACAAAAAAATCCCCATGAAGTATGTGTGATTAAAATTAATAGCCTTTTCAGGATTAGTCATTATTTTTCAAAAATTAGTCAATATTGATGTGAATAAAAAGTCTGCTCTGGTAAAAGGCCAATGCTGACAAACTGTAGGTTAACACTTTTCTCCCTTATGGATTTATGTTTGTGTTGCTGTTATGACCAAAGTGAAAAAGCTACTATGCTCACAAGTTTTTGCTACCTGTACTGCTCTATTTGTAGGCAAGTTTCAGCATGCATGATGATGGTGAACAATTTTGTGTCCTTCTTGGAAGAACTGATGAACTTCTTCTAAACTTCCTGTTTCACATAACCCCTGGACCACCCAGGTCTCCAATACACCCAAGTGGATGTGTCTGAAGATGTTATCACCCTGCTGCCTACTGAGAGAAACTGCCAGGTCAACCCAAGTCTCCACATGAGACAGAACGCCTCCAAGAAGACCGCAGAGGTGGCCCGTATGCCGAGTGTCCATGTCTCCTTTCCCCCTCCAGAGCAACTTCTCCCCTGGCCATCTGAACTACCTGGTGAAGCTTCACTTTTCTGGTGCTATTGGGATCAATGCTGTAGCATAACAGTAATTAGAGGGAAAAAAGGTCAGAAGAAAGATCCCTAATCAATGATGGAATGATATTGAATCGTTTTGGGTATTTTCCTCTCACCTGCTAATAGGCGATTAAGGTGATTTCATTGGTCACTGTTGAAGTTTTAGTAGTGGTAGTAGTGGTCTCAATTGTGCATTTACTTAAGTTTTAGTTCAGACATTTAAGATATCAAAAACTTGAGCACGTGCTTTGTGTATATGTAGTTATTATGATCATGAGTCCAGAACTCTGTAGCAACCCTAGCAACTGAGATATTTTTCCCTTTTAAAGGGAACTGGATTTAATTTCTGATATTTGTATAATTACTGATTCTTGAAAAGTGATCTGCCTAGGAAAATGTAAATATCTGATTTTCTGCTAAAAAAAAAAAAGAATGTAACCAAAGGAGGTGCTGATGTGACCAACAGAGAGGGGTGGTCACACCAGTGCAACCAGTGGAAAAGAGCTGCAGGTAATACTGATATGTTTTATATTGAAAAGGCATCCAGTTTTTCTTGCTGGCTTCAGTTTCATTTAATAAGAATAGCAACTGTGATGATGTGTACAAAGGTGTTTGGAAACTGTGAATTAGAATATGTAGGTTAAAACCTGGTTGTTACAGTTGCCGATGATTAGTGCATCTGCAAGGACAAGCTGGCCAACCACCATGCCTTGCTCAAGTGGAGGCACACTTCCCTCCTGCAGCCGATTGCTGGTGACGATGACAGAATTGTTGTCATTCAGAACTACCACTGGATCTGCCTGTTTTACAAATGGAGAGAAACACCAATGAGCCACAGCTGATCAAACGTACCACGTAGAAGACAACTGACAAAGGGGACTTCTGTTGAATTAAATGTTTATTTTTTAATAATTTCAGTACTTCCACCTTCAATTTGTCTTCCCCTGTTACAGACTACAATACAAAATGATAGGTTTTTATTATATTTTTATAAAAGACACATGAAGAACTCAGCAGACCACAGGACAATTTAATCAAACTGATTTTGTAACATGCACGATGAATAAAATAGACATTGAAAGTAGAGTTATATGACATTTGGAAGACTGGTTACCTCTACAAAAGCTGCTACTTCCTGCAGAACCAGATTCCATTCCAATTGGTCCTCTGTGTTAAATCGCTGTGTGTAATCCTCAATTTCCTCAGATAATTCCTGCAGGCAGATCCAGATTCAGTTCAAACTTACAAATACAAACACTACTCTCACACTATGTCTCAGTATCACTTCCTAGTAGCACCATGGAGAATAAAGACAAGCAAACTAAACTTGATGAGGAAACAGATAATGCAGTGTAGGCCTCACACTGAAAGCATCTCATGATGAAATGAACAAACACCAGAACAAAATCCACTGAGCTGATGAGGGAACCAGTGGTTTCTTGCTGTTGAGCACCTGTAAAGGGAAGCTTTGATGCTCCCTGTTTCCTCCAAGCTATGAGCTGAATGAGCATATCACACCCTGATGCTGATGCCCCCTTCCAGACACCTCATCCATTGTAGCTAAACTGTCAAGTTATAGAATGGAGGAAATTCTGAAACTGATTTGGCAGAAGTGGTGATTTCAACTTCTCAGGTGGAAGGTAAATCTGGATCACAACCATGCACAGAATGTTTTAAAAAAGTGAAGACAATATTAAAAGTGCAAACTGTGCTAAAGAAGAAAAAATTAAAACTTCCAGTTCCCAGCCACAATCAGTTTTCTACAAGTAGGGAAGAGTTTTGTATACGTCAGAGGAGGAAGCAACACAGTTTTCAGTGCTGGGATAACAGATTGTAAATAATGACTATATTTTAGGGTAGAACCTTGTTGGGTATAACTATTACTATAAATGTATAGTGTCTGACATTGCCTCTCTACCGCATACCTAAATTAAAATAACCATAGTCAAAAGGCTAGTCGTTAACAAGGTCCCTCTTCTACTAGCCAGGAGGAGAAGCTCCCCCTCAAAGCCTAATATCCTTTGGGGTACATTTAGGAACACAATGAAGATCCCACAAATGGAAATTTGTTAATACTCACAAGCGCTCACTCTGTTTTTACTATGTTCTTGCCCACTGGAGGGCTTTTTTTTTTTTTTTACTACCATTCCGTGCAGTCACTGAGGTGTTACCTTTGATACATGAAGTTTACTACTGAAATTTTTATTCAAATGCAAGTAGTTAAAATCATTACTTATAACTGGTTGTTTTACTGGATGGTTTACTCCATCCAGTCAAAAGAAGCAGGACTTTATCCTAACTGAAAAGACAATATTGACATAGCCCGACTGCAAGAAACACACCTTACAGATAGAGAACATCCTAAATTAAAAAGGATGGGCTTTAACTACCATTTTTCATCATCATATTAGGCTGGTCACAGGAGTGCAGTGGTAATATTAATTCCTGAAAAGACAGATACAGATGGTAGATTTTGTTTCGATAAGAGGAAA
The DNA here is from genome assembly GCA_023238725.1 of Scortum barcoo. Taxonomy (NCBI): domain Eukaryota; kingdom Metazoa; phylum Chordata; class Actinopteri; order Centrarchiformes; family Terapontidae; genus Scortum; species Scortum barcoo. The sequence continues at coordinate 150,359 of CM041545.1, read as the reverse complement.
GTTGGGTGGATCACTAATAGCTTAATAAAATGCTTGCTCCTTTCAAAGCAAATTGGCAACTGTTACTGAGACCTGGCTGGATAGCAACATCCCAGACACGGCAGTGAAGCTAGCGGGTCGCTCTCTTCTCCAGGCAGACAGGTACTGCAGCCTCGGAGAAACGCAGAGGCAGAGGTTTGGTTCTGTACATTCATAATGCCTGGTGTACAGCCTTGAACATCATCAGAACATATTGTTCTCCTGATCTGGAATATCTGGCAGTGAAATGCAGACCATTTAAGATGGTTAGAGAGCTCTGTTCTGTCCTGATTGTAGGCCATGTCTACATACCACCATGCGAGCTAATGCTAAATTAGCACTGGAGGAGCTGTACTGCATGTGAACAATTCAGAGGCGGCTTTGATCGTGGCTTTAACTAGACTATGTAGACGTAGACTTTAACCACACCGAGTTACAGGCAGTTTTCCCCAAATTCCATTGTTCCATAAACCTCCCAACGAGACACGATAATACCTGGGATCAGGTTGTAACATCCCTGGAGCATACAAGGCCTGTTGCAGCTCCACACCTGTGCATGTCGGACCACATCTATGTGAATCTGATCCCTGCCTATAAACCCCTGATCTGCGGGACAAGACCAACCACCAGAACTAAACAGATTTGGACCAAGGAGGCGTCTTCAACATTACAGGACTGCTTTAAGTGCACTGACTGGGAAGTGATCAAGGAGGGCAGAGATCTGGATGGATACACGTCATCGGTTCTGTCCTACCTAAAAGTTCTGTACTGATACTGTTCTACCCACAAAGACCATCAAGGTTTTCCCAAATCAAAAACCATGGCTGGACAGCACAGTAAAGCTCCTACTCAAAGCCTGTGATGCTGCCTACAGGTCAGGTGACAAGCTGGCCTACAGCATTGCCTGGAAAGAACTGAAAAAAGGGCATTTAAGTTGGCAAAAAGCAGGTACAAACGGTGCATTGAAATTTGCATATTGAGGAGTTGCATTTACATTTACAAAACAGCATTTTGAAAACAACCCACATAGTATGTGGAGAGGCATCAGGACAATAAGCCGACGATAAGCACAATAATCAGCTGGTTAGCCATGATTCCACTCTCCCCAGCAACCTGAACACATTCTATGCTTGTTTTGACACACCTGGCAGCAGGGAGAGTGTTCAGCTGGAAGAACAGCATCAGCCTCTAGTCCTGCAGCTGCACCAAGTGAGCTCTTCCATGAAAAGAATCAACATCAGGAAAGCTGAAGGAACCAGATAAGGTGTCGCACACTGAAATTGTGTGTGCGGACCAACTGGCAGGAGTTTTTCTGGACATTTTCAACCTGTCCCCGCAGCTTACTATAGTTCCCGTCAGCCTTAAAACCTCCATCACTGTGCCTGTGCCTAAAATAATCTGCTCCGGTGACCATGAAGTGCTGAAGCACGTCAAGGACATCATCCCTGCTGGTTTGGATCAATATCAGTTCGCATAACAGGGAGAATAGATCGACAGAGGATGCAGTCTCCATTGCACTTCACACAGCCCTGACCCATCTGCAGCTTCCTAACACCTACGTGAGGATGCTATTTGTGGACTTCAGTTCAGTCTTCGACACAGTGATCCCAGACAAGCTGATACTGAAGCTCCACAACCTGGGACTGCCCTCATCGCTGTGCCATTGGATCAGGGACTTCCTCACCAACAGGCCTCAGGTGGTGAGAATCGGGGGACAACACATCCTTCTACACTGGTCCTGAGCACAGGCACACCACAGGGCTGCATGCTCAGCCCAGCCCTCTTCACTCTCTTCACCAGTGACTGCTCTGCCATCCACTCCACAAACACGATCATAAAGTTTGCAGACCCATTACAGACCCATTACAGAGAGGAGATCCAGCACCTTACTCAGTGGTGGTGTTCAGGCAACAACCTTGTTCTGAACAACACCAGAAGTCACAAGTACGACCAAGGAGGTCATAGTGGACTACAGGAGGTCCAGGAGGACAGAGCAAATTCTCTCACACGCTCTCTTTCCTCATTCATGGGGAAGCAGTCGAGCATGTCAACAACATAAAGTTCCTGTCCAACATCAAATTCTGGGCATCCATATCAAATCTGACCTGACCTGGTCGTCGTGATGAACATGAACACAGCTCACCTGGTAAAGAAGGCTCAACAAATGACTCTTCTTCCTCAGGAAGTTGAAACGTGCTGGACTCATCTCCCCTCAGCTCCTGACAAACTTCTACAGGGCCACAATAGAGAGCATCCTCTGTCTCAGTGCAACAGTGTGTGTATGGTATGGCAGCTGCACTGCACAAGACCGAAAGACTTAGACTGGGTGGTGAAAACAGGTTGGCACAGGGGATTGGTGGAAGTCCAGGGAATCTTCTAGACCTGGTCCTCACTCAATATACGCTTGCTACGGACTATAGACTGCTTCTATGACCTGGACTGAATATAGGCCCGACTGATATGATGCCAGCTGACCCAGAAGGCACCCGGGAACATATGGACATGTTTGTCGAAACTGTTGTACTTCCCTCTGGAAAGCGGTACAGTGAAGTGCAGATAACTCAAATCATCAAACCTCTAGGAAAGCGGCTACCAGTAACATCAAAACAAAACTACCAGACTGAACAGCTTTTAACAGCTTTTTCTCCAGAGCTGTTTAATCCATTTCCCCTTCGCACACACACACACAGGCACAGGCATAGGCATAATGTGCAACAGAGAACTTGAGCCATGCACTGGACTACACTTTAAAATCTGTCCCACCACCCCGTTGTACATTGTTGCTACAACTTTAACTTTATACTTTATGAATTTATGACTTGTTTACATATTACATATATTTACACATATTATCTAATCTAAATTTTATTATGTGAAAAAATAATGACAAATAATAAAAATAAATTAAAAAAATAAGATTCTTATTTGAATACTGTCCACTGTAGAGTGGGGTGCAACTTTGAAAATGAAATGTTAAATGCTCTGACCAGCCTCCGAGCCCAGACAGGTTCCTCTCAAAAGGATACACAGTTGAATGATTAAACCATTGTTCCTGTTTTTCAGTAGACCTTTAACTGTCTATTGAAAGTTAGATAATTTCACTAATTCCAAAAGAAGGAAAGAATGGTAAACTCCCAAGTGGCAATTTTGGACTGGTAAGTGTGTTAAATCAGGACTACACCATTTTTACATATTTATTGGGAAAATTATTTGGACTTTGGGTACCACAAATCATTAGCCTAGATCAGATGGGCTTTGTTTGCTGTGAAAAAAAAAAAAAAACACACACAGACATATCACAGCAGGGCTGCCCAATTAGTCCTCTTTTGTTTGCAGTTTTCACTGAACCCCTGAGCCTACAGAGATTGTTCAATATATACAGCCCCTCAAATATTTACATTACAATGGGATGATGCATAATCCATTAGATATTTAAGAGTGAATTTACTGAAAGATTTAACAAAATTGTTCTCCATCAATTTCCTCCATCTTTATCAAAAGATTAGAGGAAACGCAACTTTATTGCAGCTCAAGCTCAATTAATACCCTTAATTTGTTAGTTGGTGTAATCCAGAGTATTGCCAGACTATTAGTCTTGACCAGGAAAGTGTAATCCGGAGTATGGTGCTAGATTGAGGAATTCAAGGGCTTGACATGGTGCTTGACAATTCTATGATATTTATATTAAACATTCAGAACAGAGCAGATTAAGACATCATTTTGAGGGCTACAATGATCATTTTGAGGGCTATTGACCATTTAAATTCAAATTTAAAGGAACAGTATTTTCGATATAGTGGCTACCCCTCCACTTCCTTTGTTTTGGTACTTATCATTTCAGGACAAGGACCTTGATAATCATTTGAATATTCTGTTTTTATCGTTTTATTCAGAGAGGACATGTAGGGATAGATTAAAAAACGGATATTATCAAGCTATTTAGTCCATTCCATTTCATGATAATTCTAATTTGAGACATTATGTTTTCTGCTTGTATTCCAAGTTTTATTTTTTAATGTTCTTTTATGTTGTTGTTATTTACCAAGCTATATAGTAAGAGTATAAGAAACAATGTATAGTGTGCAGTTGTAACTGTTACCTGGAACATTCGTTCTTGTCTTTGTTGTATCTACTAAGGTAAATTGACCTAATTAGGTATCTAGTTACTTACTGTCAGTGGTGTAGTGCATTTGTTTAAGTACCAGAGCATTTGATACACACAGTGTTTATATGCATGCTGATTAAGTTGTGGTTCTTTTCGAACGCATGAGTTGGCCAAGACATGGCACTACATTGAGCAGTTAATGAAGGTAAATAAACAAAAATCCTTTGATAATATTCTACAATTCATGGAGAGAGTTTTGTTGGAGAAACCAAGAAACCTCAACAGGTTTTTCATTACTGCAGTACAGAAGTCTCATTATACTAGACTGTAAAGTTGTTGGAGACAGTGCTAGGAAGAGGTTTGTTTCTAGGATATTACATCTAAAGAGGTTTGTAAAATCTTTCACCTTTTTTGGTTTCTGTAAAATGTACTCTTCTTGGATATCCTCTACTCCAAACTTAGATATTACATCTAAATGGGAGACCCTGTATTTTTGCATCCTTCCTTCAGAAAATACCCAAGTTATTATATCAGTACCTTTTTTGGTTTCTGTACCTATGAGCTCAGCTTCAACACCATCATCAGAAAATCCAGATATCCTCTACTCCAAACCTTTTTTGGTTTCTGTACCGACTAACTGTGCCAGCTCCCACCTCCAGATCAATGAATCACAAACTTCCTGACTGGCAGGAGGCAGCAGGTGAGGCTGGAGAGCATCACATCCAGCACCCTGACCATTAGCACTGTGGCAGGAGGCAGCAGTTCTCTCCCCAGTACCCTTGGAGAGCATCTGTCCGCACCAATGACCACACCTTAGAAGGCCCATCTCAGCGTTAAACTCTTGAAGTTTGCATTCCTCTCCATTCAGGACTTATGTGTTAGAAGGCCCAGAGATCAGAGGAAATGGGCAGGAAACACTACTGATATCCTCTACTCCATCCTCTATCTTTTCCAAACTACCGAGCTAGGACCCGTTCAGACTTCTCCCTGAAACACTACTGGTAGGCAGAAAAAACTCTTTACACCAAATCAGTCATACACCAGAAAAGTTTCTTTCCTCACAAATACCAAGTATATTTACATAACAGTTTAAAGTTTCTTTCCTCACAAATGCTTACCTTGTACAAGCTTTTAGTCCTTGCTTTTAGCTCAATGCATCTCCTTTACTTTGTTTGGACATTGAGGGGGACTAAGAACCAAGAGTCATATTCCTTGTATGTTTACACATACCTAGCCAATAAAGCTGATTCTGGTTCTGATTCTGTAATACAAACTGGTCTAGGAGGGCCAATTCAAGATGCGTTTTTAAAAAAATTCTCTTCCTCTTACAATTTATTTTATAAATACAACTGTTTTTAAAAAAATTCTCTTCCTCTTACAAATTAAATCCAAAGAGGGCCAAATTAAATGACAAAACTTTGAGTGTGCAGCCATGCTCACTCCAAGTTGCAAGTGCTAGCATAATATGCTTCTTCACTACCAATACACTGCTTTATGAGCTTTGTGAAGCCACAAACCCACTTGTTACTGCTTGCTGTGGGTTGTTGAGCTTGGTGGAACTTATTTCATATAGTGTACCTAGGTCCAACTGTTAGAAGAGAGGCTGTTGATTTTCACTTAGCATGCCCAATTTAATTAAGAAACAAAAAACAAACAACAACAACAACAAAAAAACCAACAACAAGTGTTTTTTGCAAAAACAAATTAAAAAAATTTGTTTGCCAGTGTTTGAGGTTAAGAAATTCCTTCCATACCTTCACCAAAACTTTGAACAACAACAAGGTCCATCTTGTTCAACAGTAAACAGACGACTATGTAGCGAGCATAATATCGAAGCTTCTTCACTACCAATTCTGGCCTGATAAAAGACAAAAGAACACACCATGAACTTGACATGAAGTCAAACAAATATACATCATAGAAGAGAGGCATTTTAAGACAATGTAGTATTGCTATGAAGACTATTGCTGACAATTTATGCTTCATCCGGGGATTATAACTAATAAGTGTTTTTTGCATCTTAATTTGTTTGCCAGTGTTTGAGGTTAAGAAATGTAAAGCATAAGTCTGAAAAGTCTGAACAACAACAAACGTACCTGTCCTCTTTGTTGACCTGAAAGTAGTAGGAGCGCTGACGGATGGCAGAGTAGAATGAAAAGGCCTCATTCAGGTAACTTGTTTCTGAGGTACGAAGACTGTCAATCAAGATTACAATGTAGTATTACTACTATACTACTTTCTCTGGAGTGGAGCACATTTATACATACATTCATAGCATTTCAATACACTAAAAAACATTTGATGAAGTTACACCAAATCTACAATTTTTTTCTGTTTATTGGAATTTTACAAAGTTGTTTCCTTGCTGCAGGGAGTAAGGTTGTGGTAACTGAAGGTTGTCATCCTTGTGATTAATAAAGCAAAGCTATGTCAAAACTATTAATTAATTTACCACATTGTTTTTTAATTTTAAGTAATAAAAAAAAAATGTAAACAGAAATACATATGTGTTACCCTCGCCTCACTATTCCAACAAATCCATATGGTGCCTGACGTAATATGACCGCAATTCAAATAGGTATATTCCTCTCCAGAAATTTAAATATTCGTCATATAGAGTTGTCTTATGATTATTAAAGGCTCAAGAAATGTTCTCATGACTCTGTTGCATTTGACTAAAAGGAAACACTATGTTAACCTGGTCCAAATCACCACTGAATACCGTAGGACCAATTGATTTTGAAAAAAAAAGCAGAAGGAACGAACAGTGGAAACATTGTATCAACAGTCAAATCCCAGGATTGGTCTAACAAAATTCCAAGCATTTACACCAAAGTGTACATTCCTAATTTACATGTGCATTCACACTCAACATGTGAACGTTTGACCTATCAGATGGAGCATAACAGTTTAAAGTTTATGCAGATACTTGTCAGTACTTTTAGTCCTTGCTTTTAGCTGCTATGCATTCACATCACTGGCCAGCCAGATGAAGCTCTTATGGCTAACCAGGGGGCTAAGAACCAACCCTCAGATTAAGCCAATAAAGCTGATTCTGGTTCTGATTCTGTAATACAAACTGGTCTAGGAGGGCCAATTCAAGATGCGTTTTTAAAAAAATTCTCTTCCTCTTACAATTTATTTTATAAATACAACTGACAAATTAAATCCAAAGAGGGCCAAATGACAAAACTTTGAGTGTGCAGCCATGCTCACTCCAAGTCAAGTGCTTACACTGCTTTATGAGCTTTGTGAAGCCACAAACCCACTTGTTACACATCAATGCTTGGCTGTGGGTTGTTGTAACTTGCTAGTTTCATATACGATGGTTGAGGAAGGAGAGAAAAGAAGAAAAATGTGGTTGATGAAGACCTTATTGTGAAAAAGAACAGCTATTTGGAATGACTTTGGATTGATGCCCTAATTAAGAAACAGATGAAAAAACAAACAACAACAACAACAAAAAAACCAACAACAACAAAAACAAATTAAAAATGTGTTACAAACACAGGTATTGTGTAAAACATTTCAGACAGTTGTGGAAACATCCACAGGAAACATAACTCACCTCTATCACCATCTGCAATACAACAATAAAGAAGCACATGAGCATCTTGTAGCTCAAAACTAGCCAAACCACAAATGTAGAGAGCATAATAGCAGTGCTTCTTCATTCAATTAAAACCTTGCCTGATAAAAGACAAAATGCAACAAATGTCCATGAATCTTAGAGTTTTGCGAGTTCAAACAAATGACAAAACATCCAAACATCACATAGAAGAGAGAATAACCTTTAACTCATCCTTTGGCTAAGGACATGACACTTTAAAACATAGTGGCCACTGACAAGCTGGTTTTGGGAGTCTAATAAACATGCTGGGTTGATTATAACTAATAAGTGTTTTTTGACTTAATTTGTTTGCCAGATTCTAGGTTCACAGAATTTTTCTTCCCAAGCATAAGTGCCATTCCAAAAGTGTATGATGAACAACAACAAACAACCTGTCCTCTTTGTAAGACACTGGAATCTAAAATGGATCAAGAGGAAGCGCTGAATATATCGGATGTTCCAGAGTAGAATGAAAATGGGTCTGTCTGAATATCATTCATTTCAAAATAACATATGTTTCTGAATGTACGAAGACTGTCATATATAAAAATTCGACTTCTGAATGTACTTGAGTCTGTAAACACATCATTACACCCTTTGCTGGAGTGGAGAACATTTACCGATCATAGCATTTCAATACACTAAAAAACATTCTGATGAAGTTCCATGGAAAGCCCAATTTTTTACGTGTGTTTTATATAAGAGTTTACATAAAAACAAAGTATGATGACCCAGCAACACGAGAACTGCATACTTCATGGACCTCGAGTAAGGTAAAGGTTCAAGGTTTGCTAAATCAAAAGCAAAAAAGGTTGTCATCCTTGTGTCCAAGACATCAAGACCACGGTGTCAAAACTATTAATTAATTTGGCATTGTTTTTTAATTTTAAGTAATGAAATAAATAGCAAAGAAGATAATTTGGCTATGAATTTTAATGACATGAGAATTAGTGGCATACAAGGCCTCACTATTCCAACAAATCATGACATATGTGCCTGACTGTAATCAGATCTTGGTGTACTGTACAAATATGAATGGAACATGTATTTTTCTATGTGCTCTTAATGGTTTCTCTGTTTTAGGAGAGAACACCTTCATATAGAGTTGACAACACTTATGATTATTAAAGCAATACAATATCAGCCACAAGAAGGCAAAGCAACTCTGTTCATTTGACTATGTTAAGCTGTTTGCTCAAAACAAATCCAGGCCCCACTCTTACTGCATCTTCCAATTGATTCAGCTAGAACAAGCTGTTGAAGCTGAAATTAAAAGCTACTCGTTGCCCCCCCACCATTGTATCAACAGTAAAAGCAGACCCTTTGACTTGGTGGAAACTCCAACACCAGATCACCTAAACACAGTGTACATTCCTAATTTACATGTAAAGTCACTTCAACAGAGGTATCTTTGTACACGTGCCACTACTTGACCCTCAAATCAGTGAATGTGCTATGCATTCACATCACTGGCCAGCCAAATTGTTTGAAACCTTGCAAAGTTAACATGATGTTTTTCTAACCAGCTACCCCAGATTAATTGGTAGCCAAATTTGGTAAGCAACTTGTAGCCGATGGTTGAGGAAGCAGAGATAACCAAGAAAAATGTAGTTGATGAAGTTTTCCTTATTGTGAAAAAGAACATTTGATCTCATTTTCTCTTATGACTCTGGATTGATGACCCTACTCTTTTTCAGATTTTGTGATGTGTTAGAAACACAGGTATTGTGATCAATTTCAAAATATTTCTGAAGGCAGTTGTGGAAACTTTTGGTCACAGGAAACATAACTCACCTCTATCACCTGGAGATGGCTGCAATACAACAATAAAGAAGCATATTGACATGAGCTCCTTCAAGCTCAAAACTCGGGCCAAATCTACAAACTTGTAAAAAACACACTAGCAGTGCAATTCTATACCATACCTTGCCGTTTACTAAACAAACTTGTCCATATGACTGTTTTTTAAAGTTTTGCGAGTTTGATTCTCCTTTTTTTATTCAAAAATTCTGTAAGACAAACAATTAAACACAAAAAGTCATCAACCTTTGGGTGAATTACATCCTTTGGCCTTTAAGGACTGGCAGTGACAATTAAAACATATGCCCTCTTGCTGGCCACAGCTGGTTTTGGGAGTCTAATAAACATGTAGACTGGGTTGAAGTGGGGAGTTTCTCAGATTCTATCACAGAACAACTTTATTTTTGTTAAACCAACTTATATGAGCGTGTTGCCTTTAAATTCCAAAAGAGACAAAAATAATACAAGTAATAGCACTCTGAATCTAAAATGGATCAAGAGGAAGAAGTTATATCTGTTCCATGGGTCTGTATGCCACATAAATCACTCCGTCTGCCTCCATTGCCAATAACTGGGAATGTGAATAGACTGAAACTACATGATCATATAAAATTCCAGCCCATCTGTGTAGATGCTCCATTGAGTCTGTAAACACATCATTATACCCTTTGCAAGAACTTACGTGTGGATGCAGATGCTCTTTCCAGATTGGAATCATCCTTCCTACCGTGTGTATTATAAATTCCTTTTTCCTTGTAATTTGTTTACATAAAAATGCAAAGTATGATGACCCAGCAACACTGTTTACAAATACTGCTTGTTTTAATATTATTTAACTTACAGTAATGGATTATTAGAAACTAAATTCTTCAATTATGCTATTATGGTAATGTATGCTAAATTGCTCTTTCAAAAGCAAAAAAAGTCCAACCTGGCTGCCATACCTATTAACCATATCTCTATTATCAATAACAGTGATTGATAATACATAAACAGAAATGAAATAAATGAGACACAAAGAAGATAATTTGGCTATGAATTTTAATGACTTGAGAATGAGTGAGTGTACAAGGCTGAAGGCATAGTTTCACTAATACTAGTAGTGGTATCTTGGTGTAAAGCTGTCCAAATATGAATGGAACATGCAACCTCCCCAATTTCTGCCTATCTCTTCAAACCTTAATGGTTACTCTGTTTTAGGAGACTATCCAGAACACCTTGCCTGTGACAACACAATAAATGAAAACATAATACTCAGCCACAAGAAGGCAAAGCACTATTATTACTACAACTACTACTATTAACAATAATAAGCTGTTTGCTAAGCTGAAACAAATCCAGTGCCCCACTCTTACTGCAAATCTTGCATTCAGCATAAATAAAAGGTGCTTTACAATAAAAAGCTGAAATTCGAAAAGCTACTCGTTAAAAAAAAAAAAAGAATAAAACAAATTAAAAGCCAGACCCTTTGACTTGGTGGAAACTCCACCAGATCACCTAAACACAGCTAAGTAAAGTACTTCAGAGGTATCTTTGTACACGTGCCACTACTTGACCCTCAAATCAGTGAATGTGGAAACTAACATGACAAATTGTTTGAAACCTTGCAAAGTTAACATGATGACCAAGTTTACATCAAACCATAAAAGCCAAAAAGTTGTCATTAAGCAAATAACCAAGGTAAAGTAGGTTTTCCTGATTTGATCTAATTTTCATTTTAACTTAATCTGGTGACCCTACTCTTTTTCAGATTTTGTGAAAGATAGAAACCAGATCCAATTTCAAAATATCTGAAGGCGCTTTTGGTAGAGCTCTGGAGATGGCGCCAAGGCATATTGTATTAACTGAGCTCCTTCTGGGTATTCGGGCCAAATCTACAAACTTTAAAAAACACACTGATGCAATATACCATACGTTTATAAACAAACTTGACACTGACTGTTTTTTAAAACATTCTCCTTTTTTTATTCAAAATCACCTTCTGTAAGACACAATTAAACACATCTGGACCTTGGAACAGTCATCAGGGATGGGTGAATTACATGTTGCCTTTAACTGGCAGTACAATTAAATGGAGGGGAAATGCCCTCTTGCTGAAATTTGGATACATGTAGACAGTGGGGAGTTTCTGGAACAGTAAAACTTTACTGTTAAACCAACTTATATGAGCGTGTTGCCTTTAAATGAGACAAAAATAATATATAGCACTCTGTTAAAGTCTATAAAGTTAATTGTAAACTTGTATGCCACATAAATCACTCCGTCTGCCTCCATGCCAATCTGGGAATGTGAAGCTAGACTGAAACTACATGATCATATAGCCAGCCCATCTGTGTAGATGCTCCATTGGTTGATATATACGTGTGGATGCAGATCAGATTGATCATCCTTCCTACCTATTTAAATTCCTTTTTCCTTGTAATTTGTTCTATGCTCTGTTTACAAATACTTGTTTTAATATTATTTAACTTACAGTAATGGATTATTAGAAACTAAATTCTTCAATTATGCTATTATGGTAATGTATTATTGCTCTTTCACCACCTGGCTGCCATACCTATTAACCATATCTCTATTATCAATAACAGTGATTGATAATACATAAACAGTGAGACACTGAAAGCACTTGGTGATGAGTGTACTGAAGGCATAGTTTCACTTACTAGTAGTGGTAGTAAAGCAATTTAAATAGAAGAAAGTCCAATTTTGGATGCAACCTCCCCAATCTGCCATCTCTTCAGAACCATACCGACTATCCAGAACCTGCCTGTCAATAAATGAAAACATAATCACTGAGCACTATTATTACTACAACTACTACTATTAACAATAATAATAAGCTGAAACTGTGTTTTCAAATGTGCAACATAAATAAAAGGTGCTTTACAATAAAAACAGAAAACATGTTAAAAAAAAAAAAAGAATAAAACAAATTAAAAGCCAAAAAATGTATGCTTATTAGACTACACAATGAAAGTAAAACAACAAAAATAACGTAAAACACAAACATAACATAAAAGACATTTAAAAAAGCTATTAAGGTTAACAGCAGCCCTCATCTTAAATCCAAAGTCTGGGAGTCGTAACAGCAAACGAGCGATCACCTTTGTGATTAATCTGGACCTTGGAACAACCAGGGACAATGCATCTGAGGATATCATGGAGGGGAAAGGGATAGGGCAGTTAGGGCAGTAAAGGACCTGCTAAATTAAATTACTTGAAGTTAGGCTGTGGAAGTAACCAATAATATCAACTTAAAAACAAAAGACAGCCAGATAAAAACAAAAGACAGCCTGTAAAGAAGCCAGGATTTTTATCCCGTTTCTTAGTCATCCCGTTTCTTATGTCTGTGAATGTCTGTGATTCTCAGATTCTCAGTCATCATGGCAATTTAAATAGAAGAAAGATACTAAGAAAGTTGTTTCTAAGAAATGTTTCTTCAAGGTCTTGGTAGCAAAGTTTTAGATAAGCTTACTGATACCAGAGAGCAAGAAATTACGGTGACCTAATCAACAATTTAAATAGAAGAAAGTCATTATGACTGTGAAGATTAAGAAATAAGCAGATTTTGATCAAATTTTAAGATCCTTAAAATGTTTCTAAGAAATGAGGAAGGTCTTGGTAGCAAGAAATTACGGTGACCTAGATAAGCTTACTGATACCAGAGAGTTAAGAAATTTAGACTTGTTATGACAGATCCTTAAAACTGAACTGATGAACTAAATAGAATAATATTACTTGTAAAAGCTGCGGTTTTGATAAAAAAAAAAAAAAACACCACCAAGATAAAAAAAAAAAAAAAACACCACCAAGATTTCAACAATACTGAGTTATTTTGCATTTTTATAGTTTTGTACACAGTCACAGCTTAGATATATCTGAGTATTGTCTGCGTAAATTTGGTAACTGATATTATGTCTACATATATGGTGGCGCAGAGGGAGCATGTAAATCGAGTATTGGATCCAGCACTGAGCTGTGGGGAACCCCAAAGTGAATAACCGTTTCAGCTACTCTGGTATTAGTGAAACCAAAGCAGAAACTCCTTTCTTTTAGCCACAAACTTAATCACACAGAGGAGTGTCACCATACCCAGCCGGGTTTCAAATATGTTCCGACAGGATCTCATGTTTAGGGTATTGAATGCTGCACTTAAGATTCATGAAAACAAGACTGGATGAATGGCTAACATCAGCTGCCAGCAATAAGTCATTTATGAACTTACTTTTTAAAACGATATTGGAATTTCTCACAGATATTATGAGTAATGGCTAGCAGTTGATCTGCTACAACCTTTTCTAAAATCTTAGCTAAAAATAGGAGCTCAATCATGGGCCTTGGAAAATTAAATAATTCAATCAGTGTGACAGTCATCAACTTATACATGTGCAGTAGACTTTTATCAATCTACAGAGAAACTTTATGAACTAAGAAATATCTTAGTAGTAACTCTGTCACAAATTGGTCCCAATAAGATTCATTTGCATCCCATTTGATGGGAAAATGCGTTCTGTATTTCTAAATATAATAAATCATAATGCCCATAACCACATATTTTAAGTGTGACACTCTTCATGCACCTACTCTACAAGGTGAACTAATATGCAACAGAAATAACCTGTGCTGCTGCTGGAATTTCCACAGTTTGGTGTAGACATCAAAAGTCCGTCCAAAGTAGGATTGCCACTGCTTGTGTCCATACTGAGGAAGGTCTCTGCAGCAAAGACCAAAATAAAGGACAGAGGAGAAAAAAAGAGTATCAGTCACATAAATACCATCTAAAAATGCTTTCATCTCTACACACAATCACACTGCAATAAAAAAAAAAAAGTCAAAGATTTTGAGAAATACATTTGCGAGCATTCATGGCCATTTAGTGTTTTTGTTGTCTGGAGGACTTTAAGACTTTTATCTGACACATTACACATGGTCACAGTGAATGGGTGTGCCTTTTGGACTGTCCAAGGAAGAGCTGACCTTTTAGTTCTTTCAAGTGAGTGCATGTACATAATGAATTTGTAAGCAATAAGCAAATGTACAAATATACATTTGATGCACACTTGCGTTAAAACACTAGCATGAATATAACACTCTAACTAAGCGGTTTAATTGACAATGACCAGTAGATTATTCTACTACATAGAAATTACTTCATAGTAGTTTAATGTCGATTCTGCCTTTTGAATAAATCAACACCAGTTCCCAGAAAAGAAGTTGTGAAAATAACAATGACATATCATCGCTTTAATGTGATATGTTGACAAGTTGTTAATAAATTGCTTACTTACACATCTAGCAGTGGTGGCACAACATTATCAATCATTTGGAAAGGTTTTTCTGTCTACCTAGCAAGTGTTAGTCTAATATTCACCCCCTTGTGGTTCTGCTTTTCATCTCTACCAACTCCTGAAGGATATATCTGACTCTCTCTTTGTTAAATGTTCCACTGTGTCCAGCAGCTAGTCTCTAAATGTGTCCCTCTGCTGTTAGGTGCCGAGTACAGTGGATTTTGACCAAAAAAAAAAAAAAAACGATAGTTAAACTTGAGCTTTCCAAAAGTTACAAAACAAGTGCAAGGATGCACTGATTTAACCGAGGAAAAAATGTGTCTCCATTCTCAAATCACACCCTCACAACCTGCTGTGCTCTGGGCAGATAAGGTTGCTCATTATGCTGATGAACTAAAATTCTGAATGATCACAGGAATAGGCAATTATTTGAATAACTGCACTATTAATTCATACATAATTTCATTCAAATACTATCAATAAAAAGTAAAAAAACAAGGAACTGTGGAAAAGTAGTTTCCTTGCCACAGGATATATGGCTTATAAAGGCTCGACAGGGTGAGAGTTTGACTTACTTATTTAGGGACAACTAGCTTCCATGAACTTAACTACATTTTTGTTTTATTAGTTGTCTTCTTGCTTTTGTTGCTGGAGCACATTTGACCTATGACCGGAAGTGTTTTTGCTGGTAACATTCAGTCGGGCATAGTAGTTGCTGGGTGCAACTTCCGTTCATGACCGGAGTATCATAATGCATAAAAATGCAGCCCATTTAAGACTACAGAGTGTATATAAAGATGGACGACCCCTGGAGTCTGGCTGCTGTACAACTCATAAGTTGTGTCCCTCGTGGTCAGCAGATGGGACATGGGCCAAATAAAAAAAATACATAAGGACACATCAAAAAATGTTTTCCCCAATTATGGTGTTTGTCATTTCACTTGTTTGTTTGTTCAAGTTTTTTTTCTTTTTTAAATAATTTCGAATTTAATTATTTGATGCCATAAAAACAATGTATGGATGGGACCTCAATACTGTGCTTCCTTCCTTGATTACCACTGTGGATACTCTGGCTCCAAATTACGTCATCAGCGTGTGGCGCCTTTATTTGGGACATTTTAGCTTCACTTTCTACAGTTGGAGGATGTGGAGATGCATCTTCTATCTTTACATGCAGTCAATGATAGAGACATTTCATACATGAGACTGACGTAATTGCTGATGCACAAACAACCCATGCTGGACCTGTTCATATGAGTCAGCTCTCACTCTTTACCACTGTCAGTTGAGAATCCAGTCTGCAGTGTAGTTCATATACTTTACTGATAAAACAGAGAACTCTACAGTAACGTTGGGCTTAATGGTCAAAGTTTTTGTATCAAGTCTACATTTGTCTGTACTTACAGGCTTTGTCTCTTGTGCACATGAGCATGCTCTCTCCCCAGGGAAGTACAATATGTTTAAACATTTTTAAATTAAAAATGCATACCTGCAGACTACCTTTCAGGCTGCATGTACAACTTCCACTGATCAACAGTGTCTACTATGTAGCTAGAGAGGCAAAACCCAGGGCAAATAAAGTCTTAAAAATCACGAAAATCAATCAAATGACACCCAGTGCTCTTTTGTCTTTAATTTAAAATCTGTACCCCTCGCAGTGTTGAAATTACCTGTTTTCATGAGAGGTAGCAAGAGGCCAGCCTACCACTACTAAGTCAAGTCAATTTTATTTATATAACCCAAACCCACAAATCACAATGCTTTAAGGAACTTTATAATCTGTATGAATTAATGAAGGAATACATACTAGCACCTACTCAGCTCGACTTGACATTTAGGCTTTTCCATTACGTGTTAGTACCTGGTACTAAGAAAATGTGAAAATGTGACGTCGGCAGACGGCAGGCCACTGATTGACCAGAGCGTGACGTCACTAGATGAGTCGGGAGAGCGACTCGTTCATAAGAGTCAACCCCGCCATTTTTAAAACGCAATAACAGCAAACACAATACAATCAGTGGAGCAACGACGAGGTGCAGACATTTCTTTGTCTGGTGGCCTCCATAGTTGTTTCGTGTTTGTGTCGCATAACAAATGACGTCGCTGGAGTTTCGGCCGCGTTGCTATGACGACCCCACCCACGCTGAGGTGGTACTCTATTATAATGGAAAACGACTGACACGGAGTCGTGTTGAGTCGAGCCGAGTCGAGTAGTGCTAGAACTGTGTAATGGAAAAGCGCCATTAGATTGCGAGATGAGTGGGTGAAGTCTGGTCAGATACTCTACACACCGAATCATAACCTGGATCTCTGCACCCTTATGTAAAGGGCACACTACTAGTATTGACACTAAATGTGCATCATGCGCTGCACAATCCAATATGAACATGCATCCTAGAAATGCTGGCTTGGATATTTTATATGTCATTCTTGTATCGCATTGCATATATTTCCCACAACTAGCCACTGGAAGTGAATGCTTCATTACACAATGACGTTCAGCAGACAGGAGACAACATAGTAAGATAAACAAACCTTAGCCCATTGAAGAGTTGTTTGGACTTGTCCAGGAGGTAGCAGAAATCTGTGACAGTCTTCCTTTCGCCTAATGGAATATCATCCTCAGTCTCAGCTCCCGTCATGACACTGACTTTACACACCTGATTACAAACAAAATAAATACTGTATCCAAACTTTGGAAAGATAATAAAATAGTGTTAAAAATAGTTAGTTAAAAATATTGAACTTTTGGCATGTTAATAGATCCAACTAACAAAACATACATTTTTACCAGTAACAAGAAGCTACTGATGTCACATGCATGTCGATATCCACACTGTTTCCACTTAACAGACGTGCTGGTCGCACATAACTGAGTGTCTTACAGGTGCCCTACTTAAACATGAATAGCAATAAGAAGCTGTAGAGGAAATGTGTCACATGGTCACCTTTTTTTAGGTTGACCTGGGCTGTCCCAGATTTCATTCTCACAGTGACTGCAACCCCTATTTTGCCCAGATGGATGTACAATGAGGTCAAGGCAGCACACAATCTGGTCAGTGTTCATCTAATTATGAGCACAAATAAAAATAAATAAATTAATTAAATAAAAAACTCATAAGCTTACTTATTATCACTAGGAAGGGTAGTGAACTGCTGCGCGGCATATGTAGCCAACAGTACTGCAGATCACAGAAAAAAGAGGGAAAAAATAACTTGAAAATAACTGAAAAAGATTAAAAGAACAACACGTCATGGCATAAAAATTACGACGAATTAGTCAGGTGTAGCTTTTATCAATTATAAGCTACTTTTAAAATAGGTAACTAACTAAGCTAACTCAGATGTAATGTAAACTAAATCGGATTGACAGTAATCGAGTTGCCAAAGTAGCGTTCCTTAGGATTAGGGTTAGGTTAATTGGGACGTAACGTATTAAATATCTATTGCTCTGTACAAACATTATCAGCCTTCTGTGATCACCAACATCGTCAAATTTAAGTCAGGACACCTCCCCTATTAACAGCACAATAACATCAACATCTGAATAATTAGGTCCGGATAACGAAATTAATTAGTGTTAACTCATATATGTTTGTTAGTAAGGAGAGGTCACACAGCCTAGCTGCAGTGGCTTTAACCACCTCTGCTTGTGAAATACACATTTCTTCTTACCTCGCCTGTCGGCTAACGTTGATAGACACAATAACCACAGTGGTGCTTCTCAAAAATCGGTGCAAAAGCCACGACGAGCTTTGTCGGTGAAGCGCGACCTTTTTGGCATGTCACTGTGTATAACTTACACTAGACCGTAGTCTACATTTAGCCTGTTTGTTCAGCTCTAAATGCTACTCTGTATGAAAGACGGTTTTCCTTTGACAGGCAAGGAGACAGAAACCGCAGAGTGAGTCGCTCCCTCCACTTCAGTATAATTGGCTAGCTACTTCCGGGTCAGAATTTTCTAAACAAAAGCTTCCCCACTAACGAAACGCCTTTAAATAACCAGAAACATTTCTGTAACGATAAGTGATCTATAACAAGACTGAATTCCAAAAGTCAAACTTAATTGGTAGAGCAATACCCAAGCATTTATTTGAATAACTGGAGGAATCTTCCATATACCCGGAAGATTCCTCCAGTTATTCAAATAAATGGATTATGCAGTGATTATGTAGTTGTTCAATCTGTAAATGTTTATTCCCTACATATTTCTTTTGTAAGGCTTTACGTTATTCAAATCATTCTAATATCGATCCTCACCTCTTGTTCTGTTGTTTCTAAAAGTATGATATAGTAAACTCGTTACAGGTTCATATACGATTCCATTAGCTCTGAAATGTTGAAAGCTTCCGTATTTTCTTAGTAGTTAATTTGATTTTAATAAAAATTCTACCCCACAATATTAAGTGCGGGCGGCACGGTGGTGTAGTGGTTAGCACTGTTGCCTCACAGCAAGCGGGTTCAATCCCACCGGCTGACCGGCTGTTCTCTCTGCGTAGGTTCTCTCTGGGTACTCCAGCCAAAGACGTGCAGGTTAGGTTAACTGGCGACTCTAAATTGCCCTTAGGTGTGAATATGAATGTATCTGTCTCCCACCTAGAGATCGCCCTACTCCAAGGTGTCACGGGATAAATGTGAGGCCTTTGGAGCAAACAATTGAAAACCATCTTAGAAGTTTAGTAGATTTTTTTTCCCCATGGTGCCAAAAATAAAAGCTCACAGACATTTCAAATATGACAAACAGATTTTTTTTCAAAGGTTCACAAGCCACAAGATTGGCAACATCTGAAAAATAACTAAAGATCATAAAAAACATGTAAAAAAAAAAGTTTCCTCTAAAAAAGACTGAAGAGAAAATATAAATTATGAAAATTTCCAACAGTTACCAGTACCTCAATACTGACTGTCAACCCCATCTGACTGTCACCACTGGAGTATGTGACAGTCAGATGGGCTTGGGTGGGGATGCATGGCATGTATAGTTAAAAAACAAAACAATACATACCATAAGTATTCTTCAGCATCATCTTGTTTTCATTAGTTAAAAACATGAACCAACTTGAACCAAGTTATAAAGGTAAGACTACGATGACCATTCCTATGATGCATCATGTTCATTGTAGCCACGTTACTCATATTTTACAATAGATTACATGACACTGTGAAAAAATGTAATAATGTTTTATTGAAATTAAAAAAGGGTGGTACATCAAATAGAAACATTCTCTGCTATAAATACTACTACTGAAATGAGCTATTTAGTGCACTTACACTGGAAAATGCATTTTCAAATTTCAATATTACTTATAAAAGCTACTCTTGCAGCAACAATTCATCATACCATAAAATTAATCCAATAGATAGTGTTTGGGAAAATGCTAAATTAAATGGTAGTTTACGGTTGACATGTGGATGTTTGTTATAAAAATGACATGGTGTCTGTATTAACACAGGACTGATTTTAAAAATAATAAATTAAAACAAGTCTAAAAATAATGCATAAATATACAAGCTGCATTTAAGGCAGAATGCTGTGGGATAAGCCTAATAGCTGTTATTATCGAGGGCCTACGGTGTTTAAACACTTAATACAAAAGTATTTCCTAATTCCAGAAATTATCATTCTTAATTATTACAACTAGTCTTTCAGAAGGCAGAGAAAAAAAAGAAGAAGAAGAAAAAAAAATCACTTTATTTGAAAATGTATTGTTGAAAGTTAGTACTTTGTCTAAATATTTTATTTGCTTTATTTGGGATACATGCTATCAAAATGATTTTTCAAATTAAAATATTACAAAATTTAAAAGCATCAGTTTCTCATTGTTTTTCCTTCATGACAGAAGAGAGCGAGTGTGGCGCAAACAGACTGTAGCCTGGGAAAAAAACATTTTCTACTCTATTCTAGATGCTGTAGACCATAAAGAGATATTACTCCTATAAATGTCTTAAAATATCTTGCATATGAATAAGTTTGAGAGTTGAGATCTCCAGAGAATGGAGGAGGAGAGAAAACTGGCTGTGGTCATTATGGTCATTAAAGGAAGTAGGGAGTGGTTGTTCGAGGTGGTATGACACGCTCAGAGTCAGGGACAGCACGGAACAGCTTGGGTTCTCGTCTGTTGACATCCTTGAAGACCATGATGGAAGCAATGTTTCCGCAGCGGTAGCAGTAGTTGGGCGCAGACCACACAGTCACCAGCTTCTCATCAAACATGAACTTGTAGCCTTCATGAACCAGTTGATGTGCACGGCATATGAGCTTCAGGTTGTTGATGTGAACAAACTAAATTAAAATATAAACATAACGTTCATACAACTGATATTATGGGTCAAATACTGTGTTTTTAAAGTTTTCCACTAATTACTTTCAAATATTGATTAAATAGTGTACCTCATTCGTAACCTTGCAGCCAAACAGCCAGCCTGCACCTCGTGGACTGACAGCCCAGGTGTCCACATCTTCTGGATCAGACCACACAAGATCACAGAAGGCCCCCTTGTGGGGAATCTCCTGGTTGCGTTCAATGGTGCGGATCTGGTCCAAAGTCTTGATGTCAGGTGAAAGACCACCATGGACACACAGGACCTGCTCATCTATCAACTGAGATTAGAAATTAAAAGATGTAATTTAAAAATATCACAGCAAATATTACCAGAGGCAAAGACAAAGATATCTGACAGAGCACCAATCACTGCTCCTGCACATGCTGCAGGCAGCTCACTTCCCCAATGCAATGGCAGACAAACAACAACCCAACAATCAAGCCCTGAGAAAATTTCCCATCCCTGCTTACATGGCAAAGACAGGTAAAAAGAGAAGATCAATAAAGAAAAGCAAGCTAAAAAGAAAGACTCAGACTGAACTGCTCTGCTGGGATAGGTAGGCTGGAGTTCACTAGTGATGGAAGGGGAGGGACTTGGAAGTTGCACTTGTTTAAATCTTAAAGATAAGGCCACTATCTTCTCAATCCTACCATCTTCAGCTTAAAAAAATATCTGAGTCAATAAATTAAGTGAATCACATTACTGACATTCCAAAGTGGAAGGCTGCACCTCCTATTCTGACACTATACCAGACAACATGGAAATCTACAGTCATTTTTTTTGACTGTGGCAGCCAATCAAAAAAACTGTTGAGCCTGTTCATGGTTTACAAACTAGGAAAAAATGACAACTCAACTACTAAATTCCATTCCTGGCATCTGTTCACAATTAACAGTTTGAAATAGTGGCCAGTTTCATGATGCTGGGTTTGACGAGGTACACTCTGCCATCTTAACACTATTCAAACTCTCTTTATGGTCTCTTTAAACAATCTCTCAAACTTGTTATGATTCATTCACTATTTTGATAGCGTTTCCACGTGTCTGAGAGGTGATTTTGAAAAAAATGAACTGCGACAATAAGACCCTTGAAGGTGGGAAAAAACCCAAAATTAAAAATGACATTGTCACTCCCATAAATTAAGAAATGGTTGTGAGTAATGCAAGTTCTAAGCATAGATCATTTATTGGATCGATTGTAAAAAAAAAAAAAAAAACACCAGTGGTCATTTAAGATCTCTGAATGGCTGCTTTGGGAGAAAACTGATCCATTTTTACACATCCTACATATGATCAATGTTATGGTAACACTTACAGAAAAAAATACAGAAAACATCACAAGCAAAGGTCATGTAACCAGTGTAAAAGAACCCTGAATTAACTTACAGCTGCCACAGTCAGCATATCAAACACTTTTGTGCAATACCGCCAGGCATTTGCATTTCCATATTTAGTTTGGCACTCATCTAAAAATAAGCAGAACATAAATGGACATATGGTTTAATGAGCTTGTTAAACAGAAAACATTTGCATGGATAAAATGTAACAGTAAAGCACATATACCTACCATAAAAACCGTACACCTGTGTTATTTGTCTGCTTTCATGGTTTCCACGTAGAAGTGTGATACGATCCGGCCACTTTGCTTTTAAAGCTAGCAGGTGTGTAAATGTCTCCAGGCTATAATATCCTCTGTCTACAAAGTCTCCCTAAAGGAGGGAAAAGAGGAGACCATCAGAGCCCCCACAACATTCAGGACTCACCTGGACCCAACTCAGCGGGTCCAGTGTTTCTTCATATTTAAACAGCTTGAGTACAGAATAATTGTAGTTGCTTTGCAATCACCAACTGAACATATTTCTTGACTTTTGAAATAGAGCGTGTATACATTCTGAGTCCACTTCCCTCCCTCTACAGTGCATATCAGTTCGCCACCAACCCTTCCACCCCTTCCTAGGTCGCTTTTCTTCTGTTTATTTATCTTTCATATAAACTCTTTTTTTTCCTTGGTCATTCGGTTGTTGTTTTTCCACCATTATATCCACTCCTTTTCATAGATTATTGTAACAGTATTAGCAAATATGACTAAACATAATTTTAAAATAAATTACCTACTTCTACTTTAAGCAGTTAATAGCCAGTCATGCCCTGTGGCATGTATAAAAATGCTAAGCAGCTGATTCTGTTTTTTAATCAAGACAGCAAAAGGAAAATATCTAAGTGATACTGAAAGCTTATTTAAAAAGGTTCATATTAGAGCAGAGATGGCAGGAGACAGAGACTGCTCAAATGGCTTGTGTTACAACAGGAACAATGAATAAAATGACATCTACATTTAGACATGTGGGAAAAACAATGGTAATAAGGGTTGGAAAAATAACTCGTTCTCCAGGTTATTGAAAATATCAATGCAGGATCAGACTGTCAGCAAAAACAATTACATAGAGAGGAATATAGAGAGGGATATTAGGGGTATTAGGATAGTGTAGGATAGGGTTGCAATGCATAAACCCCTCATTATAAAGATGAATGCATATTTGAGAGTTCAGTGGTGCAAAAGCAGGCAGGCCCTGGTCTACAGAGAAGTGGAAAAAGTGATCTGGTCAGATGAGGCATATTTTACCTAATAAATGTGTGGTGTCACAAAGAGAACAGTACAGGCCTGAATCCTTGATCCCCACAGTGATCGGATCTGATTCAAGACCTTACTGTCATGTGCACAACAACTACATGGAGTAGTCGCTGGCAATAAAACTTTTGAGTCACAGGTTCCCAAGAACAATACTCAAAATTATTTAGAAAAAAAGAAAGAAAAAAATACACACACACAAGCAAAAAATAGACATAAAACTATACATAAATTAAGTAAAATAAAGTAATAAAAAATGTACACTTGAAAATATAAATCACAACATAAATAAATATATAACTAAACAGATAATATAGAATGGAATACAGATAATACTGTTAGCAGTAGGTGTGCAAATTTTACAGGGTGCAAAATAGTACTGATGAGTAAGAGTGTTGTGACCTGGGGGATGTTACTGTCTCTCTGATGGTGCTGGCCCAGATGCTATAGTACCATCTGTCACACAGTAGCAGGCAGAACAGTCTGTGGCTGGGAAGATTGGGGTCCTTAATGATCCTGTTGGCCTTCTTTCTACATTGCTTGGTGTAGAGGTCCTCCATGGATGGCACCTCCATCCTGGTGATGTGCTGAGCAGCCTTCACCACCCTCTGTAGAGCCTTACGGTTGAGGGCGGTGCAGCTGCTGTACCAAGTGCGTTGATGCAGCCAGTCAGGATACTCTCTGTAGTGCACCTGTAGAAGATGAAGAGTATCCTTGAGTCCATATTGGGCCTCGCCACTCTGCAAAGAAAGAAGAGCTGTTGTTTGGCTGTCTTCATGATGGTGTAGTCCAGGCCAGTTCCTTGCTGATGTGAACTGCGAGGAGCCTTAAGTAGATGACTCTTACCACTGTAGTCCTTGATGGAGAGGGGAGCGTGTTTTTCTCCGTCTCTTCCTATAGTCCACAATCAGGTCCTTTGTTTTGTTTACAATGAGATGGAGGTTGTTATCCTGGTACCAAGATGTCAGGGCTCTGACCTCCTCTCTGTAAGCCGTCTCCATCACTGGCGATGATATTTGTTGTCAGCAAATTTGAAGATGGTGTTAGAACTGTGGGTGGCCACACAGTCATGCTTGAACAGGGAGTACGAGAAATGGCTGAGCACACGGCATCAGTGTTGAGAATCAGGGTGGAGGATGTGGTGTTGCCTATTTGCAAAGCCTGAGGTCTGCCCGTCATGAAGTTCAGGATCCAACCACAGAGGGCGGTGTTGAGCACAAAGTCTCTGAGTTTGATGGCAAGCTTCACAGACACAATGGTGTTGAATGCTGATCAGTAGTCAATGAACAGCATTCTCACATTTGTGTCCCTCTGGTCCAGGTGGGAGAGCAGTGTGGACGGTTAGGAGATTGCATTTTCAGTTGACTTGTTTGGCCTGTAGGAAAACTGAAGTGGACTCAGTGAGTCAAGGAGGGAGGAGGTGATAAAAGATTTGACTAAGCACTCAAAGCACTTTGTGATGGTGGAAGTGAGTGCTACCGGGCAACAGTAGTTCAGGTAGAGGGTTTTGGGTTTCTTAGGAACAAGGACAATGATGATCTTCTTTAAGCACGCAGAAATCTAGAGCAGTGAATGGTTGAAAATTTCCATAAAAACATCAGCCGGCTGATCTGCACACACCTTTTGAGCTTGTCATCAGGTCCAGGAGCCTTATGTGATCTACACACATCTGCCCTGGATACTACGGATAGGCACCAGTCCTACTGGGCCTTTTTTCTACCTCCGCAACTAGGAAGTTGCTTTCAAAGCATGATCTAGTGGCTCTGTTGCTGTGGAGAACAATGCGCTGGCATGGTTTGGGTCCACTTGCCCCCTTAAAGGAAAGGGTCACTGCAAATCAATCCAAAGCTGTTGTGAGTGATCACCCCTCATCTTATGATGAAATATTTCTGTCCTGATGGGAGGGTCTCTTCCAGGATGACAGTGCCCCCATCCATATCGGTGTCACTGAATGGTTTAATGGTATGAAAATTATGTCAGTCATAAAGCAATAGTAAGCTACTGCATTTTGCAGTAGCTTACTAGTGGTTAAAATACATTAATAACTGCATAGTGAGTCAGGTAGTTGAAATAACTTTTTACTATTTTTTGCATAGTTAACTAGTGAAACTACAAACAATTTTAGGCCATAAAAGAAAATGTATTTTTTTATTTTACCACTACTTCTCTGCTGTGTTTTGTTTAGGACAGGTTTAGTTCTTAGGGGTGTTCCAGGTAGCGGAATTCTCACCTTACATGTGAAAAATATTTGGCTATAGTTTTTAATGTTCTGAATTTGTAAAACTAAACATGAATATATTAGATGTCAATTAGTCAGTAGTGAATACTACTATTTATTAACGAATGTTCAGAGAAGTTGTTGCTATTTTAGAGGTTACCTGGCTAATGGTGTAATCCTGCTGTTGCAATACACCAAAAATAACAGACAGCGCAATTTGATATGGTAGTAGTGAAAACTGGAGTCAGCTTATAAACTAGTGGTTAAACTGGTTAGATTGGTTAATGTGAATACTCTGATGTCCTGTAAAGTGCATGTTACTGCCAAGTCCCGGTCCTCCCTGTTCTCTCCAGTCTTGCAGGTTCCCTCACTGATTCCAGTTGTGGTCCACCTGTCTGAGGTTCAGTGGCCTAGTGGGGACATGATCTGTGTCTGTGTTGTGGAGAGAAGGTTAAGTGGCCAGAGCTCCATATGAGGACATCTAGACATCTAGAGATCACGGACTCATTTCCATTACCTGTGATACCTCATACATGGACTAAACCCATGAACTCAGCATGTATAATTCCCTATATGATTGATGATGATGTTCTCCAGTGAACCTCAGACAGATGGACCAAGCAACTGGAATCAGTGAGGAACCTGCAAGACTGGAGAGAACAAGGAGGACCGGGGCTCCGGCAGTAACATGCACTTTACAGGACATAAGAGTATACTAGTTACAGGGAGGCAGGTGTCTGACTGATGGACATTATATACAAATCCAAAGCTGACATTCCTTACACTTTTCCATGAATAGAGGACAATATTTTTTTCAAGGTTACAACAGTAGCTAACTTCATTATTACATAATTCAGTCCTTATTCTCATTTGTTCTACACTTTTTTAAACAAAGTTGAAAGAGCTAACAGATATACATTTCACTATATTTATATTCAGTGTGATATGTGATAAGTAAACTGAACCAAAGCGTCTTCTGATGTCCAGTTGAGGGTCTATGGGGCAGGGGAGTGCTACGTTTGTATTGTCTCCAAACATGATTTCTATACTGACGGCAGCTGCTCAGATGAGGTGGATATGCCTCACAGTAGCTCAAGGTCAAGCAAAGGAATTCACTGCCTTGTATCAGATACTACAGTAGATACTCTGATGCTTTCAGGTTGCCCTATCTGTGACATGAAGCGACCTAGACTATGAATTTACTGACTTCATGCTAGTCAAGGTAGGCATAGGATCTGTTTATGGCTTGGCGCCCAGTGGAATCTTCACATATACTTGCTGTATAAGGAAAACCTCATTTTCAAGATCAGCTGTTTTTGTGTCCCCAAAACAACAGAACAAAAAGACCGGTCAGAAACCTTTATTACTAATCTCCATTCTCCTTGATTGGTCAAGCTTTAACAATTGATTTTGTGTAAGACATCCTGATCTCCTGAAACATCTCCACTTTAGAGTTGACCAGTTCTTCAGAATTTCCATCACAAGTAGTTTGAACTACTTAGCTTGATTTAAAGAAATTAGATTTCTCCCTAGGGTAGCTTTGGTGTAGATCAACTTCCTCCAGTGTGAAGTAAGTAGTAGCCTGCACGAACAATATTTTTTTGTTTTAAAAGTACTAGGTGCAGTATGACGTTCTATTTTTTTCACTTCCTACTCGTCACATATGGATGCTTGGTCCCTTGTTGTCTGTTTACTGTTTAATGCAATGGTCATGTTGATGATGATGGTCATTTTTCACAGTGTAGTGCAGGTGCTTAAGAACTACAGCTCAGTGTGCAAGACTTGCTAATGTTAGCTCCATGATGCTTTATATGATATTTTTACAGATACAATGTCAAAATTACACAATAAGCAGAAAGATAAGTGACAGAGTATCAGTAAAGTGTTGGGCCTCCACGTGCCTCCAGAACAGCTTCAATGTACCTTGGCATTTTCCAAGTCTCTGAGACTCAACTGAAGGGATGGAACATCATTCTTCCAAAAGATATTCCCTCATTTGGTGTTGTGGTGACGATGGGTGGAGAGCACTGTCTAACACACCGATCCAAAATGCCCTCTACAAAATAACACAGCCTTTGGTTTCCCTCACTGTAGGGGTCAAATATTCAGTTCTGAACCATTCTCTTAGTGTGCTTTTCAATATATGTTATATGTAATATTCATAATATACTGTATATACATTTAATGCAAGTTAATAATTATATGTTACATCACAATTACTGTGTAATTGAGTCAAATATACCTGTAAAATGGCATTTTTCAAAAGGCATGAGAGAAATTATTAATTTTTTTCACTTCCTGCAAAATGAAGAGCATTCCTTCCTAAAATGACAAACAATCTATGCATTAATGGCATATTTCATTCTGCTCCTACTTTGGGGAGTGCGGGGGGCTCACTTACCATGAAAACGTAATTTGTGTCTGGTACTTGGCCTCCAGTTCTGAAGAGCTCACAAAGATCATAAAACTAGAAAAGAATATTACGAAGAAATCAATTACTCTTGACAATCAACTTTTACTAAACATTTAACTTGTCTTTATCACTACTAATACATTCATATAGTGCATGTCACATATTAATGCATACATATGGAGAAACAGTTTTAAAATTAACAGCTAATTCAATATATAATTTTTAACTTAAGAAGCAATAGAAGAAAGAAATAACTACATATCAATATAGTGGAAACCTTAGTTTCCAAGGTGGATTTTCAGTCATTTGTAAAGGGCAAACAACAGCAAAAGTTTGTAACAATTGTGGTTAATTTATCATCCTTAGAGGTGTAAAGAATAAAACCTCAGTTAGACCTACCTGACCATGAATATCTCCACAAACTGTAACTGGAGTAGAGACTGGCTGAACATTTGATTCTTCCAGCAGTAAATCACACACATAATCACATAATCTCTGAAAAAGTAAAACATGACAACAATTAGTGGTCACAGTCATCCTGTTAGAAATCATAATCATGACAATAGAAGACTAAAAGTTTCCTTGTCAACCACTTTAACTCCATGGTAAAAATGAAGAGATGGTAGAAAAGACAAACAAATCAAACCAAATGTAGCCTTTCAATCTTAAGCTTTGACCATAATGTGACAATTAAAAAGGAACAGGAAAGCATTACATAAAATCAAAATACCATTGCTACCTGAAAGATGAGATGTTAGCAGACATGGTCAGGTTTGAGTATAGGATGAATGGCAGATTTGGTAAATTCTAGCTCTAAGACTTCTTATTAGCAGTTCAACACCTAACAGTATTGTTTCCCTACACAAGTGTGTCTCTTAGCGACTATGTATTATTTGAATGTTAAATATTTGATAGTAGCTTAGTAGCTAGATGTGCTTTATGTGATTTTAGTGGTCAGTGATATAACTAACTTACTAACTTAAAACTTTCCTCTTTGATAAAACTTTTAGTAAAGGCTGGCTCTGATAATCCTTGAACTATCCCTCAGTTATACTGCTGAAGGCGATTGTGCTACCAACGTGGGAGATTCCCACGTTGTCCTGAGCTCGTCCCTCCTCCTCTGTCTATGTTATGAAATTTGTATCTTCCGGAATTTTAGTACGTTCTTGTGCCGCAGTGGATCGCTGTCGTGCCTGACCCCCACTGCTATTGTTTCTAGCCATATTGCTATTATTAGTAATATTTCTATTGGTATACAATTATTGTTGTTACATTGTGTCCCTCTGTCTGTCTGCTCACGCTCTCTCTCTCTCTCTCCCACAACCCCGTTCTGCTAGCTAATACTTAAGAATACTTCCTCTACAGCTTCCTCTGTGACTTTCCCGTCCACACTGAGATTTACATCCAAGTTTGTTAGCCGATGATCACCGTTATCGTAATGTATCGTATCGTAATCGTAATGTTGGTAAAATGCGCATACAAATAACAATAAGCCTTGCTAATGTTACCTCCGAGTAATAACTAACGTTAATGTTAGCAGTTCAGTTGACAACTAGTCATGCTTGTTGGACAGATTTCGTATAGTTACCCCGTTTGCTGTCACTGATTTTAACAAACACTAGTTTACTTTAATCACAGCTACCTGAACTCACCTTTAGATCATTTTCTGGTAGGTATTTGCAGTGTCTGGCTATTTCAACGTACTTATCAAGATCCAAGGGCGCCATTATCAAACGCTAAACCCACAACTCTGGAACATAGAGTTCCCTTTCCGCTCCGTCGTTTGCAAGTTGCATGACTGTTATCAACTTATGGCTTCCTGTTAGAAACTTCAAAATAAATATCTTTACAGACGAAACAGTCTCCTAGTGATAAAGAACAACAAAATAAAAGCAACTGAAATGTACATAATTTAAATAAAATATTTTTCACTGTAATTGCTCTTTTTTTATATATTATGAAAGATTCTGATGATTATTTTAAACCTTTATTTCGAAGTATATATCATAGAGGCATTATCTCCAGCCAACTTGACGTTTTCTTATGGCGTTTGGTGGAAAACAAAATAAAACAGCGCTCCCTGCTGATACAACCGCCTCCTCCTTCTTCTTCTTCTTCTTCTTCTTCTTCTTCTTTCTTCTTCTTCTTCTTCTTCTGCTTCTTTCTTCTTCTTCTGCTTCTTCTTGAGTTTTTTTTTTGTCGGTTGGCAAACAATGTTATTGCGCATTATCGCCGCCAACTGAAATGGAGTGTGGATCGGGAATCTTATTTCTAATTCTACTACCATAGATAGTTTTTACATAAAAAAACAACAACAACAGAAAAAAACAAACAAAAAAAAAAAACAACCAACAACTAAACTCTCTATACCAAGATGGTTCTCTTAAGATACTGAAACATAAAATAATAACACTTCTCTCCAGAGTTTCTTTGTAACAAGTCCTGTAAATCAAATTTTGACTTTATTTCTTTGAATTTCAATATAATCTCCCTTCTCCCAGTATTATATTTTGGACAATAAAACATAACATGTTATGTTCTAAGGTCACAAAACTCACATATTCCTGTTTTGTGTTTTCCTATCTTAAATGAGCTGTTTAGTCCTGTATGATCAAAACACATCCTAGATATTATTGTTTCCTCTCTCCTGGTTCTCCCTGTGCTTCTCATCATACCTACTTTCCTTTTGTACAAACACCTCCCTGTTCTCTCTTCTTCTCACTGCTTCTGCCACGTTTCTTTTAACTTATGTATAGTCTTCATTCCAGTTTTGCTTAAGGGTATTGTGATGTCAATGTGATTTGTTTTTGTGGCTTTCTTTGCATATTTATCTGCTATTTCATTTCCTGTGATTCCTGTATGTGCTGGTATGCATACAAAGAATACATTAAGTCCCATCATTTGTATTCTGTGTAGTGTTTGCTGCATCTCTGTTAACATATCTGCTCTCTGAATGGCTGTCCTTCAAAGTGGTTAAAGATGAGCTGGAGGTCTGACCTCTTCTACCTATTGCAATACTAACAAAATGTCCAGCATCTCCCCAGTATACACTTACAGTGGGTACGGAAAGTATTCAGACCCCTTTAAATTTTTCACTCTTTGTTTCATTGCAGCTCATTTGCTAAAATCGAAAAAGTTCATTTATATTTCTCATTAATGTACACTCAGCAGCACCCCATCTTGACAGAAAAATAAAGAAATGTAGAATTAATTTTTGCAAATTTATTAAAAAAGAAAAACTGAAATATCACATGGTCATAAGTATTCAGACCCTTTGCTCAGTATTGAGTAGAAGCACCCTTTTGAGCTAGTACAGCCATGAGTCTTCTTGGGAATGATGCAACAAGTTTTTACTACTACTGCCAGATCTTCACTTGGATCAGGAAGAACCCAGGGCTGTATTACTAGAGTGGTATGGTCGGACTGATGTCTATGTCATTTATTCCAAGTTCTTTTGCTTTCTACTCTATTGTCCATCCAAAATGTTTTCCTTCTTTCTTCTGCTTTTCCCAACACTGTTTCAGTGTATATTGTGTAGGATATTCTTCATTATGTCCTTTGAGATTCACCCAGTAGTTTAATGATAGCTGTATTCCATACCAGCTGTCCTGGTATGGAATATTATCAAATTTTTTGAGAGATGTTTCTGCTGCTGATCCAAACACTACACACCCATGATCTAATACTGATCTTATTGATCCAGTAAATTGCTTGTAATGCTTTCCTCTGTGCTTCCCACTCACTTCCCACCAGACACATCATCACATTCAATATTTTCTTAAACTTGTTGTTTATTATTCAGAATATGCACAGCCCTTGTCATTTTTTCAGTGTTTCACTCTCTCTAATTCTTGATTGTATAACTACAAAGTTTCTTGTAGTTTCTTCATAATAAATTCTAAATTTCTTCCCCTCTTCTAAATTCCCCCATCATCTGCAAAAATAGAAAATCCCAACCCATTCTCCAAACTCAGAAAAACATCATTTATCATAATAGGAAATAATAAAGGACTCACTATACTACCTCGAGGTGCTCCATTTTCCACTACAAATTTCCTTGAATGACAATTCCCTATTTTTACTTGAACTGATTTTTCCAAGTCTTTAACCACCTATACACGGGACCTTTAATTCCAATTTGACTTCATTTGATTAACAGCCCTTCCTTCCATGTCATATCATAAGCCTTTTCTATATCAAAAAGATGGCCAGGACACTTTTTTATTGATCTACGCTTTCCTTATTTCATGTTCTAGGATCCATTATATTTCTGCCTCTTCTGAATCCACTCTGGTAATTTGATACATACCCTTTGCTTTCTATATAATATGTCAATTTGTCATTTACCATTCTCTCTATTAGTTTGCATACATTTGATGTTAAAGATATAATTCCCCTCCTCCCCCTCCTCCTCCTCCTTCTTCTTCTTCATTTATGGACTGTTGGCAAACAACAATTTGGCGCATTACCACCACTGGCTAGAGTGGAGTGTGGATCAGAATGTCTATTTTCCAATGCTGTTTAGTCCAGTGTGTCCAAATCTTGGTCTTGATATTATTGTTTAATCTTTCCTGTTCCCTCCTGCATATCTCATTTTCCCACTCTCCTTTGTATTCTTTAAAACCACCGTCCTCTCCTTTCTTCCTCTCATTGCTTTTGCCACCTTTCTTTCAGTCACTGTGAATGCCCTAATAATGTCCTTGATGTCTGTCTTGCTGATACCCAGTGCCCAAATAATATCACTATTTTTTGTGGCCTCCTTTGTAACTTTATCTGCCATTTCATTTTCTCTGATGCCAATATGTTCAGGATTCAAGATTTTATTGTCATGTGCAAAACAATTACATGGAGTTGTTGCTGGTAATTAAATTCTTGAGTCTCTGGCTCCCTAACAAAAATAAATAATAAACTCATTAATAAAGTAAAATATAGACCAAGAATATAAATAATACAACTGAATAAAATATATAACTCAAGATACAATGGAATACAGAAAATGTTTTTGCATTGACAAGGTGCAAATATTGAAATAATGCAATTAAGAGGAGTCTTATTGCCAGTCTTATTGCCAGTGGGACGAAGCTGTCCCTGAGCCTGCTGGTGCGGGCTTGCATGCTGCAGTATTGTCAGCCAGACAGCAGCAGGGGCAGAACAGTTTGTGGTTAGGGTCTTTGATGACCCTGTTGGCCTACTTTCTACACTGCTTGGTGTAGAACGGCTTATATAACTCATGCCTCAGAGATAGTAATGTACAGAGGTAGATGTGTTATAAAATTTCAACACAATATTTCAGTGACCTATTCTGTAATGTAATGTCTCCTCCATAATGAAAGTAAAAAGGAAACACTAATAAAAATGTGCTCATAAAAAACAACTTAGCGTGTATTGTGCAATTTTAATGAACACATGTATGACAAAGTTGTATTTAATTTGTTTTATTAATTAATTTACTCATGTAGTTCCAGCTGGGGAGAAAAAACAAAGAACATCAAATACACTTCACACCACACACCTCTGCTTACAGCCTTCTCCAGTTTCATTATCTCCAGCTTCACCTTTTTCAATTGCAGCATCTTGTAATTCACTTCCAGCCTCTGACACTCCATGTTCAGCTTTTCACTTTCAGTAGATGAAGTTTACATTTGTGTACAGCACAGGATGTCCATGTGACAGAGGAAATGTGTCAGTGAGTAACTGAGTATGTAGGTGGTAACAGCAATATGCATACTATGTAGTATAATATGCAGTAGGGTGTTTGGGTGATAATTAGCCCTATTAGTATAGAATAGGTAGACTGCAGACACATCCAAACCATTTCACGACTCTTTACCTTTACTTACCTCTGGTATTGTGTCTGCAGATGTAGTCTCCTCATCGGAGGCTTGAGATGTTTGGGGCCATCTAACTGGAGGAACTGAGGAACACTGCAGTTGTTGAAGTAGGAGGACACAGAATATAATGAAATACACAATATTTTATTTAAAAAATAAGAAAAATAAAATAACTACTTGCACATGGGTTAGGGATGTCCACAATATCTGGGGTCTGGAAGTCAAGTAAGCGTATATTGTCTCCCATTGACAGATACAGGCACACCATTAGTTATTACAGCTGAGAGACTGACTTAGTTGAGGAGTAGGTGAAAAACCTCCTACATACTGATCCCGAGCAATTTAGGGAATTAATTCTGAGGAAGTCCAACCATCTATTTCCTCCACCAGTGGCCGTCCCTAACTGCTGCTCAGAGCGCCTCTGCTGTGTGAGATTCTCAGGTGGAAGTTCCCCACCAGTGGCAGAGGCCTCTGTCTGTGAAGAATGAATATGTAGGTCAGTGGAGTTCACACAGCTCACCCAGTTGGGCTGATTAACCGATTAAAACATTGTGGTTGTGTCGATTTTCCTGAGTTGTCCTATATCATTATTTTAAATATAAATCTAATAGTACTAGCCTAATACTACTGATAATATAGTCACACTGCATAGTTATTTGAATGTTCATTTATAAATAAATTGATAAAGCAAGGCCAGTTTATTTGTGCAGCACATTTCACAGAGAGACAATTCAACATGCTTTACATTAAACAAAGAAAGAAAAGAGCAGAGAGAAATAAGATGAAAGTGAAAAACATTGTTGTGGAAAAAAATATATTTTGTACTGGAAATAAAGAGAACTGATCCGACCAGAGTGTCTTTTATAATTTAATGTATTCTTGCAAGAACGGTGAGCTGTCAGACAACTGAGTGTGTGCTCAGCTGGATGAGGACTCACAAGTGATAACAGAAAAAACACAGATATTTATAATGTCTGTTGTATGAGATCAGTTCAGCATGGTATGAGAGAAAAGTAATAATAATAAGCAGATTTCCATTACATTTCCCCCCTTTTGATCATATATATTGATCAACCAGAACAAAGAAACATATACTTCAAATCTCCCACAACATCAAACCTAGAAATGTACACAAATTCAGACTAGGTCATCATAAAGAGAAACCTGAGAGAATGCATTTAGCTGTTCTGTGAAACATAGTCAAAAACAGATTATTAGCAAGCACAAGGGAGCATCATCATTATCACTTAAGTCTGAGTCATTTAGGCAGTCAGATATAAGGAAAAAAATTCAGGGAGGTTAGTGTAACATGTACCATTGTCAGTGTGATCAGTGTTAGCCTTGAGCTCATTCTTTGTGTCCTGACTTGCCCTCTCTTTCTATTTAATCCTTCGCACCAGTGGGATTAATGCTTGTATCACTTCTTATCTTTATCTCCTAGCCAGGCACCCCTCTAAACACCTTTACACTCTGGATACATTATCACCAGTGTCTGAGGCCAAACTGTCAGGGTAAGCAGTCAGACGGAGAAAGTCAGGAAAATCAGTGTTGTCAGAGGGCTGCTGTTTTTCCCCCAGGTCATCCCGTGGAACAAGCATGTATCATTACTTGCCCATAAGGGTGGGACACTCAGATCAGTTGGGGAATACCACCAGTCAGCTGCTCTGCGTTGTCTTACAGGGATTTTGAGAGCCTTTGTCATGGGCGTACTCGTAGTCAGAGGGTCAGGAGTCGGAGTCACTGTGGGAAATCTTATGAACAAATAGAATTGGAAACACAGTGATGCAAGTCAATAACAAGAGACAGCACAGAGAACCTGAAAAGAGCCCACACATGCCCGGCTGTCTAAATGGATGCCATGGTGCTGGTT
The DNA here is from genome assembly GCA_023238725.1 of Scortum barcoo. NCBI lineage: Eukaryota > Metazoa > Chordata > Actinopteri > Centrarchiformes > Terapontidae > Scortum > Scortum barcoo. Next base: position 114,254 of record CM041545.1, on the reverse strand, counting down.
GTTCCATCGTCGTCCAGCGGTGGTGAAATCTCAGTATTTCAATAGGCAGTGCTTTTGTCCATGGAAGACCTGTGTCTTCACAGGTTTTGGCCAATTTCGGCTTTTAGCATCCCATTCTCTCTCTCAACAGCACCTCCACTGGCTGGGTGATATGCACAGTGGTTTTTGAGATCTATGCCCAAATAAGCACTGACATCTTGGATGGCCTGATTAACAAAATGGGTGCCATTGTCACTTGATAATTTTGTTGGGATGCCCCATCGTAGAATGATTTCTTGGAGAAGGGCTTTTGCCACCACTGATGCTATCTGCTTTGTAGCAGGAAACGCTTCGACCCACTTTGACCACATGTCCACTATCACCACACAGTGTTTCTTACCTTCAGATGGGGTTAGTTCTACAAAATCCATCATAAGGTGTAAGGCACCATAAGGCAGACAGAGATGGCTGTGGGGAGTAAAATTTCAAGAATGTATTGTCATTACAATTTACATCAGCAATCATTGGTAATAGAAATTCTTAAATCCCAGGCTCTCCTTAACAATGCTAAAAAGAATATTAACAACAATAGAGACTGTCAACAGGAAAAAAAAAAGATAATTTAAAAAATAAAAATATAAAATAGAATTTAAGATAAATAATAACTAGAGTAATAAAATAAATAAACACCGTAAAATATAAGTTATACAAATAAAATATAAACTGTAAATGTAAAAAAAGTATTATAAGTAACATATATACAATAAGATATATATATACACACAATAGAAAAATAAATAAAAAATAAAGGGAACACTAAAATAACACATCCTAGATCTGAATGAATGAAATATTCTTATTAAATACTTTGTTCTTTACATAGTTGAATGTGCTGACAACAAAATCACACAAAAATTATCAATGGAAATCAAATTTATTAACCCATGGAGGTCTGGATTTGGAGTCACACTCAAAATTAAAGTGGAAAAACACATTACAGGCTGATCCAACTTTGATGTAATGTTCTTAAAACAAGGTCAAAATGAGGCTCAGTAGTGTGTGTGGCCTCCACGTGCCTGTATTCAAAATTCAAATTCAAATTTATTTATTTAGAGCCCAAAATCACAAACATTGTTTGCCTCGGAGGGCTTTACAATCTGTACAGTTGTGACACCCTCTGTCCTTAGACCCTCGAACCGAGTCAGGAAAAACTTCAAAAAACCTTTATGGGAAAAAGAAGAAACCTGAGGAAGAGCCACAGATGAGGGATCCCTCTCCCTGGGACGGACAGACGTGCAATAGATGCCACATGTACAGAGAACATCATCATCAATCATATAGGGAATTATACATGCTGAGTTCATGGGTTTAGTCCACGTATGAGGTATCACAAGTAATGGAAATGAGTCCGTGAGTCCAGGTGCATCTCTAGATGTCCTCATATGGAGCTCTGGCCACTCGACCTTCTCTCCACAACACAGACACAGAACAGATTTTCCATTCTCAGCAACAGAATGTGATGGTCAACTGTATCAAAGGCAGCACTGAGGTCTAACAGGACAAGTACAGACAGAAGCCCTCTATCTGATGCTGTCAACAGGTCATTGGTGACTTTCACAAGTGCTGTTTCTGTGCTATGGTGAGCTCTAAATCCTGACTGAAAAACTTCAAAAAGACTATTACTGTGGAGATAATTACATAACTGGCTGGCAACGGCTTTCTCTAGACAAAAATGGGAGGTTCGATATTGGTCTGTAATTGGCTAACACATCTGCATCAAGTGTAGGTTTTTTGATCAATGGTTTAATTACAGCTACTTTAAAAGACTTGGGTACAAAGCCTGACACCAGAGACAGATTAATAATATGCAGCAGCGATGTACCAATAAATGGGAAAACTTCCTTAAGCAGCATAGTTGGGATGGGGTCTAGGAGACAAGTTGTTGCTTTCGATGCTGAAACTAACGAGGATAATTCGGGAAGGCCAATTGGAATAAAACTGTCTAAGCAATTGTCAGGTTTTAAGTGTATCTGCTCCTAAATTTCCTGAGTCTGAAGGCACGTTAGATAGATCGGAGTCTAACGAGGGCAGATCCTGACAAATTTTGTCCCTAATATTCAAAATCTTGTCATTAAAGTAGCTCATGAAATCATTACTACTTAAACTTAAGGGGAATGCAGGGTTCAATAGAGCTATGGCTCTGTGTCAGCCTGGCTACAGTGCTGAAAAGAAACCTAGGGCAGTTCTTATTTTCCTCTATTAATGCCGAATAGTAGGCTGCTCTGGCATTACACAGGGCTTTCCTATATGTTTTGAGACTCTCTTTCCAGGCTAGGCGAGAGTCCTCCTCTTTGGTGGAGCGCCATATCCTTTCCAATTGTCGTGTTGTTTGTTTTAACTTGCGAGTTGCAGAGTTAAACCATGGTGCCAATCTCTTTTGTTTTATGATCTTTCTTTTTAGGGTGGGGCACAACAGAGTCCAGAGTGCCTCTGAGTGAGTCCATGGTGTTACTAACAAGTTGGTCAATTTGGGGGGAGCTCAAAAAATTATGAGAGTCGTCAGAGATACTAGGAAATCTTACTGACTTTAATGCTGTCGGAATTGCTTCCTTAAATTTAGTCCTAGTACAAACAGGTAACCATGTAGTGAACACTAATTTTTCTAGAGGTGCATAGTCCTGTAATAGGAATTCAAATGATACTAAGTAGTGGTCTGATAATATAGGATTTTGGGGGGAGACTATTAAGTGCTCAATATCAATACCATAGGTGAGGACCAAATCAAGGGTGTGATTGTGACAGTGAGTTGGAGAATTTACCCTCTGAGAAAACCCAATGGAGTCCAATAATGAGATGAATGCTGTGCTAAGACTGTCACTATCCATGTCCACATGAATATTAAAATCACCTACAATAATTACCTTGTCATTTTCAAGGACTTGTATGACCTCCCTACAACGCCTGGGCATGCTCCTGATGAGGTGGCGGATGGTCTCCTGAGGGATCTCCTCCCAGACCTGGACTAAAGCATCCGCCAACTCCTGGACAGTCTGTGGTGCAATGTGGCATTGGTGGATGGAGCGAGACATGATGTCCCAGATGTGCTCAATTGGATTCAGGTCTGGGGAACGGGCGGGCCAGTCCATAGCATCAATGCCTTCGTCTTGCAGGAACTGCTGACACACTCCAGCCACATGAGGTCTAGCATTGTCTTGCATTAGGAGGAACCCAGGGCCAACCGCACCAGCATATGGTCTCACAAGGGGTCTGAGGATCTCATCTCGGTACCTAATGGCAGTCAGGCTACCTCTGGCGAGCACATGGAGGGCTGTGCGGCCCCCCAAAGAAATGCCACCCCACACCATTACTGACCCACTGCCAAACCGGTCATGCTGGAGGATGTTGCAGGCAGCAGAACGTTCTCCACGGCGTCTCCAGACTCTGTCACGTCTGTCACATGTGCTCAGTGTGAACCTGCTTTCATCTGTGAAGAGCACAGGGCGCCAAGTGGCGAATTTGCCAATCTTGGTGTTCTCTTGGCAAATGCCAAATGTCCTGCATGGTGTTGGGCTGTAAGCACAACCCCCACCTGTGGATGTTGGGCCCTCATACCACCCTCATGGAGTCTGTTTCTGACCGTTTGAGCAGATACATGCACATTTGTGGCCTGCTGGATGTCATTTTGCAGGGCTCTGGCAGTGCTCCTCCTGTTCCTCCTTGCACAAATGGCAGAGGTAGCGGTCCTGCTGCTGGGTTGTTGCCCTCCTACGGCCTCCTCCACGTCTCCTGATGTACTGGCCTGTCTCCTGGTAGCGCCTCCATGCTCTGGACACTACGCTGACAGACACAGCAAACCTTCTTGCCACAGCTCGCATTGATGTTGCCATCCTGGATGAGCTGCACTACCTGAGCCACTTGTGTGGGTTGTAGACTCCATCTCATGCTACCACTAGAGTGAAAGCACTGCCAGCATTCAAAAGTGACCAAAACATCAGCCAGAAAGCATAGGAACTGAGAAGTTGGTCTGTGGTCACCACCTGCAGAACCACTCCTTTATTGGGGGTGTCTTGCTAATTGCCTATAATTTCCACCTGTTGTCTATTCCATTTGCACAACAGCATGTGAAATTGATTGTCAATCAGTGTTGCTTCCTAAGTGGACAGCTTGATTTCACAGAAGTGTATGATTGACTTGGAGTTACATTGTGTTGTTTAAGTGTTCCCTTTATTTTTTTGAGCAGTGTATATACAACAAGGAGTGAAGGCGTTATTTAAAAAGTGGTGGTGCAGTGGACAGAGTTTAAAAGTCATATGGCCTGCGGTATGAAGCTGTCCCTGAGCCTGGTGGTTTGGGCTTGAATGCTGCGGAAACGTCGGCCAGACGGCAGCAGGCAGAACAGTTTGTAGCTGGGGTGACTGGGGTCCTTAACTTGATTTTGGTGGCCTTCCTCCTACACCGCTGGGTGTAGAGGTCCTCCATGGATGGCACCTCCATCCTGGTGATGTGCTGAGCAGCTTTCACCACCATCTGTAGAGCCTTACGGTTGAGGGTGGTGCAGCTGCTGTACCAGGCGGTGATGCAGCCAGTCAGGATACTCTCTATGGTGCACCTGTAGAAGCTGCAGAGTATCCTTGAGTCCATGTTGAGCCTCCGCAGCCTGCGGAGGAAGAAGAGCCGTTGTCTGGCTGACTGTGTTTCCAGAGTGCCCCAAAATCACGAACCACTCCAAATGCATACCTGGAGTCAGTGTAGATGGTCACAGTCTTACCAGCAGCAAATTTACAAGCCTCTGTGAGTGCGACCAGCTCTGCCTGCCTGTGCTGAGAGGTGATTGAGGAAGAGGACCAGACATTAAAGTGGCATTATCTGAAACCACAGAAAAACCCAAATGATTAACCCCCGTGAGTGGGTCCCGAGTTGCGGAACCATCAACATACAGAATGAGATCAGGGTTGGTCAAGGGAGTCAGAAAGGTCAGGTCTGGGAGAACACAATACTTGGAGCTCAGCCAAGCAATTGTGTGGCTCCCCGTCATCAGGTCCTGGAAGGAGAGAAGCAGGATTTAAAACATTGCAACGTTTGACAGTTACATTAGGCATGTCCAGCACAAGTGTGTGATATCGAAGCCACCTTGCTGCGGACAGGTGCAAAGTCTTTTGCTCGAGGAGAATGAGAGACACTGCATGGGGGATGAGCAAGCGTTACATGCACGTAACCTACAATGTCTCTAGACGCCAGCAGAGCTTTTTCAGCAGCAGCCACTGCAAGGAGGCAACGCGGGTGCCCCGCAAGCGACTGGATGTAGTTTAGCCGAGAAATAGGCAACAGGTCGGAGTTTGTCACCGTGAGTTTGAAGAAGAGCTGAGGTCATGCAGCCGTCGCGTTCATCAACTGCCTGTGTGAAAGATTTTGTGGGGTCAGGGAGCCCGAGAGTGGGAGAAGACTGCAGGGCTAATTTAAGGTCTGATGAAAGCCTGGTCAGCCTCAGGGGTCCATGTGACTGACCTTGTCATGAGAGGAGAGGTTCTTCCCATAAATCAGAGAGCTAAGGGGAGCTTTCCAAAGGAGCATAGTTAGGAATGAATGAGCTGGCAATAAGAACACATCCCTAAAAAAGACAGGAGCTGTTTCTTTGTTAGCGGTTTAGGCAGGTTTATGATTGCTGAGACACGCTTTGGAGTCTTCCCCTGACCTGAAATATCGTGACCTAAAAAGGTTAATTTTTCTTGCACAAACTGCAGCTTGGAAAGGCTTGCTTTATGGCCTTCATCAGCTAGATGTTTGAGTAGGGTGACAGTATCACATTCACACTGCTCTCGGGTGGGAGAAGCAATCAAGCAAATCATCAACATACTGCAAGAGCGCAGTACCTGGAGAGAGCACGAGGGGCGCCAGGCTATCCCTCAAGGCCTCATTGGGTGACTTGCAATAGCCTTGGCAAAGGCGAGTGAATGTGTATGGTCTGCCGTTAAAGTTAAAGTTAAAAGCAAACCAAAATTGCTGCAGGGTCAACAAGGACACTGAAAAAGGCATTTGAAAGATCAACAACTGAAAACCACATAGCATCAGGAGGAACTTGAGACAAAATGGTGTATGGGTTAGGCACATTAGGTGCCCTGGGCTGAACCAGCCGCATTTACTGCCTGTAAATCCTGAACAAACCTCCACTCTGTAGGGGCACCCTCACCTCTGACTTTTTTCACTGGGAAGATCAGAGTGCAGACAGGTTGAGTCATTACAAGGGACTATTACGCCAGCCTGTAAGAGAGAATTAAAGACAGGTGTGATTCCATCAATAGCTTCCTGCTTCAGGGGATACTGTTGTTTACATGGCCTATAAAGAAGATTTAGGCGTGATCACCACAGGTTGAGCATTTTTTATCAATATAAAAATACGAGATTTTGGTATCACCTGTAGGCTCCCAGTCAGAGATGGAGTTGCATTTCAGTGTGAAAGGGCCCAAGTCTTTCCATTCTTCAGAAGGAGACTTAGACAGACAGGGCAATGTGGGGGTGGGAGTTTTCCACCAGGAACACCCGCTGGAGCAGAGCTCAGCATCATTGAGATAACGCTCCTGCTTACAGACCAAAACGAAGCGGAGAAATGAAGGGAATCCTCCACTTCGGGAGAGATTGAATTCGTTATCATACTCAGGGTCAGGACCTTGAGACACATAAGCAGTACAATGCAGCTGCTCTGGAGACACAAATTGTGCATATTCAGGCACAATATCACGGCCCATATTCACCATGTCTGTAGCATGAGAAAGAGGAATCTTCCACTCATACACATGCAAAGGAATGGAGGAGCTGTACTGCACAAGCGACATGTAAGCATGTTTCTGACAACCTGGAGGCCATCTGGTGTAGATACTAAACTAATGCCCAGGGACAACATGAGGTTTCTGCCCAAGAGATTAACAGGGCAGCAGTCTGAAGACAGAAAAGCATACTTAGTAGAAAGAGGAGAAGCAGTATCATCGTGGTGGACGCAGGTCATTGGAACTGTGAATCTCTCTGCTTAATAACTACTCCTGAAGCACCTAGAGAATGCATCTATCTACCTGCTAACTTTTGGGGCTGGAAGATCTTTTGTTCTAATTACTGAATGTGTTGCGCCGGAGTCAACAAGAAAAGTAATGTTTCTTAGCCCCTACTGTAAGCACGCTTACTGGCAAAATCTGAAATGGTTCAGTGGCATATTTAGCATATGTTTCAGTGAAAGGTACAAGGTACAAAAGGTGCTTTTGTTTTTGTCTCTAAATGCTGCTTCCACACGTGCTTGTGTGTGTTGGGTTAGTAGAGCAAGCTGTTCTTCATTGCATGTGCTGTGTGTTTGTGCTGTGTTTCCCTCATTCACATCTTTTACTCTTGAATGTTCTATTGCTGTTTCGCCTAGTGTTTGTGTGTGTGTGGTTAGCAAAGCTAGCTGTTCTTCATTGCGCATAGCGTGTGTGTGTTTTACTTACTACTCTTGTCTGCTGCCGCTGGAAGATGGCTCCTTCTCTCTCCACATGCCCCCTCCTCAGTCAGACATCTGATGGGTGCTGGCATCTCGGGCACCGCTGTCATCTTCTCTCTGGGGACAGTCGACAGCCCAGTGTGGTATATGTAGTACTCATCTTTTCCCACCCAAGAACGTCCTTGGCCCTGTCGGCTGCGGCCCCCCTTGCCATGATCTCTTCCTCATCTGTTGAAGCCAGCCCCTCTCTGGTTACGTGACTGTCGTTGTTGTTCATTCTTGGCCAGGTTGGTGACAGTTTTGACCATGGTGAGATGGTCAGAGCGAGCCTGTTTTTCTCTGTTGTCGCTCTTCTTTGTCTTTTCAGCAGTGATTTGTTCTTCTGCATGCTTGGCATGTCGGATGAGCTCGGTGAGGCGGGCATCGCGATAGCCCACACAGCCCTTCTTTGTGGCTGCTGAGATGTGAGGCAGCAGCCCATCCAGGAACCACTTTATCATGTGGCTCTCCCAGAGCTTTGGTGTGTCACCTCTCTCAGTCGGCTCGGTCATGCCACTGTGATCGTTGAAAAGCAGGTGGAGTCTGGTGTAGTTAGTTGGTCACCATCTCATCAGGCTGCTGTCTGCACTCCGATATTTTGGTCATGTCGACTTTTGTTGGAAAAACCTTTTTCAAAGTTGTTCACATTTATCAGCATTTATCACATTTATCAGAGCATTTAGGTATGCCGCATTTTCATCATTTTCCCAGACAGGGTGAGCCTGTCTTGCCTCTCCTTGGCATGCTGAGCAGATTTTGTCGTAGGCGGCTAGTCCCAGTTTCTTCATGAGGAGACGTCTAAGCTCCTGCGTGGTGGGGCTGAACTCTTGAGGAGCTCATCAGAGAATTGTGTGCCAGAGACTGTCAGATCAGGCAGGTGTGCTAGGGCATCCATCATGTCTTTCTGAGTCCATGGTCTATGAACCATCATCAGCCTGCCCTGACCTGCCACTTGCATCATCGGGAGTTCCAGGGCTGTCCCAGGTTCAGCTTTAGCTTTAGCTTTTGCCCCAGCTGTAGTCTCAGCCTTAATGCCGGTCTCTTGCTCTGGCTCCGAGTCACACTCACTTTCCTCAGTCTCAGTCTCAGTCTCTGGCTCTGGCTCTGGCTGGTTTGGCTCTGGGGCATGCTCACTTCGGGTGTTCTAGGAGTGGTGGTGTAGTGAGCCCCCCCTTGTTCCTAGTCCACACTCTCTGCATCGGGTGCTACTGGTGAGCGAGCCAGCAACGGCGGGAGCCCTGGGTGGGGGTTCAGGCAATTCAACTGAGGCCTTAGGTCTCCTGGTCTTGGGTTTGGGTGACCTGGAGTGGTCTGCTGCGTGGTCGGGTTGGCGGTGGGTCTGCCCATGGAGCGTCTGGAATCTGCGGCTCAGGCTGTGGAGCGTCTGGACTCGGGCATGCATCGAGATCAGGATCCACCTTAGGCAGAGAGGGACAGAGAGAGACAGGCTGAGAAGCATCAACATTCTTATCCTTCTCAATGTTTTTACGTTCTTTAGATAATCCCCTCTGTGTTTTCCTTCTCTCCCTTTTTCAAAAATTCAAATTTCAAATTCAAATGTATTTATTTAGAGCCCAAAATCACAAACATCGTTTGCCTCGGAGGGCTTTACAATCTGTACAGTTGTGACACCCTCTGTCCTTAGACCCTCAAACCGGGTCAGGAAAAACTTCAAAAAACCCTTTATGGGAAAAAGAAGAAACCTGAGGAAGAGCCACAGATGAGGGATCCCTCTCCCTGGGACGGACAGACGTGCAATAGATGCAATAGATGCCACATGTACAGAGAACATCATCAGTCATATATATGGAGTTATACATGGGTCGTAATAAAGCTGTAGATAAACTGAGTTAATGGGTTTAGTCCATGTGTGAAGGTATCACAGGTAATGGAAATGAGTCCTGTGAGTCCAGGTGCATCTCTAGATGTCCTCATATGGAGCTCTGGGCCACTTCGACCTTCTCTCCACAACACAGACACAGATCATGTCCCCACCAGGCCAGTGAACCTCAGACAGATGGACCACAACCAGAATCAGTGAGGAACCTGCAAGACTGGAGAGAACAAAGAGGACCGGGGCTCCAGCAGTAACATGCACTTTACAGGACATAAGAGTATTCACATTAACCGCTTTAACACTTTAACCAATTTAACCAATTTAACCACTTTAACTACTTTAACCAGTTTAACCACTTTAGCCACTTTTACCAGTTTATAAGGTGACTCCAGTTTGCACTACTATCATAATACGAGTAGAGGAAGCAAACAAAGAGGAGTTTAAGCCTATAGCAGCATAACTAAGGGCGAGCCTGTGCCCACCCTAACTATAAGCTTTATCAAAAAGGGAAGGTTTTAAGTCTATTCTTAAACACTGACACTGTGTCTGCCTCTTCGGACCCAGACTGGGAGCTGGTTCCAGAGAACAGGGGCCTGATAGCTGAAGGCTCTGCCCCCTAGACTACTTCTGGAAACCCTGGGAACTACAAGTAAGCCTGCGTTTTGGGAGCGCAGCACTCTAGTCGGATGATAAGGAGTTATCAATTCATTAAGATATGATGGTGCCAGACCATGTAGAGCCTTATATGTGAGGAGTAGGATTTTAAAATCCACTCTAAATTTTACAGGGAGCCAATGCAGAGAAGCCAGTACTGGAGTAATATGGTCTCTTTTCCTGGTTCTAGTCAGCACCCGAGCAGCAGCGGCATTCTGGACCAGCTGTAGAGTCTTTAACGACTTGTTTGGGCAGCCTGATAAAAGTGAATTACAATAATCCAGCCTGGAAGAGACAAATGCATGGACTGGGATGGATACCATCTCTCCTAATCAGGCCAGATCTCCCCCAAAAAGGCTGCCAATTATTATACCAGAATCCCATGGCCAAATGAGCATGTCTTGGCTTAAAACTGCATCTGCTGTATCAACACCCTCTGTTTCTGGCACAAGGCTGTTGTAAGCTGCAATTGTATCCTCCAGTTTCCTCTTTTCTTTTGCAAACTCAGTCTTTTATTCCTTTCCAAGATCTTGCTGAAGCTAGAGAGGGTAAGCAAAGATTTCCTCACAAAACATGTGGAGGCCTGCATCCAAAACAGAGATAGATAACTAAGGGGTTTATTTATTTACTGTATTATTGATATTCTAAAATATACAAAAATGACTAAATCCCTAATGCAAAAGTGTGTAATTACATATGAGTCATAGCTGGTACTGGAAGGTCTAAACACCATTTTAGTGTGGTGTTTTGTACCCAAAACGTTTAAATAGGTTTACACTAAAAAAATATACATTTATATATACATTTATTTTATTACCACTAAGATGCAGATGCAGTGTCTGCAGACTGAAGTCATCATGCCTTCCTCATCCAGTCTAGGCTCTGATTTTCTGGTAGCCTCCCTGCCTGCCTTGAAGTTTGATTTACCACATGATGGGCTTCCAGGTGCCTATTCAAACAAGCAATTCCAAAAAGTGATTACATCTTATTCATTTAAGATCTTACAATCTATTAGGAACTTTGGCACATAAAGAAAATGCTATGAGAAAACTGACAGTAAAACTCACAGATTTGACTTTGTCTTGGATCTTTTTCACAAAATCTTCCACATCTGTGTCGTTGGTAATGAAAGTCCCTTCAAAGTATGGGCATTCATCTATCCTATGAAGAAAAAGCAGTTAATTGATGGATATATTATTTAAAGATAATGTCACTGTTGCTTCCGTGCTACTTACCCCTTATGATTGAAACAGTACGTTTTTCTGTTGCCGTCAAGAGACACTGCGACTATGTTTTCTCCGCAGGCAGGACACGAGAAATCTCCAACTGGATGTTATGCCAACCTAATGCATATGATTTCATAATTAAATGGTATATAGATGTCAAAGATCACATGTTAACATGCATAAATTACATAACTTGTGGGGGATAAAGTATGATTAAGTATAACATTTAATTTCTTCTAAATCTTTCTAGTATTTCTGCAAGTTATTGCACAAAATATTCATTTGCCAGTTATACATAAATTTTTTATTATTTATGTAAAATATGCAATGCCCTGCCAGCACGAACAGAGCAACTTTCCAACATCTGAATGAAAGCGTGTCTACTTAGACTAGGTGCGCAGATTTTTAGATCTTCGTATGTGAAGAGAACATCGATAGCAAACACTGTGTGGAAATCAATTGTGCCAGGCCAGTATCCATGAACTAGCAAATCTTTAATCTGTGGTGTCCACTGGCAGTGGCAGACCTCACAGGTCAGCACGGGAACAGAGGTTTATAACGGCCTGTTGAGTCACACAGCAAATGATACGAAAGTCATGATTAAGTCAAGATTATTTTTTGCCCGTAATGACACATTTTCTCCTTTACAAATGCAATGGCAGGAGATGTACTACATAAAAAAATAAAAGGATAATAGTTACTTCTCGTGCTTCTCGTGCTCCCAGGGTCAAGCCCCCCTTTAGTACTTTTCTGGTTGGTCCTGAGGCCAACTTTACCGGTTTTGCTTGTGTAAACAAGTGTGTAAGGTACAGCCAAACCGAACTTATTAAAATAAGGGATGGTTCGGCCACGAGCACAACATTACAAACAGCGGACCTCGGACTCAGAGCCCTGCTGGGCAGACTGCAGCTCTTCCAGATAATTTTGTTTCTCATGGTCTCATGCAGGAAACGGGCCTCCTGCATCTGGAGGTGTAGATGTCCATGGTGGTGGATAGACTGAAGGACCCCACTCACACCGCACACTCCTGAAAGGCACATGGCAGCCCGCCTGGAGTTTGCCAAAATGCACCTGAAGGACTCTCAGACCATGAGAAACAAAATTCTCTGGTCTGATGAGACAAAGATTGAACTCTTTGGCAAGTTAATGCCTAGGCATCATGTTTGGAAGAAACCAGGCACCACTCATCACCAGGCCAATACCATCCCTACAGTGAAGCATGGTGGTGGCAGCATCATGCTGTAGGGGACGTTTTTCAGCGGCAGGAACTGGGAGACTAGTCAGGATAGAGGGAAAGATGAATGCAGCAATGTACAGAGATATCCTGGATGAAAATCTGCTCCAGAGTGCTCTTGACCTCAGACTGGGGTGACGGTTCATCTTTCAGCAGGACAACGACCCTAAGCACACAGCCAAGATAACAAAGGATTGGCTTCAGGACAACTCTGTGAATGTCCTTGAGTGGCCCAGCCAGAGCCCAGACTTGAATCCGATAGAACATCTCCGGAGAGATCTGAAAATGGCTGTGCACCAACGCTTCTGATCCAACCTGATGGAGCTTGAGAGGTGCTGCAAAGAGGAATGGGCGAAACTGCCCAAAGATAGGTGTGCCAAGCTTGTGGCATCATATTCAAAAAGACTTGAAGGTGTAATTGCTGCCAAAGGTGCATCAACAAAGTATTGAGCAAAGGCTGTGAATACTATGTACATGTGATTTCTTAGTTTTTTTATTATAAAAAAAAATTTCAAATTGTCATTATGTGGTGTTGTGTGTAGAATTTTGAGGAAGAAAATGAATTTAATCCATTTTGGAATAAGACTGTAACATAACAAAATGTGGAAAAAGTGAAGCGTTGTGAATACTTTCCAGATGCACTGTACAAATGCAAAGATTAAATAAATAGGATGTTTGCAGATATTTGTCTTTTATTGAGCTCTGTTGGACAAGGGGGAGACAATTTGTGTGGTGATTAACATGTTCATGATATTACATGTAAAGTATCTGCTGCATAAACCCAAGAATCAGTTTAAAGATTTCAAAGAAATTATTATTTTACCTCTTTCACATGTAGTTTCGTGCCAAGTTTAACTTTAACTTTGGAGATTTCTTCCTTTTATTGATCTGTTTCTTCATCCCAGTTTAAAGACATCCTTGAATGTACTAGCCACGTGTTCCATGTTAAGCGTGGTCCCTTTGTTAGTATAACAAACAGAAACTGTATTTGAAAAAGTTTTACCACTGGTCAGCTTGAGAAAGGCTATACGTCCTCTCAGTAAAGTTACTTTGGACAATATACATTAGCAGCTATTTTAGTTTAAAAGGGATCTGGAAGCACATTTACACTTCTTTAACGTTACTTGAAATTACAGAGGATACCAATGTGAAGTCTATAGCTTTTTAACTCCGACTGTATTTACACAGGAGCCATACTTATTTTAATCAAGTATACTTACATCTGAGATGTCAACACAAAATATATTAAACAACCTATTTCTTTTTTCGACATTCATTTTTGCAGTTATTTGAGAGGTCTTAATAGGTTTCTTTTTGTTGCTATCTGCACAGCAGAGTCAAAGAAATATGCAAAACAGATGGATATTGAGGTTGGTCTGAAGCACTTTAGCCTTATGGATATGATGCTTGTCAGTGAAAGAGTTAATCTTGAGAGCAAAGTTAGTAGATTGTAAGCCTGTAAAACAGATTAGAAACAAGACCACATCTTCTGATATTTGTGTCAGAACATCAAAACTTCAATCCAGAACTACTGAGAAAGATTACATTCATAGAAGTGAGAAATGGATTTGACCTCTTTCTTACAGGAAGAAATTACAGGAGGAACATTTAATTTAAATTTATGTGTTAATGTATTACAAGTATGTAGTATGATTGGTGGTTTCATTGGTTATAATGAAAGCTGCCCATTCAAAAATGTTGTTGCCACACTTTCACTAAAATTCATAGAAATAATTATGTTGGTTATGTTCTCCTATTTTAGATCAAAACAAGATCATAATACAGTACAATCACAGTATTAGTGTGATTCTTTTAATGGCTCTGGTGATATAAAAAAGTATCTCAGGGTCAGAGCCAATCAGAGGTGGAGTATGGGTGAGGAAAAAAATAACACAGGATTTCCTCAAGTGTTGCAATGGATACATGACTCCTTTTGGCGGATTGGAATTTCTCTACTTTGACGAACTTTAAAGGGTAAGACATTTATATATTATGTTCCATAGGTAATAGGCCATAAATATGGGCTGTATTTAAGGTTTAAATATGAAAGGTCTTAAAAAAATAGAGAAATCTGAGCATCTCATGCAAGGTAGCTAGTTGTGTTCTCACTGTTGTTGCAGACATGGAGAGACGAAATTTAAAGAAATGTGTGGCATGCCAGGATAAAATCTACGTGGCCTGCAAGAAGTGTCCTAAATGCAAGGCCCAACAGCCACACAAGGAGCGACTTGTTAAAGATAAACAGAAGCTTGCAGCCAATGAAAAGGAGTGGAAAGAAAGAATAAAAAAACTGCAATGGCACACATTTTAGATTCCAGCTTCAAAATGGTAAGCACACAAGGCAACACAACATGAAATACTATACATAATATACAGAGATGATTTAGTGTGTTTCGCCCTATCCTAGTAACAGTCACCCAGGACAAAAAGGGACATTTACATCACAGTGTAATCATAGTTGAATATTTTGCTGGCGTCCAAAGAAAAATATATGTACTAGGGCTGTCCTAAAGGACTCAGAGTACCGCCTACCGATCAGCTCCATAGTTATTGTTTCATTAATTTAAGAGTTCTGTATTTGGTGGTCTACTACACAAACAAACACAGGCTAAAATGTTGAAAATGTAAAAAGGACTCAAAACTATTGTTATTTAAGAGAGTAATATACTTAACATTTAGTTTTTTAAACATTTTTTCTTAACAACCTTTAGTTTAAATAAACTGTACTTCACCATGGTCT
The DNA here is from genome assembly GCA_023238725.1 of Scortum barcoo. Lineage (NCBI taxonomy): Eukaryota > Metazoa > Chordata > Actinopteri > Centrarchiformes > Terapontidae > Scortum > Scortum barcoo. The sequence continues at coordinate 99,083 of CM041545.1, read as the reverse complement.
GTTAAACATATGAATCTTCATATTTTTGTACTGTGAAATCCAGCCTTTATGACTTGTTTTTACTTATTACTGTTTCAGTTGGACTGGCTTGCTGCTGTGGGCTACTTTCCTCTTTTGCTGTTGGGGAAAAGAAATGCAAGAACAACTACACAGCTGATGTCTTGAGTTGCATGCAAATTAAGCTAATTAAGTGTTTATACAAATGTATTAAAGTATGAGTATAACTGTACTGAAAATGTATTTGAATGTTAGGGTTAGATCAATGTCTATAAATTGGTTCGAACATCTGATATTGGAGCTTAAATGTTCTTGTATGTTTCCCCTTTTTTCACAGTGCACAGTGCATTCTTCAGCCAATCAAAAAAAACCCCAAAACAATGAAGATGTTTGGACAGAACAAGGTAGTATGTTGACATCAGTCACCTTCACCTGTTTCATTGGACAGTTTGACAGCTGACAAATTTGACTTGGTGAGTGTTGTTTCCATCATATTTATTGGAAGCAAGCACTTTCAATTTTCATGGAAAGACAGCACTTGAAAAATCTGTGGCCAACATGGCCAGTAATGCTCTTCTGATTATGATTGTGATATTAAGCCTTGACAGACCTACTTCAAATAAATAGGCATTTGTGGACTCTTTGCGGGTGGCGTGTCCACTGCACCTTCTTAAAAAAAAAAAAAAAAAAAAAATCCCACTGAAAATGTGTTTGTGTCATCCTTTTTGAAAGTTGTTACACTCTTTTCATCATATTTTTATTTTGGTAACAATGTTCATTCTACTCTGTAGGGGTATGGGACTACACTGCCATGCCCACATTAGTGAAGTTAAAATACAATAAGCAACTATGGGGTTAAATATTACATTTCCAACTTGGTGAAGATTTGAGCATCACAGAACATTCAAGGCAAACCAATCAAATTTATGTTTTGTTTTGTAACTGATGTTTTTGCAGAATGTCATAGCCAGGCCATGGAAGTGGGGAACAGGACTGGGACTGAGTCAGTGAATGGTGATTTGCAAAAATCTTGGTAAGGTTAGTGTCAATTGAAGCAGTTACAGTATAATTAATCATAATGATGTGTCAGTAAACTTAATAATAATAATAATAATAAAATAAATAATTAAAGTGTTGATTCTGTTTCATGGTGTTTTGGTGTCTGGTTTGGTGCAGATATCACAGAAGACCCTGAAAGCCAAACAGTGAAAGGCATCAACAAGGGTGCAGGTGTGTTTGAAAATTTATTGTTTTAATATCCCCCAAAAACATTTGACTAGGTTGTGATACAGTATATTGACAGACTTACTGTTGGTGGAAAAGGTAGTTTAGATGGCACTAAATTTTAAGTTTGTGACATTACTTCCTCACTTGGGCACTGATGCAATGATTTAAAAACTGAAGAACTTATAGTGCTATTATATAACATGACTGCTCAAGTTAAATTCCCTATTGTATCTTTGATGTGATGCAGGATCTCACTGCCATGGTGTGAACGAGAGAGAGCCAGAAAGTACATCTGTGGATGATGTTGGGCAAGCAGTAATTCATAAAAACTCAGTTCACTGAGATTGTGAATGTAGTCTTACATAATATTTTATTCATTCATTATTTTTATATTATTATAAGTTTAAAAAATGACATGTCAACACAATACTTAATTTACAATGCTACTTTGTGTGGGAAATATCTTATGAAGGTCATTTTGTAAATACATAAAAAAATAAATATAGTTCACCATAAGTCTTAACAGTTTTTGGTTGATAGTGTGTGATTTCTCATCTGAAACGCTGCCCTATCCAAGTTCTTCAAAATCAAATTCAAATTTATTTATTTAGAGCCCAAAATCACAAACATTGTTTGCCTCGGAGGGCTTTACAATCTGTACAGTTGTGACACCCTCTGTCCTTAGACCCTCGAACCGAGTCAGGAAAAACTTCAAAAAACCCTTTATGGGAAAAAGAAGAAACCTGAGGAAGAGCCACAGATGAGGGATCCCTCTCCCTGGGACGGACAGACGTGCAATAGATGCCACATGTACAGAGAACATCATCATCAATCATATAGGGAATTATACATGCTGAGTTCATGGGTTTAGTCCACGTATGAGGTATCACAAGTAATGGAAATGAGTCCGTGAGTCCAGGTGCATCTCTAGATGTCCTCATATGGAGCTCTGGCCACTCGGTCTTCTCTCCACAACACAGACACAGATCATGTCCCCACCAGGCCAGGTGAACCTCAGACAGATGGACCACAACCAGAATCAGTGAGGAACCTGCAAGACTGGAGAGAACAAAGAGGACCAGGGCTCCGGCAGTAACATGCACTTTACAGGACATAAGAGTATTCACATTAACCGCTTTAACCAATTTAACCACTTTAACTACTTTAACCAGTTTAACCACTTTAGCCACTTTTACCAGTTTATAAGGTGACTCCAGTTTGCACTACTACCATAATAAGAGTAGAGGAAGCGAAGGAAGATGTCTATATACAGGCGTGCAAAGGCGTACATAAGAAGTTGTTAAAAATCTACTGAGATAATATTTTTGGAAGTGCGGAGTTACATGGAATTACTGACACTGCATATGTTTTAACACCTAATTTATAAAATTTTGCTCTTCAGGTGTAGCTGTCACAAAAAGTCCTGAAAGCCCCTTTCTGAGATGGGGCAAAAGGAAGCTTCACAGTATGGGTATGTTTTAAGAGTATAGAATAGATTAGAATAATTTTTTATTTTAACTTCAGATGAATTAAATATATTTTTTTAAAATGTGAGTTGAATGTATATGTAAACTATGTATTCATTCACACAACACATGGGTTGAGAAAGGTGGTTAAATATTTGTATAGATTTATAAATTAAACATGCACCTAGATGATGCGTCTCTATGCTCTGTGTTCTGAAAAATCTAGACTGACTGTGACAACTCTTTATAATGAAGTATAATATATATATATAGTATGAGTGATTTTCATCAGAAGTATTTGGAGTTGGATATTCTAGAGATGCACCTGGACTCACAGACTTCATTTCCATTACCTGTGATACCTTCAAACATGGACTAAAGCCAATGAACTCAGTATAGCTACAGTTTATTACGACCCATGTTTAATTCCATAATATGATTGATGATGTTCTCTGTACATGTGGCATCTATTGCACGTCTGTCCGTCCCAGGGAGAGGGATCCCTCATCTGTGGCTCTTCCTCAGGTTTCTTCTTTTTCCCATAAAGGGTTTTTTGAAGTTTTTCCTGACCTCGGTTCGAGGGTCTAAGGACAGAGGGTGTCACAACTGTACAGATTGTAAAGCCCTCCAAGGCAAACAATGTTTGTGATTTTGGGCTCTAAATAAATTATTTTTTTGAATTTTTTGAATTTGATATTTATCATATATTAAACATATAATTGTGAAAGTGGAACAATTCTCTAGTAAACCTGGTTGAAATTCACATACAAATTAATGCTAGTGATGCCACCAGTTATAGTGGTAATGCATTGTGATATTTTCAATTGATATTCAAGTGATATTAATATGTTCAATAACACAGTGCTTCCCTATCAAAAAGAAGATTTCAGTCTGAATCAGATTTACAAAGTTCATTGTAAATTGTCTAATTATTTGTTGAATCAATAAAACATACCTTATGGGGCCATGTTTGTCTTGTATTTCCATCATTGGACTTCACCTTATTGTCATTTGTGGACAGGTTATGTTTATATTTGGAATATGTTGATGGATTGTGCAGTTAGATGATGGTGGCTTTACATGCCAGAGTGATTGGTTTGTTGTTAATCAAAGCTTGTCTTGATTGTCTTGAACAAGTCACGGTTGTAGCCATTTTACTTACAATAACAAAAAAAAGTTGCAATTTTTTATCTACGTAGGTGAACCGTGTGAAGAATGCACTGACAGATCTGCTACATGAAGGACAGAAAAACAAAGTAAGTTTCAGTTTTTATTTCGCAGCAGTTAAATGTGGTATTTACAAGGAATTCCAATACATTTATATAGAGATATATAAGATATATATGTGTGATACACTCGAAACTAAATCGGAATAATTTTTTTCATTAATTATTATGCGTGATCTGTAATAATACTAGAAGTTAATTAGGAAATCGGAGAGTGGAACCAATGAGTCTCGCAGCATTGCTGCCGGGTCCCTAGATCAGGGGCGCTTCCGTCCGGTGAGGTCAGACAGAGATCCGGAGGAGAAGAGAGTGGTTCATGTCTCCTTTCCTAACCTGTATTTACCTGTTTTCTAGGAAAGACCATCCTACAGATAAATCCAATCCAACAAATCTTTTTGTTACTATGGCCTCAGCCGGGACCCGTAACATATGACGCTTTTCTTATAAAGATAGACTTTTACACACCATTTACTGTGGCAATGCAGTATATAATTGGGCCGTTATTGAATTGAATTGAATTTAATTTATTTCGAACTTGTCTATAAATAAAGAAAAACAAGGGAAAAAAAACAAACCAAATAGAAGTAACATCAGATCATCGTATACATACAAGTTAGAAAAAAGGGGTTGGAAGAGGTATACACTTTTTTTGTTATTCCCACCCCTGGTTTATATATATTTATATTGTTGCCAATAGTAAGTAGCAATATCCAGATAAATGTATAATATATATTCATTACCTAAACATCCATATAAATATATAGCATACAGTGGGTACGGAAAGTATTCAGAACCCCTTTAAATTTTTCACTCTTTGTTTCATTGCAGCCATTTGCTAAAATCGAAAAAGTTCATTTTATTTCTCATTAATGTACACTCAGCACCCCATCTTGACAGAAAAAAAAACAGAAATGTAGAAATTTTTGCAAATTTATTAAAAAAGAAAAACTGAAATATCACATGGTCATAAGTATTCAGACCCTTTGCTCAGTATTGAGTAGAAGCACCCTTTTGAGCTAGTACAGCCATGAGTCTTCTTGGGAATGATGCAACAAGTTTTTCACACCTGGATTTGGGGATCCTCTGCCATTCTTCCTTGCAGATCCTCTCCAGTTCCATCAGGTTGGATGGTGAATGTTGGTGGACAGCCATTTTCAGGTCTCTCCAGAGATGCTCAATTGGGTTTAGGTCAGGGCTCTGGCTGGGCCAGTCAAGAATGGTCACAGAGTTGTTCCTGAAGCCACTCCTTTGTTATTTTAGCTGTGTGCTTAGGGTCATTGTCTTGTTGGAAGGTGAACCTTTCGGCCCAGTCTGAGGTCCTGAGCACTCTGGAAGAGGTTTTCTTCCAGGATATCTCTGTACTTGGCCTGCATTCATCTTTCCTTCAATTGCAACCAGTCGTCCTGTCCCTGCAGCTGAAAAACACCCCATAGCATGATGCTGCCACCACCATGTTTCACTGTTGGGATTGTATTGGGCAGGTGATGAGCAGTGCCTGGTTTTCTCCACACATACCGCTTAGAATTAACGCCAAAAAGTTCAATCTTGGTCTCATCAGACCAGAGAATCTTATTTCTCATAGTCTGGGAGTCCTTCATGTGTTTTTTGGCAAACTCTATGCAGGCTTTCATATGTCTTGCACTGAGGAGAGGCTTCCGTCGGGCCACTCTGCCATAAAGCCCCAACTGGTGGAGGGCTGCAGTGATGGTTGACTTTGTGGAACTTTCTCCCATCTCCCTACTGCATCTCTGGAGCTCAGCCACAGTGATCTTTGGGTTCTTCTTTACCCCTCTCTCTCTTAAAATTTAGATCTCCCCTTAGATTATAGCCTCCCTCTCTTTCTGTGAATATATTTTTTGGTAGTAGATTATTTCTTACTTTGTACATTATCTGTGCTGTTTTGAATTTAACCAGATCCATAAATTTCAGTGTGTGTGATTTTATAAACAGCGGGTTTGTATGTCCTCTGTATCCAGCATTGTTTATTATGTATGTATATATGTCCTTATTGCTTTTTTTCTGAATCGTGCATATAGGCTGTAGAGTGCTTTTGTAGATGTTTCCCCAGACCTCCACACAGTAAGACAGATACAGTAAGAACAGTGAGCAGTATAGAGTATGTAATGATTTATGATCCAAAATATGTCTTATTTTCCCAAGAATTGCAGAATTGCCAGCTTTGCTCGCACATGACAGGTCTGTAGTTTGTGAAATGGCGTCTATCTCCTGTTTTAAACAGTGGTATCACTTTTGCTATTTTCATTTTGTTCGGAAATGCACCTGATTGAAAAGACAAGTTGCAGATGTGGGTTAGTGGTTTTACAATTTCTTCAATAACGTTCTACACTGTTGTCAATATCGTTCCAATCTGTAGAGGTTTTGTTTTTATAATTTCTTACTATCTCCATGATTTCTTTTTCATCAATTGCTTCTATAAAAATTGTACTTTGGATTCTGTCCCCCAAATCTTCTACACCCCCAAATTCTGTTGTCTCTGGTTTCTCTAGTTTTGCTGCTAGTTCTGGTCCCACATTTACGAAGAATCTGTTAAAACCATTTACCACCTCTTCCATATTATTAATGCTCTTGTCGTTTTCAGTGAAATATTCTGGGTAATTTGTATTTTTGGATTGGTTTCTCACAATGCCATTTAAAACATTCCATATACCTTTAATGTTATTTTTATTTTTTTCCAGTAACTTTATTATAATAGTCTTTCTTACATATTCTCATAATATTAGTTAATTTATTTTTATATTTTTTATATTTTGTCTCTGCCTCTATAGTTTGATGCTTTATGAATTCTCTATATAATCTATTTTTCTTTTTGCAGGTATTTTGTAGCCCCTTGGTGACATACGGACTATTTGCATGTTTATGTTTATTACTGTATTTCTTTATAGGACAATTTTTATCGTATAGTGAGTTGAATATTTTTAAAAATTCCTCATATGCTTTATTGATATTTTTCTCTTTATAAATAATCTTCCAGTTTTGTCTGCAAGTCATTTTTCAGTGCATTCATGGCTTCCTCTGTTTTCACTCTTATACAGCTGAGGTAAATTTATATGAAGTTAAATGAATAGCTTGGATAATAAGCCCTCCAGCAACAGGGGGATCAGCATTCTGTATTATTTGACCCAAAGTGTCAACTAATATCTTAATATCTTAAAAGAGAAGTCACATTTTTGTTCCACAAAATTAAAAACGTTACCCTGTCTAAATACTATGGGGGCACTATTTAAAGTTTGATAAAGTATGTTAAAAAAAAAAAAACATTTACTGTGGCAAGACAACAAAAATGTCTCCTCAAGTCACAGAATATGATGAAAGCCAGACATTTCAGATGCATAATTTTATATACACAAAGCATCCTATACTGATTTAGCTACTCATGAAAAAACAAAGCAACCAGTATTTCAGATACCTGCCCAGTGATGACATAATATTCATATTACTCCATACATTATCCAGTGACTATATCTCCCAGTGTATCAAACCAAGGATGAGTAAATTGGATTACCCACCATCATGTCTTTGACTTCTTAAATAGCAAAGAAATACTAATGAATGTTTTTGTGTATTTAATGCCGCAGAGTGCTTACGTTTGTTTTTTGTTGTTCTACAGATATATTCATGATGATGACACCTTTTTGGGCCTTGCACCTGTTCCAAGAGATTTTCTTGAAATATTTTGAATGAATAAAAACAGTGTTAAAAAACATGCTTTATTTATTTTTTATATAGAATACTCTTTAACAGATGGAATGATTTATAGAAAAGGTTGGTTTGAGAGATGGCAGTTGGTGTAATGTTTCAGTTCACATTTATGCTATATTGAAGAGTGGAATTTGCTATACATCTTCAGAAAGACAAGCTTGCGTTAGATGTAAATCATATTAATCTTGCAACTATTCAGAAAAGCCAACTCCATTGTAAATGTATAGATATAGATAAAACGAGTTAACAACACGCAAAGTGCATTGATATAGTGATCTGTGTGGAACACCTGTGAACAGATCAGATAATAACAGCTGCACCCGGGCTATAGAGACCACATACAGAACAACATAAAAATGCTTCATAAAGAAAAACACGCTGGCGTGTAGCTAGAATGAATAGAATAGTTCTGAATGACTTAATCTGTGGCTATGACTTGAAACACAAAAAACACGTTTGCGATCATTAACCTCTTAACCAGCATAATTAATCAAACAGATTCAGTCAGCAGGAAGTGCTGGCACAATGTCCTTTTCAGGCAGTGCTACAGTGAGCAGGCCACTCTTCGTTCATGGAGAAACTCAGCAGTGCGCGTGAATTATTTTTAAAGCAACACTATGTTCCAGCATTGACAAAGAAATGAAAAATCGTTTAGATTCTATGCAATTTATAAACAAAACACAAGGGGGGTAGATGCCTACTTACGTCCCTCATTTTAAGATATATTATAACTTATGACGTCACTTGGGAATGCCCACTGACGTGGTGTATGTTATTACCTACTTTTTTCAGGGCCTCAGCTGTGTGGTGTGTTATGGGACAGTACAGGTTGCTGAGGCCTGTAAATCTGAGATCATAACATGTCTTCCCTCTTTTTATAAACAGATATCTCCTCACAGCTACAGCAGATGGCCATTCAAACAGTGCTCATTATGTCCTAAACATCAGCTATCAGTGGAGACACAAGATAGGCTACAGGGCGAATCATAGAGTAATTCTTTAGGTTAAATCGGCCAACACTGCTGCCCTAAATCACCTCTCATCTCCAGAAAAATAACAAAGAGCAATTGTTCAATTCATAACAGCACAGCGTGTGACAGCACATTATAGGAGAGCAAAAAAATAAACGGAAACTATATGTTGATTAAAAACATTATTTTGATACGTCACAAACCAACGTAATCTGGAAGAAAATATGTTTCCTTACAAAACGTAATTGAGAAGGCCGTTTGGTTGTGTAGGAACGTAATTTGTGTAGGAAAGTAATTTGTAGGAGACAGGGTTGGTTTAACAACATCTTGAATATGCTGCAGTCAGAATTAAAACACTCTGAAATGTTCATTTGTGTGTAGAGGGTGTCGCATCGGTTTTCTTCTCATCCAATGTCAGTTGACTTCCCCGAGGAAGGTGGGGAGGGTGACTGTGACCTTGCACCTTGATATACAATTGAGGGGCTGTCAAACTCCTCTTTTGTTCTTTGATTGATTTGAAAATAAAAATTGATCTATTGACTGTGGATCTCAGACCATGTGCTTGAAACAATAGTGGGCCTACATGGAAACTGAAAAGCCTGACCAGAATCAGCAGAGGGGTTTTACAGTCCTTTGTTCAGAGAAGTGCGCCAAATTCCAACATCTTACCAAACCAAACTTTACACATAGGTGTAAAGTTTGGTTTAAAATCAAACTCTGGCTTCTCACTGGACAAGCTCCATGGAAACCTCAGGGGTTACCTGTGACACAGTGATGATGTCACACAGGTGATATTAGCTGATGCGCCCTACTCCTCGCTGCTTTTCCCAAGTGCCGTTGTTGCTGCAAGAGCCCCTCCAGGCTTTTCTCCTTTGACTCTGGCCGTTGAAAGGGAGCATAAGTCTCAAATGTTTTTTTTTCCTTCATTTATTTTTGCTTTAATTTTTGGCCAAAAGATTGTTGCCGGATCTGAAAATCAGCTGAGCATTAGCTGACCAGAGGACGCCGTACTCCACGTCCCATCTCTCCTCATAAAAGTCAACTCTGCCGCTTTTTCCCACTGCTGCCAGGGAAACCAGCCTGCCGCAATCAGCTGAAGAGCGAAGGGAAACAGTTCATCACCGCTCAGCCAGCGATGCACTGATGGAACAAATCCATCCATTCATCCATCTCCCTCCGCTTAACCCGGGACCGTGTCGCAGAGGCAGCAGTCTAAGCAGAGATGCCCAGACTTCCCTCACCCCAGACACTTCCTCCAGCTCTTCCAGGGAGGATTCCGAGGTGTTCCCAGGACAGGCCAGCCAAAAGACATAGTCTCTCCAGCGTATGTCCTGAATGGGTCTTCCTCCGGGCCTCCTCCGCCTCCTCCGCCAGTGGGACATGCCTGGAACACCTCGCTAGGGAGGCGTCCAGGGGGCAGTTTCATACACAGTTGAAACAGTTTTTGCATGCGTTAGGTTATTATTGCTATATCAAATAGTCAAAAAGTTGTCTTTTTATATCATCTTCAAGCAGAAGTAGGCAATTTATTTGAAAATGATTTTTAGTCAAATTCTAACTTACTTAAGTGACCGACTTAACAATGTCAACAACCTGTTAAGGAGGATGGCAACGCCTGCTGATTGTTGATCACCCCAATTTGTTTTCCAAATCTTCATATCACTATAATCTGAATGAGTCTCTAGTAAAACATCAAGTTAGCATTTTTTCCATCTACAAAATATAAAGATTCCTTTTGGTACTGTTTTCAATACCTCTTCACTGTGTTATCTGTATCTTTACATTTGATATGTACTCTTCTGCCCTCAGCTATGTGGCTCTACACAGCCTAGACAGCGAGCTAAACAGAATAATCCAGGAGTCTGAAGAGGCTTTCAGAGCGTTTACTTGAACCATATTTCTTTTTTGTGAAACTGAAAAATACAAACAATAAAGATATGTTTCAATCTACAGTATTCTCATTTTACACATTCAAATAATTTATCAAAAACTAATCAATATTTCCACTGTTCTAGCATCACACCGTTTCATTAAGATTGAACAAAGTCAACCAGCTCAGTTATGTATAAACCTAGTGTAAAGTTTTCTCAGGATTGCTTGCTAGCATAACATTTTTCAAAACTTAGCCTCGTACACAATTACAAGCATAAACATCTGAACCTAAAGTTACATTAATACATGTAGTTGAACTTAGTTGCAAGATAAACTTACAGATTCTACAGATCCTGTATCAAGCGCATGCAGCGAGCGACACGAACAGCATGTATTTTGCCGTCTTCTACCGCTTTGCACAATGATGAAACTGAAAGTAAACTTACTCGACTTAAACAACAACACCCAACCTGGCCAATAGATGGCACAATTTCACCACATAAAGGCGACATTAACTACCAACCTGAGAACAGAATACTCCCCGCCTGACATCTTTAGGATGTCACCCAAACAAACTTACGTAAAATATTTGAAAAGGATATCAAATCAGTCCACAATCTCTTAAACAGTGTCCTTAGACACCAGAAGGATGACTTCATTTATAGGGCGTAAGAAGAGTCTATGTTCACCCTTACGCACGACTTTGACCACTATCTTTCTGACTCTGCCATCCTCACTGGGAAAAGTTTTGTTGACGATTCCGAGAGGCCAATCGTTCCTCTTCTCCTGACCATCCTTCAGCAGGACCACATCTCCTTCTTGTAAATTTGGTCTTGGTGTCCGCCATTTACGTCGATCTTGGAGCCCACTGATGTATTCCTTTCACCATCGCGCCCAGAAGACCTCAGCCAAGTACTGCACGCGTCGCCGCTGCCCTCTGAAGAGATCATGACTTTCAAACTGGCCTGGTGGCACTGGTGGCATGCCGTACTTTTGCGTGAGCAGTATGGCAGGGGTAAGAATCACAGGGTGCTCTGGATCTGTGGAAACTGTTGTGAGGGGCCGGTGCATTCACTATTGCTGTTACTTCAGCCATAAATGTTACCAACACCTTGTGAGTGAGCTTTGCACGCCCATGTTGCAGTAGCATCGCATTCAGGATCCGGCGGGCAACTCCAATCATGCGTTCCCAGGATCCGGCCATGTGTGATGCATGTGGAGGATTAAACTGCCACTGGCAACTGTTGTCCTCAAGATAAGTGTCAATGTTTTTGTTATGGCATCCCCTCTTGTCAATTTGCAGCTCTTTGCAGGCGCTCACAAAGTTGGTCCCACAATCAGATCTGAGCAGCTTCGCAGCACCCCTGATGGCAAAAAAACGGCGCAGAGCATTGATGAAAGATGATGTGTCCATTGATTCTATGATTTCAATATGTATGGCACGTATACTCATGCAAACGAAGATGACCGCCCATCTTTTGGTCTCCGCGTGACCTCCCCTTGTCTTCCTTGCTGTGATGGGCCATGGACCGAACACATCCAGACCCACATATGTGAATGGAGGGTCTGAACATAGTCTGTCCTTAGGCAGATCGGCCATGATCTGCTCTTCTTCTTTGCCCCGGAGCCTGCGGCATGTGACGCAATTGAAGATCGTGCTGCTCACAGCTCTCTTTCCTCCCACAATCCAAAATCCAGCGGCTCTAACCGCCCCTTCCGTGAAATGTCTGCCCTGGTGGCACACTTTTTCGTGGAAGTGTCTGACTATTAGCTCAGTCACATGATGTCTTCCTGGAATAAGAAAAGGATGCATTTCATCCAAAGTCAACTGTGCTCTTTTCAGCCGACCTCCCACTCTAAGAAGTCCACTAGTGTCCACAAACGGCCACAGCTTGCTAAGCGGGCTTGACCTTTTTACAGGCTCATGCCGTTCCAAACGTTCTAAGTCATCAGTAAATATCTCTCTCTGAACAGTACGGTGACAGGAACAGGACTGTGACTTTGGCCTGATGAAGCTGTTCTTCACCAAGGTTCAAGTTACATTTATGCCAGCCGTGACAGACATTCTCTTTCCTGTCTTTGAAGCACTTGGCAATGTGCTGCAGTCTAGCAATAGCCTTTAGTAGAACGTTCCAACTAGAAAATCTTTCAAATCTAGCACTTCTTAATTTACCTTCCAACAGAGTGGTGGTACAGGTCATGACCTCTGGCCGCAATTCTGGATCTGTGTCGGGGTCAACAAGGTCGAAGGGCACCCCCTGTGTTTGACTTTGCCTCGAGTCTCTGAGGAAAGCAGGTCCACAGCCATGTAGAGAGAGAGAGCTGGTCAGCGGGCAGTGCTCTCGTGGCATGATCAGCTGGATTTAGATGAGTAGGCACAAAACGCCACTGGCGTGCCTGTGTGGATCGCCTGATGCGTTCCACACGGTTATGGACGTAGACATAAAAACGTCTCTTCTCATTAAAGATGTAGCCAAGCACCACCTTTGAGTCTGTAAAAAAGCTCACTTCGTCAACATCAATGTTTAGCTCTTCTTAAACTAATTCTGCTACTTCCACAGCCAGCACTGCAGCGCAGAGTTCCAATCTTGGGATGGTGGTGTCTGGTTTTGGAGCAAGTCTCGCTCTACCAAAGAGGAAGCCCACTTCACTGTAACCATCAGCGTTGGTAAGCTTCAAATAGGCAACAGCACCCACTGCTTTTATGGATGCATCACAGAAAACGATAATCTCTTTCCTCTGCGCTGCAGACGAGGGGATAGAGGTGTACATCCTTGGGATACTCAGTTGCTGTAAGTGCTTTAGAGAATCTTTCCATCTTTCCCACACATCCTGTCTTTGCTTTGGCAGCTGTTTGTCCCAGTCACAGACATAAGAAGAGATGTCTCTCAAAATGGCGCGACCTTCAATGCTGACGGGCACTGCAACGCCGAGGGGGTCAAACAGGCTGTTGATGACCGATAGCACCCCACGCTTTGTAAATGGTTTGTCACTGGTTGTCACCTGAAACATAAGCAGGTCTGTGGACAGGTCCCATCCTAAACCTAGGGTACGCTGCATAGATGGCGTATTTTGTCCAAGATCCAGCAGGCCCTTGCAGCCCAGTGGCTGCAGGGCCTGGAAAGGCGCTTGTGATAATCGAACTGTTGGATGAAATCTTGTGCAGTCGTATATTGGATTGTGCAAGCATTTTCCGTGTTCTGTGCAGCACATCAATAGCCTCAGTCTCTGAAGAGAACGATTTCAGTCCATCATCCACATAAAAGTGGTGTTCAACGAACATCCTTGCATCGCTTCCATATTCTCCCTCGCCTTCGATGGCAGTTCTTTTTAGCCCATAGATGACAACTGCTGGTGATGGGCAGTTTCCAAATACATGCACCCTCATTCGAAACTCTGCAATGTCTCCATCCAGGTCGTGGTTCTGAAACCACAAAAACCGAAGGTAATCTTCGATGTTCCTCTTTGACGATGAAGTTGTGGAACATTTGTTCCACGTCTGCCATCACTGCGTAAGGTTCAAGTCTAAATCGAATGAGCACCCCGACCAGGGTGTTATTGAGGTCTGGGCCCTTCAGCAGCACATCATTAAGAGATATGTTGTTGCATTGAGCACTCAAGTCAAAGACTACCCGGATCTTTCCGGGCTTTTGCGGATGGTAAACACCAAAGCTCGGAAGATACCAGCATTCCTGATCAGCACGAATGGGAGAAGCGTGTTCTGCATGGCTCTTGCTAAACAACCTCTCCATAAACTCCACATAGTGATCTCTCATTTCTGTGTTCTTTTCTAGTGTCCGTCGGAGGGACATTAGACGATGGACAGCATGACCTCTGTTGTTGGGCAGGCGCTGTCGAGTGGAACGAAAAGGGAGTGGAGCTACCCAATTATTAGCCTCATCTTTGTGGAATTCTCTGTTCATGATATCCAGAAATATCTGGTCTTCTCCAGAAAGTGCCAGCTTATCGTCATCTGCTGTTTGCTTGAAGATGAGTTTGCCTACATCATCTTTAGTCTGAATCTTTTCACAGGGGGAGCAGGTGTCTGTGAATCTCTCCCTAATATGAATTCTGCTCTCACAGGGGGTGAGAAGACTGGGTCGCCCATTTTCAAGTATGCTTGTCTTGAAAGAGCTCACAGTGGGTTTATGAGCTCCTGTGAGGCAAACATCCCCTATGATAACCCACCCTAGATCAAGGCATTGAGCGTAAGATGCGTCGTGTGGGCCGTTCACCTGCTTCCGTACTTTGTGTGCCCGAATGATATCCCTTCCTAGGAGGAGAAGGATCTCTGCAGAAGGATCCAGTTGGGGTATCTGGGACGCGATGGACCGCAGATGAGGGTGATGGGCAGCAGCCTCAGGAGTCTGTATCTCTTTCCTATTGTCAGGAATCTGGTTACATTCAGTAAGCGTCGGTAATGGCATGGACACCTTCCCTTGCATCCCCTCAATGATGATACCATTGGCTCTTCTTCCACTGGTGATCGCTGTGCCAGAGCATGTCTTCATTGTATACGGTACAGCTTCACATTGTATATCAAACATGTCAAAAAAGGAAGACCTTGCCAGTGATACATTGCTCTGGTCATCTAACATTGCATACATTTTCTTCCTCTTTTCAGGGAACTTGGTTGGATAAACATAGACCAGGCAAATTTTCGAGCATGACTTTGCTTGTAGCCCATTTCCGCATACCTCAGTGCAGCTAGATGAGGTTTCGATGGAGTTTGGGTTGTCCGGCTCCCCGCCTTGACCCTCTGCAGGTGTCTTTGGGTCTTTTGCCAACCAGGGTGGTGGGCCAGCATGCAGTGCTGACACGTGAGTATTGCTGTTGCACTCTGAACAGTGAATCACAGTCTTTACAGTCCTTGGCCCTATGCTTTGCAGATATGCAACATCTGTAGCAGATTGAAAGCTCTTTGAGTAAACCTTTTCTCTCCTCCAACGTCTTCATTCTGAAGCCCCTACATTTTGCGAGTGAATGTGGCTTCTTATGAATCGGGCATTGTTTATCTGGGTCAAGAGGCGGTGTATTAGCGTTTGCATCGGGTGTGTCAATCTCTGTTTTGTTTGCTGTAATGGGTGTTCTAATCTTTGTCTGCTTTGCTGGTGCCCTTTCTGCTTTGGAATGCAGTGTGCTGTAGCCTCCTAATATAAAGCTGGGGTCTGTTTTAATTTCAGCATGACTGTTCACAAACTCAACAAAATAAGAAAAGGGTGGATAAATGGCATTATGTTCTTTCTTGTATCTTGTTCCTTGCTTGATCCATGCCTCTTGAAGATTATTTCGGGAGCTTTTCTACTATGGGGTTTATTCCTCTTGATGTATCAAGAAAACTGAGGCCTGGAAGATAACCCTCATTCTTCACTGCTTGCAGCTCAAGAAGAAGGTCAGCAAGTTCTTGCAGTAGATGGTTGTCTTTGTAGAAGATCTTGGGGAAACTCTCCAGACGTTTGAACAGGGATGCTTCAATGGCTTGTGATGAGCCATAATTTTTGTCCAGCCGTTGCCATAGACGCCGGAGGCCTGTCTCTGGATTGTTCACGTGGACTGCTCTAATCCTCAAAGCATGTTGAAGCGACTCCCCATCAAGCCACTTTGTGAGTAGATTAAGCTCCTCGCTAGCCTTTAGGTTTAGTCCTTGGATGCCATTGCAGAACATAGACTTCCAGGATATATACGTCTTTGGTTTGTTGTCAAAGACCTTGAACCCGGAGGTCAGAAGATCACGGCGTGCGAGGTAGGTGGCGAGATCTGAGATTTCTGTCATTCTGGACATTGATCTGCTCTGTGAACATGTGTTGTCTGTTCTGGTATCTTTGTTAAAAACAGGTTGAGCTCGAGAAGGCTGCCATCTAGCTGAGGTCCTTGAAGCCCACCCAGGGGTATACTGAGTGACTGGTTGTGGCACACCGTGGTACAGCTTATGTGTTTCATTGTACTCAGGCTGAGATTCTTCCTGGGGCTTTTCTTCCCTCTTGAATTCAGGCTCATAGCAAAAATGAGTTTTAATATATTCTTCGGTTCGTTTGTCTGGCTCAGGCTTTATTACTGGGATAGCTGGAGTGGTCAACTCCCGGTCATCAGGTTCTTCAGCTGCTGCCTCAAGGACTCTTGCTGCAGTGAGAGCTGCTTCAGCCTCACCCTCCTGCTTTAGAGCATTCAGCCTTGCTTCAGTCCGTGCCTTTTCAACCTCAATATCGATTTGGCGTTTGGCAAACTCGGCTTTGGTGTGGGCAGCTTCAGCTACAGCCCGTGCTTTGGCCGCAGCCAGACTTGCACTTGACTTACTTGACCGGCGTGAAGTCGACGTTTTAGCTGATCCACACTCTGACCTAATCTCGAACTGGGAGATAGGAGGGGTACCATCTGCATTGGACATTTTAACTGGTTGGAGATGTAGCTCTTGGTGATGAACTTGATGTGTTGACGAATCTTTTCACTCTTCTGCCCTCAGCTATGTGGCTCTACACAGCCTAGACAGCGAGCTAAACAGAATGATCCAGGAGTCTGAAGAGGCTTTCAGAGCGTTTACTTGAACCATATTTCTTTTTTGTGAAACTGAAAAATACAAACAATAAAGATATGTTTCAATCTACAGTATTCTCATTTTACACATTCAAATAATTTATCAAAAACTAATCAATATTTCCACTGTTCTAGCATCACACCGTTTCATTAAGATTGAACAAAGTCAACCAGCTCAGTTATGTATAAACCTAGTGTAAAGTTTTCTCAGGATTGCTTGCTAGCATAACATTTTTCAAAACTTAGCCTCGTACACAATTACAAGCATAAACATCTGAACCTAAAGTTACATTAATACATGTAGTTGAACTTAGTTGCAAGATAAACTTACAGATTGTCCTGTATCAAGCGCATGCAGCGAGCGACACGAACAGCATGTATTTTGCCGTCTTCTACCGCTTTGCACAATGATGAAACTGAAAGTAAACTTACTCGACTTAAACAACAACACCCAACCCAACCGGCCAATAGATGGCACAATTTCACCTTACCACATAAAGGCGACATTAACTACCAACCTGAGAACAGAATATGTACTATCCAATTTAGTTTGTTGTTATTGCAATGTACCCAGCATTTCAAGGCTGTAAGAATCTCTTTTATTGTTTTTGGAAAGGACATTCTGCGACTGGACACTGTAATAGCTGTAATTGGAGATTTTTTAAAAATGTGTTTTAATTTAATTACTTAACAAATTACATAGTCTCATTTTCAAATTTCCGGTCAGCTTTTAGCATTGACTTAATGTAGGTTTCTGTGAAATGTGTGTGCTTTTTAAAATTCTCAAACACGCGTGAACGTCTGTGATTCTGTTGAAACTATAGTCCTACTTTTATGCTGCCATCAGTTTGTTGCAGGCCCAAATTCGGTCCTGTCAAAGAAGACACCACCAGATCTATCTATGTAGGTTTTTCCAACATCTTTTGGTGTATCAGCCTTTAATCAGAGCATACCTGCTAAGCCTGAGATTCCCCATGCCCCCCAGTTGTCAGTGCACCAGTGCAGTGCAGTGCATTGCATAGATACACGTACTGATTTGCAGATGTGCAAATATTGTCCCTGACTTCACATTTTTTGATGCAGATGTGTGAATGTGTTTTGCATTTTCATTGCAGCAACTGTAGAAAAAAAAACTTAAACTTAAAAATTAAAGAATTAAAGCAAAATACAATGCACATTATATTTCTGTTTACTTATGTATTTACTGGCATATTTGAATAAAAAGTCCCTGCGAGCCAGATAAACCCCAGTATACTGTTATAATGCCAAAGGTGGTCTGTCATTGCTACCATCAGCTTGTGTAAGCAATGATACATTTTCATTTGGCATGAAAGAAAAAGATGCCTTGTACCTCTTCAAATCAAAATTTCAAATTTATTTATTTAAAGCCCAAAATCACAAACATTGTTTGCCTCGGAGGGCTTTACAATCTGTACAGCTGTGACACCCTCTGTCCTTAGACCCTCGAACCGGCCGAACCGGGTCAAGCAAAGGAATAACAGTGCTTTACATTTATTGACTGTTCTGTGCCTCCCTCTTCTGGGCAACACTGAAATTATGCAATACACCCAGTCACTTTATTTTCCATATTGTCAGTTGATTTGAATGTGGCATTCACTTCATTTATTTGTTTAATTTGATTTTAATTTTAGACTGTGTGAAATCTCCCCTACATGGCAACTGGGCAACCAGAGTTTAAAACCAGTTAGAATACTGCTCATTTAAATGACGTAATAAATTACAGAAATTATGTCAAAGGGAGATGCGACAACATCCAAAGAACTGCAGGCCTCACTTGCCTCAGTTAAGGTCAGTGTTCATGACTCCACCATAAGAAAGAGACTGGGCAAATGAAAAGAAAAGAGAGGAGTGAGTAGTAATTGAGTTGCTAAACAATAGCATTTTCTGCCTGTCTTGATTGCATCAAGGAATACGATTGTTTTTATTTATTGCCTTTTCCATACTCCTGCCAGAACAGCTAGACTGAAGAAGCCATTTTAGCAGCACATAAAGAAAGTGTTTGCATCCAATTATCTCCTTTCATCTGCGTTTATATAAAACACAGATCAAACTATTTAGAGCAAATATGCTTATCAGCCAATACCGGTGGCCGATCAATTGACGTGAAGAAATTCAAAATTCAAATTTATTTACAGCCCAAAATGACAAAACATACAGTGGTGTGAAAAAGTGTTTGCCCCCTTCCTGATTTCTTATTTTTTTGCATGTTTGTCACACTTAAATGTTTCAGATCAAACAAATGTAAAATTAGTCAAAAACAACACAAGTAAACACAAAATGCAGTTTTTAAATGAAGATTATTATTATTAAGGAGAAAAAAAATCCAAACCTACATGCATGGCCCTGTGTGAAAAAGTGATTGCCCCCTAAACCTAATAACTGGTTGGGCCACCCTTAGCAGTGGCAACAACTGCAAGCGTTAAGCTGCGATAACTTGCAATAAGTTTTTTACAGTGCTGTGGAGGAAATTTGGCCTACTCATCTTTGCAGAATTGTTGTAATTCAGCCACATTGGAGGGTTTTCGAGCATGAACCGCCTTTTTAAGGTCATGCCACAGCATCTCAATAGGATTCAGGTCAGGACTTTGACTAGGCCACTCCAATGTCTTCATTCAAAGAAATTATGATGTAATATGATAGAGTAAGAGAAAACTTTATTTTTTTCACAGGCTACCAAGAAGATAAAGTTATAATGAGCTCCTTGTTTACCAGCTGCAGCAATAAACACGTACTCAGTAAGACTAAGCAGAGACCTCACATACACACATGGACAAAATTGCAAAACCCACAAAGGTCAGAGAGAATAGGGGGACACCTTCCATCAAACTCGACTTGACAGGTCCCCTTTCGACCCCTAGGTCATAAATCAAGCTTGACAGGTTGAACTTTTAGACACCACCCCCCCCCCCCTCCAGTTTCCTGGGTCCGTGCATCTCAGGGGATTATCGAGTGATTTATGACCCTAACATACTTTTGCAGACGCATGGGAGCGCTCACAGAAAAGTGGAAAGACTAAAAGATGAATATGAACAACACATCTCTACCCGAAAATTATTAGCGAGACCCCGCCATGCCGTCGCATCCGCGGTGCCTCGCCCGGTATCACCGGCGCTCCTAAGAAGAGAATGCTCCACGTGCGTCGGCTACAAGCCAGAGCCCGATACTCCTCAATAAAGTCATCAGACTGCAATGAGAAAAAACACACACATGCAGCTCCCTCAAAAGACTTTCTACATCAGTGATAAAGCAATATAAGTTTCAAAAAGAATGACTATTATCCCCGTCAACATGATCTTGGTAGACTGCAAAGAGCAAACACACACACACAGCTGAGAGCCTGTAATGACGACGAAGGATCAAAACCACACATACACACATACACACGTACACACACACACACACACACAGTCGGGAGCCTGTAATAATGACGACGTACACACACACACAATGGGATGACGACGAAGGATCACACACACACACACACACACACACACACACACACACACAGCACCCTCAAAAAGACTTTCTACATTGGTGATAAAGCAATATAGGCTTCATAGAATGACTATTATCCCCGTCAACATGATCTTGGTAGACTGCAAAGAGCAAACACATACACACAGTCCCCCTTAAAACTTTCAGCATCCGTTGTAGAAGTACTTTAGAGGCTGTGTTAGATCATTCATCTCCACCTATTGACCTCGGGAGAATGTTAAGAGGAAGCAGACACCCCTCCAAAATTTCAGTCTCAACAGTAAAGCCATTAAGCAGTCAAACAAGGTCTCTCACACCACGAGAAAGTGTGCAACCCCCAAAGATCCAGAGTCAGCAGTAAAGCAGTATAGTTGTTATACATAACCCCCCTCCTGATCTTTAATCTTCATCTAATGAAGTCACCAGACTGCAAAGAGAAAATACACACATACACACCCTTATCAAACTTTAAGCATCTACGGTGTCATACAATCATCATTGCCATTAACATGAGCCTGTTGGATTGCAAAGAAACGATAAGATAAGATAAGATAAGATAAGATAAGATAAGATAAGATAAGATCTTAGATCTTTTATTGATCCCACAGTGGGGAAATTCCACTGTTACAGCAGCTCAAAACAAGTAAAAGAGACATTAAATAATAGACAAAAAAACACACAAGGACACAAAAAACAGTATGTACAATAAATATTGAATAATATATAATAACAACAGAAAAAGAAAGAAACAGAAACAGTATTTATATACACAGCCTCACCCAGTTAGATGTGCTGTGGTGAGGTGTTATTGCACAGGTGAATATGGATATGTAGCAGATTCCCTGCAAAGATTCAGCATCAGTGATAAAGCAGTATAGTTGTTATACATGGGCCCGTCTGGTCCATCATCACCACCAAAGTGAAGCCACGAGACTGCAAAGAGAAAACACACACACAGACTCTTTATCAAACTTTAAGCATCCGTCATAAAGCATTTTAGGGGGTGAAACATCAATTCCCATAAACATAATCCTGACAAAGACAAAACATTCAGATTTTATAACGTACGCAAACGCAGCAATGCTTAAAAACCCACGGCTCAGGTGTAGAGACAACAGAAGCAAACCAGGAGAGAAAAACCAAGAAGAAGAACATGAGTAACTTCAACCAGTCATCAACTCTTCCAACCATTGCATCCTCTGATGAAGAACCTACATATCCTGGTAAGTTGTAATTTCGCCTCCTATATTTTTTATTTAAACAGTACAGTAGTATGGTACGTGAAAATTCATTCAGCAACGTGTTTGTCTCTTTCATTTATAGTAACGGCCGCTGAATTTGAAGATATCAACTTCACACAGACTGATATCGGTGAGCCTTTTATGTTTAAAGTTTATTCTGTTTAAAGTTTATTCTGTTTAAAGTACCTATCTCCAACAACTCTGCAAATAAACTACTTACAGATCTGGTGGCTTCCTCGACTCGTCTCGTCCGAGCTGAAGTTCATGCGGACGGCCTCTCCCCCGGACAACAACCGACCCACAGTCAACCGGCTGCGGCTTAACAAGCCTTCCACCAAGGGAGAAAGCTCCGGGAGCAGGCGCAAGGCGGCAGCGGCGGCATCTCCCCCAGTAAATCCCCCATCCAGGCCTTCCTCCCGGGGAGAAAGCTCCGGCAGCAGCGGGCATCGGTCCCTCACTTTGCCTTGCATTCAGCGAGGAGAGCAGCCATCGGTGAGTGAGGCTCATTTTACCGCCGCAGAAATTTTTAAGTAGACCAAAACATCCGGCAACACGCCGACCCTGCTGCTGCAAGCGGCTCCTCCCGCTGTGACACGTTACATCCTGCAAAAAATGAAAAATACCGACGGCGGTGGGTGGACCTCTAAAGGGGAATTTGTTCATCGGGGGCAGATTGTGAAGGGTTATCCCCCTATCTTTTGTGAATAACCCTCATGCCCTGTGAACAATATCGTCGTCTGAAAACAGACCCACCGCGTAGGAGCAGAGAGGCTGAGGAGAGGAGCAAGAATGAAGAAGAAGAAGAGGAAGAGGGAAAAAGAAGAAGAAAAAGGTGCTGCGTTTTCCCCTATGCTGACGCCTCCGGCTCTGGGCGTAGATTATTACCTTTTTTCCCCACCTGGATGAAATTTTGAGTATGTTTTTTTTTTAAATGTATATGGAAAAAAGCAAAGCAAAACCAAAATACTTTTTATGCTGTTTTCAATAAAAGCCTTTATTTATTACATTTCAATTGTACAGAGTGTTTTTTTTTTTTGGTTATCTTCTTTTTTAATACATAATGACAATCTTTAAACATTTGTAAAGAGCAGGTTCCACGTTGAACGCTGCTGGAATTATGATTTCTAATACATCGTTGATATTTACGAACAAATTGGGTAACGAGGGCATCATTTTCTGCCTCATTCTCCTGATGATACAAAGATAACACTTGTTCCAAAGATAACCCGCATGCTCTATGACAAAGATAATACACGCAGTGCTGACCGCACGCCAGTGAAAGAGTGTCTTGAAGCTGTCGATTGTGGTAGAATATGCGACGGGAGCGACGTTGCAGAAACTCCAAGATGTCGGCGGGGTAGGGGCCGTAGTCTGGAGAGAAGCCAAAAGAGTCAAAAAAGGTGGCCTCATCTTTTTCCAAAGTCAAGGCGAGCCAATGCTCGCCGGGCATGTGAGCCGGATGGGTGTTGACGATAAAATAAGCGGGAGGTTTAAAGGAGCGTGTCAGAAAGCAAAGTTGATCCGAAGCCCATACGCCGCAAAACGCGTCTCCCAACAGATTGATGCAAAAGACTTTCCAACTGATGACTGTTCATTTTTATTTTGTTCTTTCATTCAGTAGTAATCCACCAGCACTTGCCTCTTTGAATTCACTTCGAGAATCGAAGAGTAACAGGCGTACACCACGAGTGTGGTGGTGTGGGGGAGGGGTTGCCTGAATCTCATCTCCAGTCTTAAATTTCCGGTGGAGGCGGGGGACAGAGCATCGCTGTCTTCGCACGGCTCAAGATTGAACACAAACAGGGAGTACCCCTCGTTAAATTCTTTATGGTTGATACTCAGGGGCAAGTCTTTCAGGTGTCTGCCTGTGGCGATGAACATGTTGTAAAACTCTAAATCCCCTGGCCAAATTGAGGCTGAAAAGCTTTAGCCTGGAACCTGCCTGCCGTCCTGGCAGAGGGCTAGGTATTCCACGTCGTTGTGGATGAAATTGAAGGGAGACAGGTTTCTTTTTCCTGTGAAGGCTTCAGTGATGCACCATGCCCAGCACCAGGTATTTAGGTACGGGTCCCAAAAAGAGGTTATCCTGATTGCAGATCCTGGAATTG
This sequence comes from Scortum barcoo, assembly GCA_023238725.1. Lineage (NCBI taxonomy): Eukaryota > Metazoa > Chordata > Actinopteri > Centrarchiformes > Terapontidae > Scortum > Scortum barcoo. Next base: position 75,229 of record CM041545.1, on the reverse strand, counting down.
GCGGGGATGGAGAAGGTTTTGACCTGTGACGCGTGAGAGGGGGTAGAGGGCGTTGGCTCTCTGCAGGGCCATGCGGCGTGGCCCAGTCACGCACCGCCGGAGAGACGGTGGTCTTTTTGACAAACAGAGAGAGGCTCCCAAAATGTTCAGACGAAATAGTAGAGTCTGCGGCTCCCATGAGACAGAAGGCGTTGCTGGCTCGGATGAGTTTAATTCTCAGGTCCACCGAGTTTTAAAGGAGTCTCTCGCAGAAAAGGATGTCGGCGTGGAGAGGGCCCAGCAGGTGCACTTCCCTTGAATTTTTAGAGTGGGCGGCTCTGTCTTTGAATCCTTGGTTAGGACCGTCGAGGGCGAAGGAGTTCATCGCTCCTCCGGCCGTGTCTTTGTAAAAAAGCCCTGCACGCTAAATTGACTCTTGAGAGTATCTTCGGAGAAGTTGAGAAGGGTTTCAAGTCATAGCTCGGTATGGGTGAGTGGCGCTAGATTGGGAAATCAGCCATTGATCCCCCAGGGTGATGTCGCATTGACTGAACATTGTATTGAGCGGGTAATTGATCAGGGAGACGGCCACGTCGTCGTCCGCCAGGTTAGAACCGTCGGCGTTGGTGATTTTAACGCGAACGTACAGCAGGGTGTCGTTCAGATCCAAATATTTTTCCCCATCTCCTGGGAATAAAAAACTCGATGGGGCCCCCGTCTGTGATGGCCGACAGAGGGAGAATTTCGGTGTAGAGCTTATCCTCGATTGAGAGCTGCATCATGGGAGCTGAGAATAAATCCAACTCCGCCAGCGTGCACTCGGGTGATTTCTGATGAGCCATCTTCGTGCCGTGTTTAGAAGATGTTGGCGGACTTCCTCTTCTTAGGTTTGCCGCCCGCGACTGATCTCTTCTTGCGAGGGTGCCTGCGGTTATGAGGGAGTCGAATCCCCCGGAGGTCTCTTTGTCTGCCTGCGCGAAAGTACCATAATCCTCCAGATCCCTCCTGCCGGGATGGACCATTCGGCTATTCTCGCCTGAGATACGCCTGAGACTTCTTTCACAACGTCTGAGACGATGTTGGTGGCGGTGGATTTCAGGTGAGTCTTGGCAATGGCGAAACCTCTTTTCATCAGAGGGGAGATTAAACGGAACAGTTTTGAAAAGATGGATGGATCCGGCATCAGAGGCGGATTCGGAAAGATGGATGGGCCGATTCCCCGGCCGTACATCATGGGTGAGCCGTAAAAACCGGGCAGAGCACCGCCCTTGATTTTCTTGATTTTAGGCGACAAAGCGCAGAGGGTCCTCATAATAGGCGACAAAGCATGGAGGTGTCCTCTCGATGGAGTGCCATAATTTTTTTTTTAGTAGTTTATTTATTTATTTATTTTATTTTATTTTTTTCACACAGCCGGTTTAAAGTGGAGCTTCAGGATACTCTTTCCGTAAACAAAGTCAATGCACCTGTTACGATCCATCTTGATCTCAATGTGAATACTTTTGATGTGAGCTTTAGATACCGGTGTGTAGTGAACGGTGTGGTACCTAATGTTCACCACGTCTCCAAAATTGCCTTTTACGTTCACCACTCCCAGCAGAGGTGAGTAACTGTCACCCACCTGTTGGTACTGAATGATATCCGTGTAAACAAACAGGTTATAAATCCCAATTCTCAGATCGCAGGGGTAGGGAGCTGAATGGTAAGAGAGAGTCCACCATTCTCCTATTTTCAGTCCCAGCATGTAAGCCAGGGGGGCGTGGACACGAATTTTATGCTGACCGATGCTGCCGTTGAAATCAATGCGTCTGGTCACGGGGTTGTAAGAGGCATGAGCTGTAGGGTTGTACTTTTTGAAAAAGGGTACTAGCTGCCCCAAGAGGTCTTTTGGGTTCTCATAATACCCGCCGTTGCCGAACCTCTGAATCACCGCTGGTTCGTCCCCCATCCTACTGACTTCGAAATAAGCGTTACATGCGAGGGGAGAGTATACCAAGTGTGTGGGTAAATGATTTCGCACTGACAGACCCACTAACCATTTCCCCTTCAATTCAATAGCCTGGGCTAAGCTAAATCCACCGTGAAACTCGAGCTGGTGTTATCTTTAAACACTTCCTTACTCGCGTTGGAGGGCAGGGTCACGTAGAACCCTTCGTTGGTGACCGCGTCCATGATGATGCAAATGCGTTAATGCGAGGAAGCCTCAAGCGGGGGGGGGCTTTTTAAATGTTTTTCAAGTCAGAGGCCTTGACCCAGCTATTGAATTTTTCGGGCCAGTTAGTTCTTCCAACGCACCAACACCTGCTTTTCACCCCGCACGTGTACGCCTTTTCAATATCTTTTCCACAGCGTACATCTTGTCCCGGTCTATTTTGACCTTCTGCAACTCGGCCTCGTAAAAGGATCCCTCGATAGGCTCACCGTCATAATCTTGCAGTTTGTAAACGGGAGGAGTCCGAGGAATGCTTTCGGTCACCTTAAACACTTCATCTGTAAAACTCTGTTCATATTTTTTATCAAACACTCCTCTCAACTTGGATATCCTGACAGGATCACCCTTCTTAAATTTCATGCGAGGGCACGGTGCTGTGCCGAGTGGAAAATGTACTGTACGTACAGGTTTTTAAATACTTGTGAAGCGTTTCCAGAGGTGACCTGCATGGGGGTCATTTTTATATTTTTATGATAAGTATGGTTGTAGCTATGAACCAAATCTTGTAAGCACATCGAGGTATCGTCTGGTGTTGTTTGCCGTAAAATATCTCCACATTCTAGTCTTTAGCGTACGGTTAAATCTTTCTATCACAGAGGCTTTGAGATCGCTGGCCGTGGAGAAATGGACGATGCCGTGTTTTTTCATCAGAGCCTCCTCAAAAAGTCTTGTTGAAAAATTCTTTACCGCACTGGCGTCCTGTTTGTAGCTTTTCAGGGATCTGACTGTCTTTAAAGACGGATTCAAAAGCCCTCACCACCTCTGGCGGCAGATTTTCTCTTCAAAACACGGACGTAAGCCTTTTTGGAAAACACATCAATGACCGTTAATAAATAATTAAACCCGTCATTATGTTCTGCCTAAGGCTTGCATATCGCAAAGATCAGCTTGGAATTGGTTTAAAGGTCGAGGGACAAAAACTCTGTTTCTGACAAAATGCGTTCTGGCCGGTTTATGTAAAGTGTAGGTGTCTTGCTCGGATAAAAAATCCTTAACGTTTTCAAGCTTGACTTTTTTCCCCATTTCATTTTGCACAGCCTGACGGATTCGATCGACTCCTCCAAAACTGCCCGGGTGGACAGGGTTGTAATACACACTTTTCATCACCCGCTTCTCCGCCATTCTGCCTAGCACGGAGTCTCTAGTTTTACTGACAAAGAAAACAGGACTGAGGATGACTTTTATATACAATGATTTTAATGATAGTACCACTAAATGATTATCATCAAAAATAGTAAGAATATCGTCATGAATACATCAAAAATAGTAAGAGTACATGAATATCATCACATCACAAAGTAGCAAGATGGCAAAAAAGTGATCATCCTGACCAGCACTTTCTAACCAGTTTCAGATCTTGTACTTTGTCCATTTTAGCATACATGTCAAAGATGGTATCTGCTGATTTTTCTGCTCCCTTTCAGCTCGTGCAGAACGGTTTGTGTCACACATTCAACACGTTGATCGCTCTCCACCATGTGGTGTAGGCGGAGCAGGCACTGGAATGGCTGGAATCAAATCGGGGGGTGTAGAGGATCTTCATCAGGCGGTGAAAATGGTCCGTGTAGAACCAGTCCTCCAGGGGCTCCAAGCACTGATGCTCTCTCTGACTCGGATGGTCGACCTGACATCCGTAGCAATTTTCAACCCGGTACTTGCGGAGGGCTTCGTTGAGCAGATGGAGTACGGCAGATTTCACAACCTTGATCACGCTCGTGGCCAGCCACCCATCGATGTCATCCTGGCCGGTCACCTCAACGGGAGAAGGAGGGGGGAGTCAAGGGCTCGGTTTGGAAAGGTGTAGGGGGTTCGTGAAGCGGCGTTGTTGTTTACCATCTTTTCCTCCTTTGTCTCCAGCTCCATCTCCTTCTCCTCCTGCTCCTCCTCCTGCTCATCCTCAGCGTGCTGCTGCTGCTGCTGCTGCTCCTCCTTCTCCTCCTCAGCGTACTGGTGCTGCTGCTGCTCTGATGAATCCTCCTCCTCCTCATCATCAGCCTCCTCACCGGACTCCCGTTCCTCCACATCCTCCTTGTCCTCAATGGATTCCTGCTCCTCCACAATCACCATGTGGCTGCGCTCGCTGAGTAGAGGGGTTTCAGTTTCGGCCTTAGTGGCAGGTGAGGGTGAAACCTCTGGCTGGATAGGGAAGGTCCTCCGAGGTCCTCCGCCAGGTGCTGGAGCGCCGTCTTGGACGGAGTGTGTTTCAGAAGGGTATCCATATCTTTTCTTGTTCTGGGTTGATGTGTTGAGATTGTACGACGTCCTGCTTCCTTAAATCCTGTAGAGGGGTGTGGAGGGGTGGGATTACTTTTCTCACCGAGACGTCACTCACCCACCCCCTGCAGTTATGAAACAGGGGTGTGATCCTTTCTATCTCGGAGCGCATCTGGTCCTCCCATGTCACAAACGGGATGTTGAGTATCATACGAAACACACCACACTCTGAATTGAAGCATTGCAGGACAAAGTCCTTCGGGTGGTCCGGTCCGTTATACTCGACACTGGCTCTAAAGTACATACGACCCGAGGCTGAGCCGTGAGATTGCCAGACAGCGCTGCGGAAAGACGAGTTGTCCAGAGAGACGATGGTTTCGTCTGGGGTCTCCAGTCTCAGCTGTTTAGCAGGCTTGCGGCCTTCTTCTTCTTCTTGGTCGGCATGCCAAAAACACGGATTGGACATCATCCCACGCAGCACTGCCCAGTCATTGTAGGATAAGGCCGCAATGGATGACTCCTCTTCTCCCTTTCTCGTTGGTAAAAGTATAACTCGCTGGTTTCATACTTGAACTCGTAACCCCAGAATCCCCCCGTCCAAATCCAGTTTTTCGTCGTCGTCGTTGTTGATGTTGTTGTTGGTCGACGGGTGAGAAGCCATGATGCTTACCGTTTTGTCTGTCTGGAAGGGTCCCTGTCCCTACTACGAGGCTGGATGCTATGTCTGTAAATAGAAAAAAACAATAAGTTTCAACATTTCACCAGGATATACATACATATGTATACATACATACATACATACCGTTTTCTGACGTCTGTGTCAGATGAGGGGATAGGACCTGAAATAAGAAAAATAAGAATAAGAATAACATAAATCTATAGATAGAATATTTTTATCATATAAATATGCTGGTGTGGATAAAAACAGCCTTGTTGTACAAAGGTAATGCCTGCATTTTTATTGTACATAACTTTGGCTTGAAGTTGTAGGTGCATTGTAAGTGATACGAATGGGTCATTATATATTATTATAATATATTATATATATATGTTCCACAGCGTGTGATATTTCAGGATTTCAGACAAGACATCGGACAAAGCAAATAGTCAAAAACGGTGAATTCTCCCCCTTGACCTCAGAGGGCGCTTTAAACTTTCAGGCCTATGCTGATTCACGGAATAGTTTCCTGCACAGAGCGCCTCGCTTTTAACCTGACTAACCGGAAACGTGTCACAGCGGGAGGAGCCGCTTGCAGCAGGGGTCGGCGTGTTGCCGGATGTTTTGGTCTACTTGAATTTCTGCGGCGGTAAAATGAGCCTCACTCACCGATGGCTGCTCTCCTCGCTGAATGCAAGGCAAAGTGAGGGACCGACGCCCGCCTGCTGCCGGAGCTTCGTCCCTGGGAGGAAGGCCTGGATGGGGGATTTACTGGGGGAGATGCCGCCGCCGCGCCGCGCGCCTGCTCCCGGAGCTTTCTCCCTTGGTGGAAGGCTTGTTAAGCCGCAGCCGGTTGACTGTGGGTCGGTTGTTGTCCGGGGGAGAGGCCGTCGCATGAACTTCAGCTCGGACGAGACGAGTCGAGGAAGCCACCAGATCTGTAAGTAGTTTATTTGCAGAGTTATTGGAGATGGTACTTTAAACAGAATAAACTTTAAACATAAAAGGCTCACCGATATCAGTCTGTGTGAAGTTGATATCTTCAAATTCAGCGGCCGTCACTATAAATGAAAGAGACAAACACGTTGCTGAATGAATTTTCACGTACCATACTATACTGTTTAAATAAAAATATAGGAGGCGAAATTACAACTTACCAGGATATGTAGGTTCTTCATCAGAGGATGCAATGGTTGGAAGAGTTGATGACTGGTTGAAGTTACTCATGTTCTTCTTCTTGGTTTTTCTCTCCTGGTTTGCTTCTTTGTCTCTACACCTGAGCCGTGGGTTTTTAAGCATTGCTGCGTTTGCGTACGTTAAAAATCTGAATGTTTTGTCTTTGTCAGGATTATGTTTATGGAAATTGATGTTTCACCCCCTAAAATGCTTTATGACGGATGCTTAAAGTTTGATAAGAAGTCTGTGTGTGTGTTTTCTCTTTGCAGTCTCGTGGCTTCACTTTGGTGGTGATGATGGACCAGACGGGCCCATGTATAACAACTACACTGCTTTATCACTGATGCTGAATCTTTGCAGGGAATCTGCTACATATCCATATTCACCTGTGCAATAACACCTCACCACAGCACATCTAACTGGGTGAGGCTGTGTATATAAATACTGTTTCTGTTTCTTTCTTTTTCTGTTGTTATTACTATTATTATTCAATATTTATTGTACATACTGTTTTTCGTGTCCTTGTGTGTTTTTGTCTATTATTTAATGTCTCTTTTACTTGTTTTGAGCTGCTGTAACAGTGGAATTTCCCCACTGTGGGATCAATAAAAGATCTTATCTTATCTTATCTTATCTTATCTTATCTTATCTTTCTTTGCAATCCAACAGGCTCATGTTAATGGCAATGATTGTATGACACCATAGATGCTTAAAGTTTGATAAGGGTGTGTATGTGTGTGTATTTTCTCTTTGCAGTCTGGTGACTTCATTAGATGAAGATTAAAGATCAGAGGGGGGTTATGTATAACAACTATACTGCTTTACTGCTGACTCTGGATCTTTGGGGGTTGCACACTTTCTCGTGGCGTGAGAGACCTTGTTTGACTGCTTAATGGCTTTACTGTTGAGACTGAAATTTTGGAGGGGTGTCTGCTTCCTCTTAACATTCTCCCAAGGTCAATAGGTGGAGATGAATGATCTAACACAGCCTCTAAAGTACTTCTACAACGGATGCTGAAAGTTTTAAGGGGGACTGTGTGTATGTGTTTGCTCTTTGCAGTCTACCAAGATCATGTTGACGGGGATAATAGTCATTCTATGAAGCCTATATTGCTTTATCACCAATGTAGAAAGTCTTTTTGAGGGTGCTGTGTGTGTGTGTGTGTGTGTGTGTGTGTGTATGTGTGTATGTGTGTGTATGTGTAGTTTTGATCCTTCGTCGTCATTACAGGCTCTCAGCTGTGTGTGTGTTTGCTCGGGCGGTGTCAAAAGTTCAACCTGTCAAGCTTGATTTATGACCTAGGGGTCAAAGGGGACCTGTCAAGTCGAGTTTGATGGAAGGTGTCCCCCTATTCTCTCTAAGGTCACTGAAATAACTTGACACTGACAAATGTAGTAATAATTTTAAAAAATCCTGAAAATTAGCTTATAAAAATCAGACATTGCTTTTGAATTGTGGTTCAACAAAATCATTTTAAAAAACAAACCAGGACAAACAATTTTGTCCACGTGTGTAGCTTGAACATTTGAATCAATCTAATCTTCAGGTCCAAGAGATGTATCGGCGTCTCCTCTCTAGATACTATATAATGACATTGCCTGGTCCAGTGAAGTAACTGCAGCAAATAAAACTTTTTATATAGTTTATATATTACAATTCTTCTGCATCCGGTCGCAGAAGGCCCGACACATTGCCACCACCGACCCTACCCACCCAGGAAATGGACTGTTTGTACCGCTTTCATCTGGAAAGTGGTACAGAAACATAAAGACAACAACTAGCAGACTAAAAAAACAGCTTTTTCCCCAGAACTGTACAATGCAGTTCCCCCTATTGACTGCACTTGAACAACTGACCCACCCCCCCCCTACTGTGCATTGCTGTGGCTGCAACTTTGGACTTTAGTTAGTGTGTACATAGTATTATTACTTACTATTATTATTCTTTTTACTATATTTACATTTAAAGCTGGAAGTCACCAATACCAATTTCGTCATGTGAAAACATGATGACAATAAATGATTCTTGATTCTTGAATTACTGTTCAGTTATGGATCCCTTCACAGCAATGACAGTGATCTTGAAGGTTGAAATCAGCTGTGGTCAGATGGACCAGACACTCATTTTGAGATAAATTACTCCCATCGTGAGATAAATGAATGCATGATCATGATAAACTGAGCTTTGTTATCTTGTGATAATGACATGATTATGTTGTGATCTTGAGATAATGGCATTAAAAAAACACAAATTGGAAGACAGCTGTTCTTGGTTTCCATACTTAATAACATTTACTTTTGGTATAACTTTGTTTTGATTGTGAAAAATGTATAAAAACAAAATTAGTAAAAGTAAAAATGGCAAACAACAGACTCAAGAGGTTTAGTGGGTCCTCCACTAATCACAGGATTGGCGGTTTGTCTCTCAGTTCCTCCTGTTCACATGTTGAAGTGTCATTGAGCATTACACTGAATCCCAAATGGCTCCCAATGGTCTGGCTAGAATGCTGCATGGTAGCTCAACACCATAATTGTGTAAGGCAAATTGTGAAGCATTTTGGAAAAACACTACAGTATGCAAATGAAGCCATTTACCATTTGAACATGTAAAGCATTGCCACTGAATAAATAAGCCTCACACTGACATCACCAGTGGCTCATGAGATTAAACGTTATAAGCTGCTTTACGTTGAGAATAGAAACAATAAGAAGTGGAGCAGTCTGAGAAGAACACACAATGTGGATGTGTGGAAACAGCAGCTGCTCACGTCTACCTGTCTGCTTGTACTCTTTATACTTGAAGATTTGATAACACATCAGGACTTGACACCAAAAGGTAAGCTATACATTATTATGGCTCTGTCTTTAAATCATAGACTGGAATAATTTCCCAATGTCTTCAATGTCTTGCGAGGAACACTTTATATTTATTCAACAAGCTCAGGGCTTGTTGAATAAATATATTAAAGGGGTAAAGGAGCTGGAAAGGAGAATAGGCTGATCCATTATGATAATAATATATTATCAGTTATTAGTGACCCCTTCCTCCCCTATCCCTAATTATGAATGATTTGATTTACAAGCAGTACAAGAAACTTAATTTTAAAATTAATTTTTCTATCTGATTGAGAAATTATAGAACGGAGCCTGACTGTCATATTGTTTTCAGTGTTTTAAAAATATGCTCAAACATTGCACAGATGATTCCTGTAATAGTCTTCAAGTAATATGGTGGAGGGACCTTGCCAATGATAAAGACGATAATAAATGACAATAATACACAAACATTATTGGGCACTAACTAGACTTTACAAAATGGGTTTTAATAATAATTGATGTTGGAAACCTTGGAGCGAATCAGACACATATTTGCATATGATCTGTGAGTGTTCCATGATTCACCCTAGTATCTCTCAGATACTAGGGAATTGATTGGGTTCCACTTTGCCTTTATATCAGTTTATCATATGAGCACATGTTGGAAAGAATTATTAGCCATGGGGTCAATTCTATTTGCTTGTTAAACGTACCTTACAATGGAATGTTAAAACATTAATTAATAACCTTATATTTTTATTTGATTTCATGTTAAGGGCTACTCTATGATATGCTGCACTGCTCCAGAAAATGAATAAAAAATGTATTAAAAAAAGAAGAATGTATTAATACATAGTTTTGTGTTGATATACATGGTGATAACATTTTGAAGAAATGTTTTGGTGTTTCCCCAAGAATTTTGTCAATGTCAATATAATTTCTCCTTATTACTGTAGACATTGTGATCCGATCCGATCAACTGATACTCATATCCACTTTACCTGAAACAATGTGAAACAAGCCTTCCTAATGCCCCCATGTCTCTTTTCACCACACAAGAGTATATATGTATCCCAAGATTCACTTGTAAGATCACACGAGACTCACTCATAACCAAATATATATAGAACCATATATTCTCATAACCAAATTCAAGTTTATAAAGATACAAAGAAAATGTTTGTTTAATATGTCTCTGTGTTGCAGTTAATGTGAGGCTGTAGTGGATTTAAGAATGAGCAAGAGGGGGAGGAGGAGAAACAGCAAAAGGAGGAAGAGCTCCAGCAGCAGTAAACGTGAGTTGGAGCTTTGGGTGGAGGGGAGGGTGCGTTGAGGTTAATCTTGTGCTTAGGTGAGTCACATTTTTCCCACTTGCACACAGTTTTTATTCAAACCAGTAGAGGACCAGTGATGGCTACTAAATACTAGATTTTATAGATTAGGTTTTGTGAGGTCAAAAGCATCTTAGCCTAACCAATGCTGTCCATGGGGCATGTTCTCACTCAATCAGGATCAATGTGTTCACATGGTGTTGGCCCTGGACTGATTCGCTCTCAGTAGTGTCATAATCAGTCAGAACAGAGGTGAACATAGATAGCAAGCCAAATATTATTTTTGCTGTTGGAAGGAAGTATTTGAAACAGTCAGTCAGTGTCATGGCCAAAGGTGTAACAGAGATTGGCTTCATGCATTTTTTTTTCCTTTTCTCACCTCAAAGTACAGGAGGGTAAATGGTAAACATGCCATACTGAAAAAAGCACTACATTTAAAAAAAAAACAAAAGGCCTGTGGATGTGTTGCTTCACAGAGATGACAAAATATGATCAGCAAAGCAGGTCGGAATACAACTCACAATTTACCATAACACCTTTATAGATATACCTAAATAACTTTTTAAAAAGAGGTGTATTTAGTATGCACTGTTGTCCTTTTTTTGAGTAAATACTAATTATGGTAAAATCATATGTAATGATATAGTATGTTTCTGTTGCAATATGAATGCATATTGTGATCTGTAAAATCTATTGAAAAACTTTTGATGCAATATTGACCCACATACATAGATGTAAATCAATGTCAGAATATTAAACAAAAATTTTCCTGAGTCAAAATGAATTACTTTTACATATTTAACAAAAGGTTTGTTTTTTTTATTTCAGAGAGTGTCTCACCATACATCTTTCAAAAGCAGAACAAGAGTAATAGTGTCACCTACAAAGATGATTTCACTGAAAAGGGTGAAGCAGACTCTCTTCGAAAGGAAAATGTTCTGTCAGGATCTGAAGATGAGGAGAAATCCAACAATTTTCCACCCAGGGAGAAAAGATTTAAACAAGATTATCACATGAATTCATTTCCAAAGCAAAGAAGTATTTACACCAAAATAACAGAGGACTCAGAGAAAGGAGTGAAGATAGTAACATCAGTGTCTGTCAGTGACATGGACAATTCCTCCCCAAAGATCATGTTTCAGCAGTCACAAGAACCCTTATCTGAAGATCCAACCTACTTACCAACACCAGTTACTAATAGCATGACAATTAACTGCTCAGGGTCACACATGGAACTTGAAATTCAAGAAATTCTACAACTGAATACCTCTGACATCAAAACCACATTTGTTTTCATGAATGAAAACCAGAACTGTGCTGAGATCTTTTTTAAAAGCAAATTTGAGAGGACATGGATACAAACAAACAATGAGCAGCCATCACAAAATGTGACCAGTCACAATGAATTACAAAACACAAGTAACAGATTTACATTCAGAAATATGACTAAACAAACAGAGGCTCATAGTAATTCAAAATCGGTTAGCCCAACAAAAATACAAGATAATCCAAACTACTCTCAATGCTGCAGTGACTGCAAACAACAAATACCAACAGACTTTATGCTGAGAAAATATTCAAGCTCACCACTGCTGTTAAATATCAAGCCACAAGAGAAGAAGATCAGTAGTAGTGATCAGTTCTGGGGCATCCCTCCACCCCAAGAGTTTGCAGATATTCAATATAATACCTTAGATAATCTAACACGCGACCTGGCTTCCTGTAGGATTGGTGCTTGTAATCCTGCTGACAAACAGCAAAGGGAGTGTCATCCAACATCTAACATAACCTGTGACGAAGAATCTGAATGCCCATTTTCTGTAGAAGCAGAGGGAAGAGCAGATCTTGCTCATTTGTTTGATCATTTGTCAGAATCAGGCAACTGTGAGCCAGTGGTCATGAGATCCTCAATGTCTACCAACAGCTTCACTAAAGATTTCATTAACTGTCAAAATAGAAAATCCATGATAAGAAACAACAGTATTGCCACTGTAGAACACAGAACACCTTTGTTATCAAAGAAAAGGCGCCAAACATATCCAGGCTTGTCAGAGAGTCTACCATTGATGCAAGAGGATTTTCTGTCACCATATAGTGAATCTTTTTCCTCTTTGATCATGTGCCCACATTCTCTCCAAACTGAGAGACTTGAAAGAATGTTTTCTGCATTAGGAATAAAAAATCATAATTCTTCACACACCAGAGCAAGTTCTAAAACCCTCTCTGAAATTCCAAAGAGCCATGAGGAAAAGCAATCATTACTCAGAGCATTTTGTATGACCAGCTCTGAGGATAATCCTGATGTATTCACTGTCAGTGAACAATGTTTACGACAAAGCAGCATTAGACACCATTGTGCAGATCTCAGACAACAGCGAATAGACAAACAGAGCATCTGTAAGGGCATGGAAAGTCTGGACTCTGATGACTGCAGATTTAGGGATCAAAGTGAAGTTGTAGACCGTGGATTTGAACAAGAATTGGCAGAAATAGAATATAGGCCAGATCTAGATACAGAGACACTCAGTCGAAGAGCTCTTCCTATAAAAGTCATCCCTCCGTCCTGCAGTGGCTCAGAGGAACAAATGCTACAGAGCCATCCTGTAATGTTATTCCAGAACAATGAGGCTGAAAATGCAAGCCAAGAGAATTCAGTTTCAGTTTCACCCAAACATAGTAAGTCATCAGTAATGACTTTAACTATTGGTGCACTCGAGCAAAGATTCCTGCAGATGGATTTAAAATCGTCACTGAAGAGTTGTATGGAAGAAGATCTTAGAACTGCTTTGGAGTACCCTTGCATGTTCCCATTGCAGGATATGCGTGTTAATTCATTAAACACAAATGAAGTCTCAAAGGAAACAGGGAATACCCACTGTTCTCTGTCACTGATGATTGAGGATGATGATCTGCAACTGGACAAACCTGCAGTTATTGCATCATATCCCGCCAGAGGTTCTACAAACACAGAAATCCACTCGAAGGAGCAGCTCTGTAAAACTGACAAGGCAGATAAACGGGTTGTATCCAAATGTAAGTAACAGTCATATTGGTGAGATGTTTTTATTTAACAACCACTTTCAGGTGAATATTTAGATTAAACTCACGTATTGTGACCGTTTATTATAATTTCCAGCTTACTCAGAGGCCAAAGAGCATTTAAAACCTGTGGTTCACAAAGAATCAGACAGCAGCGGCACAGACCACTGGGCCAAAAGGCGAAAGCTTTTCAAGGAGAGCAAGCAGTGGAGCTCTGCTGGAGGAAGTTCAATTACCAGCGACATCACAGAGGAATCAGGTAATTTTAGGGCTGAGCTTTAGGGAGATTAAGGTATCAAAATAATCTTTGCTATAAATTTTTTAAAAGGACCAACTGGCCCATTTTGAAGAGACAGCACAGTAGTCTGTAGTAAAATATAATTTATAATACAATTTAGTACATTCATTTAGTTATGGTACTTCAGTAAAGTTTTGTGGCACAAAACTGGTGATGTGTATTCACCATCATTTACAGAGGGTCATACCATCCATCCATCCATTTTCAACCGCTTGATCCGGGACCGGGTCGCGGAGGCAGCAGTCTGAGCAGAGATGCCCAGGACTTCCCTCACCCCAGACACTTCCTCCAGCTCTTCCGGGGGGACTCCGAGGCGTTCCCAGGCCAGCCGAGAGACATAGTCTCTCCAAGCGTGTCCTGGGTCTTCCCCGGGGCCTCCTCCCGGTGGGACATGCCTGGAACACCTCCCTAGGGAGGCGTCCAGGGGGCATCCGAAACAGATGCCCAAGCCACCTTCAGCTGACTCCTCTTAATGTGAAGGAGCAGCGGTTCTACTCCTGAGCTCCTCCCGAGTGACCGAGCTTCTCACCCTAAGAGGGTCATACTACCTGATTAAAACATGAGATCATCAATGTACCAGTGTGGATGCATTGAATTACAAAGTAATTACTTTAAGTGAACTACTTTCCCCATTATAGTGTAACACATTGTGTTTTGATTGTCATTAAGAACATTACAGATTCTTTTGCATTAGCACAGTAAATCAAATCTAATCCATCAATTGAAAAATATTTTGCTTTGAGTAACAGGCTTCTTTTACTTCTTCCTCTGTGTGTGAAGAAAGTGAACAAAAAAGAATAAATTAGTAGATGGGAGGATATGCTGCATATGTCTGCAATAGAATTTGGACTGAAAGATCAGACCTTCAAAAGGGATCAGTATGTAATTTCTAAATAAATGCAAAAGTAATGTGTAATGTGATGCCTTTCTTCACTGAGAAATTTATCCCAATTTACTCAATAGGAGAATAACGTAAAGTGGGTGATACACTGATCTCAGGGTACTGAGGTGGAACCTTGTCAAGGTAAAAGCAATTGCAAAATCAATTAAAGCTGCAAGCAGCATTGGACGGGCCGTCCCACCTCCGCGCCCGTCATGGGGGTTGGCACGTCGGGGGCACTGACACCGGGCAGCAAACATGCAAGCCTTAGCAGCTGTCACATGGACTGTGATGTTATATACGTTACATATATGTTAAACATTTCCTGAGGTCTGCTTCTTTGAATGTTTTTAGGGGGTGCTATGGAGCCATTTTATCACGCACAATCCTGAGACCCACATTCTCTGTAATATTTTACCACTTCTGATGAATGTCCCAAATTTCGTGAATTTCCGAGCATCGCAAGCCCATCATATGAATCTCTCTAGATTCTACCTTTCAAAGTATAAGTGGATCTGATGAAATCTGTGGGAGGAGTATGTTAAAATTTTTTTTTTTTTTTTAGATCTCTTGGAGGTCTACATAAAAGCCCCCAATTTCAAATGCGTGAAAGTGAAAGAAAGCATGGCCGGGGGCTGCTTTTTTGAAGATTTCTAGGGGGCGCTATGGAGGCATTTTATCACACAGTCCCACAGCCCTCAGACCCCTGATTTAATGTGAGATTTTACCACTTCTGATGAATTTGCCAGATGTTGTGAATTTCTGAGCGTCACAAGCCCTTCAGCAGCTGTTTCATGGCGAAACATCAAACTTTGCCATGCCCCCACAAACATGCTGTTCACTGTTCGACAAACTAAAAAGCCTCACAATTTAGCATCACCCATGTCTTTAGATTCTACAGTTGAAGCCAATCTGACCAGTTAAAGTGTGAGACCTGCAAATGACATGAACTTCCTGTTTTTAAGTCAAATATCGATATTCGCCAAGATGCCACGCATACAATTTTTGAAATTTCATACGCGTAGGTCATGGCCAATGGGGACCGTCTAAAAACACGCACCAGGTGGCGCCGTTGAGCCATTTTTTGATGCCTGTGCCAGGGACCTATAAAATACGTAATTTTACGCCAGACTTTTGGGGGGGTGCGCAAATTTTCACACATTTTTGACCACCTTTGTGCCATCAAAACGGCAATTCATTCGGGAGAATAATAATAATAAAAAAATATATATAAACATTTGAAATACAATAGGGCCTCGCACCGCCATCGGTGCCCTTCGGTGCTCGGACCCTAATTAGAAAGCTTAACATATGCAACTTCTATTTCTTTTGTAAGTGATTTTTGCTTGCTGTACAAAATTTAATCAAACTTATCATGGGAGGCCTTTGACCCTGTGCTTCCAAGGTCTTATTGTTGGCACTGATTCTGTTGATCACTTATAACATTATGACCTTAAACTGTGTGCACTGCACTGTCTCATGTCATGATGTGAACTGTTCTGTATTTTTTTAGTATCAGAGGACACTCGCTCTATGGACATGACAGTTGGAGACAATGAAGACAGGGGCTTTTATACAGAGACTTTCCACTCTTCAGCATGGATTTACCAAGGGGATGATGTAGACTCAGGAGCCATTCCTCTCAGCCTCAACACCAGAACTCGAGCCGTGTCAAGTAAGCCAGAAATTCTGTTTTACAAGAAAACAGAATGTATTCAGTTTTTGGTCATGGAAAAAAAGCCATTTAGTTCTTTCCTCAATGAAAATTAACACTTACTTTTAAAAGTGTATTACGACTCATGGCGCGAGGCAGATGGACTCAAATGCACGACTCTCACACAAGCCGATTCAGATTCCTTTAAGGGAAAGGAAAGGATTCAATGAATTTAACAGACATTATGTTATGGTTCTCATTATGCCCTGTTGTTTTCCCTGGTGTTTTTTGTCTGGTGTTCCTTGTGTTATTCTGTCTTGTGTTCGGTATGTTCCTTGTGTTTCTTGTTTTTGTCCACCTTCCACCTTGTCTCTCGTTCTGTGTCCTGTGTTGGTTGTTTCTTGTCTCCTGTCTTTGAGTTTATCTTCTCCAGTTCTGCTCACTTCCTGTTTTATTTTGTATTCCTTCCTCTCCCCACGTTTCTGCCACTTGCCACTTTACTTCCTGTGCTGTTGTGTGTTTCCCACCTCTGAGATTATTCTGTGATTATTCTGCTCCGCCCTTATTAGTTTCACCTGTCCCCTGTTAGTCTCCTCACCTGTTTGCACTTCCCTATCCCTCACAGTGTATATATACTTGTCCCTTTCCTTTTTTCCTTGTCAAGTCATTAATGTTGTCATCTCTTGTGTGCTGTGCTCCTGTGTCCTGAGTCCCTGAGTGCCTGCTCCCTGCTTTATCCTGCCTGTCTGTTCCTGCCCGAGTCACTACATGTACTCTGCCTGCCTCGTCTGCATTCCTGGGTCCAACTCTACTTCGACCTGCACAAAAATCCTGACACATTAAGTAATAATACTTGGGTTCAGACAAGGCACAAGATGAGATGAGGAACGTTGGAACACTTAACATGACAAACAAGACACTGGCCAAAGAGACACAGACTATATATGCACACATGAGGTAATGGGGAACAGGTGGAAACAACCAGGGACAGGGTAGACAATCAGACTGGCAGGCAGAAGACAAATGAGGGCAGGAAGTCAAGAGACCTGAAACAAGAGTAGAGTTGGACTACAAAATAAAACAGGAAGTGCCCAATGAGGTTAGACGTGTAAACTTAACAGATCTGACAACACATGACAAAATGGTTCGCGCACCATGCAGAGGGAATACTGTACACTGAACTAAGCAAATTAATACATATGTATCTCCCTACGCTGAATTAAACTTTCCCTTTCTTTTTAGTTCGTGAAAGGACTGTCAAGATTAGCAAAGGGACAGGAGAGTATCCTTGGGGTTTTCGAATACAGTATTCTAAACCCATTGTGATTACAGAGGTTGACACAAGTAAGTGTATTCAAAACATGCGTGAGTTCTTTTCTTAGGCATTCAGCTATTAAAACTACTTTAAAATGTGGAAAATCTGGAGATGTAGCAATGGCTGGCACTATCCCACATACCTACAACCTACAGTCTTCTATAAAATTATGTCAGTTGTGTTCAGACCATTTGAATTTCCATTTTACAATTTGTGTCACAATTTATGTGTACAATTTGTGTTATTTGCATTGTAGTAGACCGTTTCACTATGGATTTTGTCTGTCTAGTTGGTGTCATTTGTTTTGTGAGTGAAGGTGTTTGTTTGCTCCGTAAGCTAAATTTTTAATATCCATTGTTTCAGATGGAGCTGCTGAGGAGGCAGGGTTAATAGTTGGAGACTATGTCCTAGCTGTCAATGGAACCGATGTCACCAGCATTCCTCATTCTGAGGCTGCTGATTTGGCCAGGCAAGGTATGCCTTTTCCATTTAATAGGTGACAATGAGGCCGCACAGAAGCCTTAGTCCACAAAGTATTTAGTACACAAAGGACTTTTATGTAAAAGACAATGTTTTTGTGCTCTGAGACAACTAGCATGCTTGGTTAAGGTTAGGAGCATGTAGCAGGGGTTTGAGATCTACTGTGTGACTTAATGTGTTTGAATAAATTTTGGACTTTTGACAATTTAGACAAATTTAGAAAACTGAGTTTTTAAATACATAATCAGAATGCTTGAATGGATTTGAATTCAAATGTAATGTTGTTATTGTAGGTCCAGATGTTCTTACATTGACCATTGGGTCAGACATTGCTCGTGGTCCTAACACCCCAAGACCAGCGTGTCGTGGTTACCTTCACAAGCGTACCCACTCTGGTCTGATTAAAGGCTGGAGGAAGAGGTGGTTTGTACTCACACATGACTGCTGCCTTTACTACTATAGACACAAACGGGTGAGCAGGAGCAGTCATCATCATTGTTTTCTAGTGTCTGTCCACAGTCCACATAAAAATTAAACAATAAGTTTCCTTTCCCATTACTTAATGTTCCTTACAGGATGAAGGCAAGAGGCGGGCTTTGTCAGCTGTAAAGATGGAGGGGGCTGAGGTGGGACCAGATATTTCCCTGGGAAAACCCTTTGTGTTTAAGTGCCATCCTCAGTCTGCAAGTCGAGTGTACTTTTTCTGTGCCACTTCCAACCAGGAAATGAAAAGGTATAATACAGAAAACAACTTTGTAAACCAAATATATGTTAAGTTTGTTTCCATGTATCTGTTTTTGTGTGTGAGAATTTTAAATTGCACAAAATACTAAGTGGAAATGTTAACATGAAATAGAAACAACACTGATATCAGTAAATGTTGGAGAGAAGGAAAGGCTAAAGGAGAAACTAGTGTTTTAAATTTAAGAGATGCAACAAATTCTCTGATACGAAGCCATTCATGTAGATGTCGTCTGTAGCCCAGTTTATGTACATTTCTGGCAATATCTTTGTGACTTTAGGTGGCTGGAAGCTATGGAGAAAGCTATTCATCCCATCACACAGGTGACATCTAAATCTGTAATTGTTTAAATGGGCCTGGTATAGCAAAATTTAAAATGTTTTTACTGCAGTATTTATAACAATGATGTGTCAAGCTGTTGCTTACACTTATTACCTGTCATATTTAGCCCTCAGGCTAACACTAATCTCCTCAATTGACTGATGTTTCAGAACCATGTGTGGGTGGATGTCACCAGACACAATTCTAATCTTCCCCCACTGGCTGTGAAAAATCCAGAGTGTCTTGGATTGCTTCATAAAATGGACAAAAACAAAGACATGTGGGTACAGCACTACTGCATTCTGAAGGATGGTTGCCTCTTCTTGTACAGCGGTATCCGCGCAACTCATGCACAGGGTATGGTTGTATGTGTGTTTCAAATGCTGACATGCATTATGGTAGCATTTTTTGTGGATGTGCAGACTGTTAAATAACAGGGCAATAATGTTTGATATTCTTCATTATTCACACACACACACGCCCGCCTGTGGGCAGTTGTCTAACTAAGGAGGATAAATTATCAAACTAACAATGAACCAAATGTTACAAACTTTGACTGATATGAATTAATTCTATGTATCGTAAAAACGACCACAAATGAGATTGGGTCTATGTTCTCTTACAGATACAGTGTACGGGAACACTTAAAATTCTGAAGTCCAGAAATAGCAAGATGCATGACCAAAACATATTTCCCATTGTCACTGGTGAGTGGTGACACTGGTGGCAGCTGGCATCAGAATACAGATATTTTAGACAAATTTTAATTTCCTCTTTTAAAAGTAGAGACAAGGAGTCCTGAATATGTAGTATGAAGTATGGCCATTCAATTGTTCAGGTGTTGATTAAAAAAGAATAATAAAAAATAATGTTTTCCTGATGAAGTAGGAATTTTACTGTTCAAATTTAGTATGCGAATTGAGTAATTTCAGAAGGTCTTTTTGATGATCTTTTATGATAGTAGCAGGTTGTAGTCTGGGGAGGGCGTTGTAGCTCTGGTTATAATCACTTCTCCTATGCATAGCCAATTACACTATTTCACATCATCAAAAATTAAATGTGTTTTTGCTGCCTTTCTGTCTTTACTAATTAATGTCAATCAATGTCATTGTCGAATCAACACACCTTAATAAAAAAAGGAATCCCAAAACTGAAAATCAAATATCTACCTGAATACCTGCCTTTTCTAGCCCTGCTATACACCATAAAGCCTCTTTTACATTGAATGCATTTATATATATATATATATATATATATATATATATATATATATATATATATATATATATATATATATATATATATATATATATATATATGTGTGTGTGTGTGTGTGTGTGTGTATATATATATATATATATACATATATGTGTGCATATATATGTATATGTGTGTGTATATATATATATGTGTGTATATATGTATGTGACTCTGGGTTAGGGTTATTTTGATCAGTACAGATTACAATCTGTGTCTTCAGGTGGGATCTACCTTCAAGGGTACACAGTGCAAGAGCAGCCCTATGGATCCAAGAAATCCACCATTGAACTGAAACCTCCGTCTGACGAGTTCAAGACTTTCTACTTCTGTGCTGAAAATCCTAATGAGAATAAACGGTGAGGAGCTGACTCTGATTTTAACTTGGGAATTATTTTACTGTATGGTACTACTGTAAAACTCCTGCACTGAAAATGCTACTTAACCTAATATAAGCATCATCAAGAAAATGCACTTAATGTATTAAAAGTACCCAATACAGACAAAATGGCCCTTGTAACTGTTATACTATTATATTTATAATTTAAACCACAGCAGCCTATGCTTGTTAAATATAATAGTTCTGCATTCAAAATTTTACTTAACCCATAAGAACCCACGGTGACACACGTGTCACAAGTTC
Source organism: Scortum barcoo (assembly GCA_023238725.1). NCBI lineage: Eukaryota > Metazoa > Chordata > Actinopteri > Centrarchiformes > Terapontidae > Scortum > Scortum barcoo. Next base: position 54,213 of record CM041545.1, on the reverse strand, counting down.
ACTTAAATGACCTGGAAAGTTCCTTTTTATATAGCTTTATCCTTTATTTTAACCTGTGAAGTCCCTAAGTGACCCCTACTGAACATCCTGGTGGGTCATGTGACAGGTCATGTGATTTTGTGTTCCCACAGCAACTGTTTAGTCTGTGATATGTCCTCCATAATTTTCCTTGAAGGAGAAAGGGGTCTGGGTTCTTATGGGTTAAATAAATGTACAAAAGTATTATCAGCATCGAAACATCCTTATAGTACCAAAAGTAACAGTACTCACAATGTAGAATGGAATAATATATGTTATATTATTGAACTGACGGCACAGTGGAGTAGTGGTTAGCACTGTCACCTCATAGCAAGAGGGTTCTGGGTTCAATCCCTGGTTGACACAGGCCCTTCTGTGTGGAAGTTTGCATGTTCTCCCTGTGCTTGCGTGGGTTCTCTCTGGGTACTTTAGCTTCCTCCCACAATCCAAAGGCATGAAGGTTAGGTTAATTAGTAACTCTAAATTGTCCCTAGGTGTGAATGTGAATGTGAGTGTGAGTGGTTTGTCTGTCTTTCTATGTCAGCCCTGTGACTGACTGGTGTCCAGTCCAGGGTGTACCCCGCCTCTCACCCAATGACAGCTGAGATAGGCTCCAGCACCCCTGTGACCCTGTGTGTCAGGATAAGCAGATATAGAAAATGGATAGATCGATGTGTTCATCACTTTAATGTTGTGGCTGGTAAAAATGGAGCTAATGTCAACTACTTTAAGTGCTGGGTAGCCTGTAAATTTGTTTCTCAGGAATCATTTAATAAGTTTTCTCATAATCTATAATATAACATCATGATTTATTTGTGAAATATGTTTTGCATTATTAATCTGAATCTGCATAGTAACAATAAGTAGTAGTAAGTAAAGTTATCAACTAATTGTTGTGGTGTAAAAAGTACATTATCTCTGAAATTTAGTATAAGTTTAAAGTAGCAGTAATGGTAATACTCAAACTACCTCAAAACTGTACTTATAGTACTTTAGTAAATAAAGTTTACTTTCCACTACTGGTTCGTAGGAGCAGCTTAGAGCTTTACAAATACAGGTGTCCTGTGGAATAATACCAAATAAAATGTTATAAATTAAAAATTAGGTTAAAAGCAATGGTGTGTGCCCATGGCTAGTGAAGTTGCAGCTTGTTTCTGTGGTGATGTAACTATTGTTTTTTAAGGTGTGTGTGTTGTTTTGAGACATTGGTCAACTATAACTCACCACACTAGTAAACATTAGCTAGTTATAGACTGGAGAAAAAACATTTTCTTCACTCAGAGGCTACACCAACTACTAGCGTCAATTTCCACTAACCAAGCAACATGAAAACAATAGTTTACACAAAAAAATAAGTAAACAGGAGAATAACAACGAGGAAAAGCCAGTTAAAAAAGGACTAAACTGAGCAATGCTGCAGGGAGGGACTTAAGGTGAGCTGGTGCAATAAGAGGAGCAGGGACCTGGAATGTATAGTCACTCTAATTTTCAAGAAAAAAATTGTTAGAAATATTAAAGCATGAATATCTTAAAATCTTATTTTTTCTTGTTTAATTAATTTATCTACCTCTTTAAAAATATCTTGAGCATCTGTGCAGAAATTTGGGTATTGTATGAACTTTAGTATGATTGTATTTTTTTTTTTTTTTAATGTTACCCAGACAACATTGCATGATGACTATGCTCCTGGAATGCGAGGAGGTGTAAACCAATGAGTGAAGAAAACACTAGTTGAAGAAAATCAAAGCATATGATGTCATGTTAATGTTTCTAATATTCTTTACAGATGGATCATAGCGATCAAAGCTTCAGTAAAGAAATGGCTGCCTTTACATCAGGCCCTTCAGGATTACATGAACCAACCACCAGAAGAGACCAGAATGTGAGACACGGTGTACTCCATAAATACTGACAACTGAATGATTCAACCTGCAGAATTGTGGATAAGCCAAGTATTTGCAGATTACAGCACTTGCTGCCACATCGTTATGGAAAATCTTGCCACTAGAGAGAATTAAGAAGCAATTAGCAGGGCCCTTAGTCCATGCTTCCTCGGGTGAAATGGTAAACTGCAAAAGGCAAAGTGTAAATGCTCAAGTTCCCCTCCATCCAAAAATATGTTTTTTCTTCTTGTTCCTACTATAGAATGTTTGAGCTTCACTGTACAAAATAATGTATGTTTGACACTAAATTAATTTTTTACATTCATTAGCTGAAAGTTAAGTGTCTATGTGCTCATTAAAAATTCCATGTGAAGGAATGGGCCTACAAGCATGATGGGTTACATCACAAATAGTTTGGAAGCCAATCCTGTTCCAATATTCAACTTGCAAAAGTGTGAATCCAGCACAGATACACTATGAATGGACTTTACATACATGTTAAAACATATCTGGAGGAAGAGATTAGCAAGAGCAATAAAAGAAAACACTACTTTCTATTTTAGACATAATGGTTTTGTTTTTGTTTTCTTTCCTCGTGTCATACAATCTTAATTTAAGCTTTTTCATTTAGATCATTAGATCAAAAACAATTTACCATTGTGTCTTCTTTGATAAATTTTCCATCCTGGTTTGTGCCATGAGAGTAGGAAATTCTTGAAACTATTTCTGATGGTCCTGTGTTTTTCCTGTGTTTTTTTTTTTCCTCCAGGGCATAAAAGAGGCGTTATTGTGTTCACTGTGTGGCACGTATTTTATTTCATAAGCAAATTTTTAGACAATTCCTTAAAGGTATAAGTAGGACTTGTCAGTTGCTGTTTGTAAACACAGTATTCAAAGCTGACCTCTCTTCCCCATCTCAAAGCGCACATGCTTCTGGTGGTGTTGCATGCTTATGATCTGGCACCTGATTACTACATTACTGCACTACTTTCCTGCACGTCACACTGTTATTGGCTGTTATTGGTTTCATTTTGTGACATAAAATACTAGAATTTCTGTAATTTGATACTGACTCTGTGTCAGTGTTTTTTTGCTACACTGTCCTCACAAAACATTAAACATTTGCTCTCATAATTTTGATACTGCCTTTACTCAATATGTAACAGAGTAATGCTTTAGTTAACATGCAAATCCTGACTCTTTGTCTGCTACTTAAATATAATTACCATGCATTGCCAAGAACTGTTAACAGGGCACAGAAATTATGCACAAAATGCACATCCATCAGTTGGATATGTGAACAAGCAACACTGATTGAATAACAACAGAAAGTTAAAGCATAGCTTCACATTTTTCAATTTTGTTTTAAAACAATCCTTTCATGACCACATGTGTATTGAGAGAGTTAATGGTCATTGTAATCACTCCTGTTGTCAATACACCCTTTCCTACTGTGAGTCCGATGTAAGTGGTAGTGGACAAAATCCACAGTCTTTTGTCTATGCAAACTAGCATTTCAGTTTTCAGCGAAAAATGAATGTGAAACTTTGAGAGGGTAGCTTCCAAAGTTTCTTCACTACTAATGTCTCTGTTTGTTACTGTCCTCTGCAGGACAAAATGGACAGAATGCGGGACCTGGATTTTGTCTCTGAGTACTTACATTAGAATTGTGTTAAAGTGATCACTTCAGGGCTAGTATGAACAGAAAAATAACGATTATATTGAGTAACTCTTTTACAGTACATGAGCATGTGAGTATTATTTTAAGATGGACTTGGGAGAGGTAATAATTGACATGTGAGAGTGGTGAGGTTTTGCCGAACCATGTGGTACAAAGAGTGAACACTTGTGTGAGCATATCTCTACTTGATGATGAAGTGTCCCCAGTCAAAATCTCTAAACACGTTCTTGACTACTGAAACACACATTTGTCACAGTCTCGTCTGGTGCACCTCCTACACCTTAGTGCTTCTGCTGTGTTGGTGCGGATTTCCACAGCTGCTACCTGCCAGAATTATCATCACCTGCTTTCAATTTGTAATCAGCTGATCTAGCCAGCCACACTCCCTTTTTAAGCCTCATTTCCCTTCTAGCCCTTGCCAGATTGTCTTGTGTTTTTGACAAGCTCTCAAGCCAGTTTTTCAAGCCTTGTTTTGCTCTATTTTTCAGATTATGATTTTTGCCAAGCCCTTGCCACTACATCTGCCTTTCTGCCTGACCATTGGATTTATGATCTCACCCTGCCCCCATTCTGACTTCTGCCTAGACCCTGCTGGTACCTCTGCTTTCCTGCCTGACCACTTGATTTTATACCTCGGCCTGCCTCTATTTTTCCTTCTGCTCGCCCCTATTCCCACTTATCATAAAAAGACACAAATTGACCTCTGCAGGCTCTCTCAGGCAAAAACTGTACAGACAGAATTTGTAATTGTCAATGTTTAGTGATCATTGTCTTTCAGCTAAAGCCATTCATTAAGTTTTAATCCAGGGATGCAATCTCACCTCAAGCAGAAACACAATACTGTATGCATCCTCATGATCTTTAATCCTCAGTTATTAATTAACTTCAAGTGTATGTTTTCTGTCTACCTTAAAGAGTCAAGAGAAGTATACATACTAATACTCACTCAAAGGTTCAGAAGGTAACTTTTTCAAACACTACTTTTAGCCATATTCACTCAAACTGTCACCATGTCTTGACAGTAAAATGTAGACACATTATCTGTGTATGTGTGTCTGACGCTGACGCAGTGTCAATCAAAGTTTGTGAACACTGTGCAGCGGCGTCCCAGTTGGCATAGGAGCGCTCTCGTGGTGACGCTCAAACTCTTCCGGGTCACTGCAGGGTCACGAGCTTGTTTGTTTGCAGAGACTGGGCCTCCATCCTCCTGACAACTACTGCTGATACTGCTGATACTGAGAGAAGAAACAAAAGATGACCAGAGAAGAAAAAGAGGCTAAAGAAAAAGGTTTTGACCGAGCCAGAGATTAAACAAGAGTAAACACCGGGAGCCCTTGGAGAGGTGGAGAGAGCTGAAAGATTCACATTGAGAGTTAGACACATTTCTGCTTGACAGGTAATTATTAGTTTGATTTATGTTTGAGTCCCTATAAAATTAACCACAAAAATCAAATGTGTTAAAGTAACAGTCCGTGGTGAATCTCGTTACTGTGACGTTGAAGCCGAGCTGTTAGATTCCCGAGCCTAATGCTAAGTGCTGACGCTAATGGTTAGCTTTGTTTTATCTGAAAGTTGCTAAAAATGCTATCAAGTAAAATACTAAAAAGACTAACATATTGGTTTGATGTTGGTCCTGATATTGATGTGTGTCTGTGCTCTCACAGCTAAATGTTCTCAGAAGTGGTTCACTGCTTAGTTAATATTATTCATGAGTTTATTAGTTTCTCCTATCAAACAAAAATCTAAACTCTGAACTCCGATTCACACCTCTATTATGTGGTTGAATCCAGATCAGTGTTATGTTGAACAGACAAGTTAATATTTAGCGTTTATTTTTCATGTATAATTTTCTTTTTCTTTTTTTTCTTACTTGGTGTTACTTTTATTGATTATATCAAGGGGTTTTAATTTGGATTATTTTAAAACAAATGGGTGTCCCTCCAAGATGTCTTCAATATAAATGTGATCACATATTTAATTCTTTATTCTCTCTCCTCAGGTCTGAAGCACAGGCCTGTTATTGCACTTTGAAGAACCCCGAATTCTGTGTTCATCACAAATTAAAGTTTGTTGACCATAAATAATGTGCATTTTTAATCTGCAGTAACTTACCTTTTCTGTCATTCCTATGCAAAATAAAACTGTTTTTTTTTTTTTTTTGATGAGCTTCTTAGACATTACTTTTGAGATATTTCATGTCTAGTGTTGACTCTGTGGTTATGCATTTTTGAAGCTATATAAAAAATTTTTGTCAGTACTGCACAGCACTCACACTATTTACAGATGTCCTCAGCGCCGAGGTCCTCCGATGTTTGGCCCAGCAGACCCTCTCTCTGCCCTGGCCTTCTGTCAGATGTCTTCTCTCCTCTCCTCCTCCTCCTCCTCCTCTCTCTCCTCTGCACGGCTCCATCATCGTTGTCTCCCCTCTCCAGAGCTGCTGGCGAAGTTGCAGTCACGGTCTTAGTCTCTGTCATCCCAATGAGCTAATTAATGGAACAAGACTTAAGACTGAAGGCAACTTATTTTCCCAATATGACAATATGCCAAAATTTGATTGCCTTAACTGTTATAGTAAGTGTGGATATGAGCCACCGGTAGTTTTCAAAAAGTTTTAAAAAAGTACAAAACCTGACCCCAATACTAACGTACATACCGAACTGCGAATTTTGTATATGGTTACACCCCTAATTTGTGAATGTCATTGTAAAACAAAAGAGGTGGTTACACCTGTTTGGTTCCTGAAAGTAACATTCAATGTCACAACTCAAGCATACACCTTATTCTTTACTTTTCTCTTATTTGTCAACCAAAAAAATAACTAAAATAAAAAGAACAAATAACATGAAGTAAGAGATCGAAGTTCCAGATGTCTTAACAAACGCTGATAAAAGATAACAGGAGAATTTCAAATGCAAATTTTAAGTAATGTGTTTTAATGTGGGTTTTCATCCACTACTGTTATGCAAAAAGTTGCATCCAGAAAAACAGTTGGTGGCTCTAATTCTGCAGTTGAGCTACTAAAGCATTGCAGATGACAACAGCACAACAAAGATCATGTAATAATATTAAAAAAAAAAAGTTATGTGGGAAATGTCATGAAAATATGACATTTCTGTCTTTCATGCTTTCACTGATGCACCAACTTCTTGAAAAATTGTGACTGTGCATAAAAACAGGTGGATGGAAATGCTATACTATCAAAGTGTCAATCATTCTTCTCCTTGTGATTTATCACTGCATTAACTTACAGTGGGAATGGGCCATATGGATATAAATATTTAGAACATCACTAATATAATATTCAAAATAATTCAATCTCACATTCATATTTTCACACGGATTCATATGTGAGGAATGTGCACTGTGGTTTGGACCAACTCTAACATCTTCAAAAAAAATCTATGTACTCTATCTACTCTTAATATGGACTTGTTTAGACACAGACATGAATGGGCTCAAAGTAACACACTGCATCAAATTAACTCAGACTGTTTAATTTTCTACAGCAGAATAATCTGAAAAGGTGCCATGACCACATAAAAATTTGACACAAAGGCTTTAGATGTTACATGTTCAAAAATAATTGTAAACTAATATTGCTTTAGTGTAATAGAAAACAAACTTCTGAGACAAACACAAACAAACAAACAAAAAAGCATAACAAACTGCAAAAACTCAAGTGGTGTACATATTTTCCCAAAGAAGTGTTCACCTGGGTTTGTTTGAGCACAATATTGTAGATTTTCTGTGGAAGCCTAATTGGTGCTATGGTTGTGAAAGTATCACAATGCACTGATGTTTCCAGAGATATAGATGTCCAATGTGCAATCAAGTGCAGAAAACACATTTTCTGAAACATCCATTCAGGCACATCCATTAGTGATTGAAGAGAGAACATCCACATTCATTAAAAACACAAACCTCTATATACTGCTGTGCGCCAATAACCAATACATAAAACTAGAGATGGACCAATATGGTTTTCTAAAGCCAACATATCAACCATATTCACTAACAATAAACAGATGCAAAAAATACATACTCCACTCATACATATCTGTCTGGGTTGTGCATGGGAACTCACTATCTTTTCTGGAAGTTTTTCCCACCATGTAAACTGGTCACTAATGTTACAAACACAAATTCAAGCTGACCACAGTTGCCATTCTCTGTGAATGATCAAGCTAGCCAGCCCCATTTCAAACTTGTGACTGAATAATAGCAGGATCTATCTTTATACAATACAGATATACAATGTGCCATTGGTACATTGAAATAATTATTGATCTTTGCTCATCCTGTCCATACATGTGGATGTGAAGTGGTTCTCCTTGTGCTGTGAGAGGGAGAAAAAACGATTCTCTGTCAAATTCTTAACAAAAGCTGAAGTTAAAATGAGATTTCAACAATCTAACTTTGTCTCTCTGACACCATTTTCTAATACTGGCTATCAGAAAGAAATGCCTGGAAAATATACATGAATATATTTTAAAAAGAAAATGATTAACAGAGAGAACGATTATAGCAACCAATAACTCTGTACATATGGCTTGTGAGTATTGTATGAAGATGGACTTTACCCCTTGATAAGCAGATTTTGAATGGAGCATCACTAAGCATGATTTCCTTACACATGCCCATTTTATGGTAAATAAGAGGTTTAAAACACACTGTTATTGACTGACAGCAGTAAAACAAGTATTAAAAAAATCACTTAGCAATATTCTTTACATAATATTTTGTTAGGAGAGCAGTGCCATAATCTGAATAAAATCTGATAAAATCTCGACTAACACGACTCTTCACAGATAACCAGTTAAACTATTATTGGGCTGATAGCAGTTATGCATTTTAAAGCTGATACAGTATGTGATATGTGCTTTTATCAGCTGTAAGCTGATGTATCAGTTTTTCTCTGGCCAGTACAAACACACAACACTGTCAATAAATAGGTTCACCTGTTATTGCTAAGTTTATATAGTTCACAAATTTTAACCTCAACAACCTCATAACAGTGAGGAGGTATCGATTTTCTTCACAACATTATGTGTACAGTACAAGGTAAAACTCCCAGTTAATAATATAACAAGATTATCAAGCTGTCTTCTTAAAGAACTGCTTGTAATCTGAGTAGAAAGAAACCAAGATCGAAATAGCACCTAAATCCCCAAGAGGGTGAAAGAAGACTAAAAAGGCCTTTCACTGTGTTTTCATGTCTTGTTTCTTGAAAACATGTGCTCCCCTCGCAGGTTGAGGTGCTGAAGTTGGTACTGTAACACCTCAGTGTCTGATGACTCTTTGATACTTATTTTGTCCAGATTAAGATAGTCCAGAGACTTGGACTGGGCCCTCTTCCCTTTCAGCAGACAGAGGGGTAGTGGACCATGCAGGCCCTTGAAAGGCTCTCCATGAGCCAGGGACCTGAGAAAGTTGTCACTTGAGCTGGGCATACGCCTCCGTCTCCGCCCATTGTTAGCAGGAATGTCGTAGGGTTGGTAGTACCGACTTTTTCCTTTGAAGATTCGTGAAGATCTGTGGATGCCCAAGTCCACAGATTTTGGAACAGTGCTCTGGATAGAGCTGGACATGGCCTCTGATACAGAACCCTTTTCTGGAGTGCCTTCTGAGCACTTGTGGGCAAGCTTGAGCAGCTCCTCACCAGTGGTGAAGCCCACCAGATAGTTTGAATCCATGTGGAGGATCTGGTATCCCGCAACAGTACCTCTAATGGGTGAACATGGGGTGCTGGCACAACGAGGTCGCTCTGCTTCTGGTTTCAATGTAGTTTTGATCTCAGCTGCAGGAAGAATAGAAACATGTGCCCTGGATACTCCACTGATATCCATTTCCATCCTTACAGACATATCTTGCCTGAAAGGTAGAGAAAACTAAAATTACTTAAGTCACTCATGTCTTGGAGCAACACAACCAGTACACAATATACAGACAACCAGGCCCCACATGCACTAAGCATACTTAAGGCATTAAGACACTCACTTTAGGATTCTTGACTTTATGATCTAAGAGTAATCCACAAAGCATAATGAAGATTTTCTTATGCTAGGTATCATCTTAATTGCAAAGGGTATTTTGATCATGGTGGAACAAATGACAGATAAAGATTTGTGGTGGAACTCCCCACTGGAAACTGGTTGAAGTGTGATTCAAAAATGCATCAATGCTGCAGTATGTTTCTCAGTTATTCACCAAACCAAACTGTGCTCTTCATTCGGGATTTTGTGTGACAGTTCATTACATACACACATAATAATCAGCATATATAATCGTTCAAATCAGTCAAGCAGAAACTCAAATGGTTCTTTATAGTGTGTGGATTTGCTGGTTTCCCACATTTTAAATACTGTAAACTGAATATCTTTGGTTATTGGACTGTTGGGTGGACATCACCTTGGGCTCTGGGAAACTGATGTTTCACTATTTTCATACATTTAACAGAGCAACTTGTTCTCAACTGCTTTCTGAAACCTTTTCACCATATTTCCATGTGGCTGGGATACTATGGAGGTATATTCCTATCTTTATTCAAAAGCGTAGTGTTTTAATTTGAGAGCACGATCTATTGATTTCTTTTAACAGGTTCTATCTGGAAGAGATTTAAAATGAAAATGTCCGTGTAAGAGTTGGGTGCTTTTCTCAATTTTTCTCCATTTTCCAGTTCTTTTCTGCTCCGGTTCATGTGAGCTCTGCAGCAATCTTAGGTCCACGCCAAATGCTCTCATTGGTTGAGATGCGTAATGATGCCCATTCCAAGCCAATACTGATCAACACCCCACCCCTCCTGTGACCCATGGTTTGTCTGTATGTATGTGTATTCAGAGCCAGTGAGCAACAGATTTTAACAGAGTTTTATTCTGTTTTATTGTTATTATTATTTTTATTTTTATTATTTATTTATTATTATTTTTATCTTTTCAAAGATTCTGCTCTTTGGCTTGGCTCCCTTAGAACAGCCAACTCTTACGGCTCCAAAACGGCTCTTCATTTAGTATCACTCAGTGCCTTCAGTTATAGCCTAATTTAGCTATTATGAATGGTTTGTGTGTCGTAAGCAATTTTTCATTCAGTGTTTTCATAACAGCCTTATTTTTATGCACTTTTTTTGTTATAAAAAAAAAAAAAAACACAGTTACTCAAATTATTTAAAGCCCAAAATCACAAACATATCGTTTTACCTCAGAGGGCTTTACAATCTGTACAGTTGTGACACCCTCTGTCCTTAGACCCTTCGAACCGAGTCAGGAAAAACTTCAAAAAACCCTTTATGGGAAAAAGAAGAAACCCTGAGGAAGAGCCACAGATGAGGGATCCCTCTCTCCTGGGACGGACAGACATGCAATAGATGCCACATGTACAGAGAACATCATCATCAGTCATATATGGAATTATACATGGGTCATAATAAATTGTAGATAAACTGAGTTCGTGGGTTTAGTCCATGTGTGAAGGGGATCTTACTACTGTTGTAAATATCAGAAAATGATTAACATGAACAGCCACGATACAAACACTCATTTGGTTCCACCCACAACTATTTATTGGTCAAAAATAAAAACATGCAAAATATTATGTATAGAAAACTAGGGGGCTAAGGGCCAGTCTTTAATCCGCTCCTCTCCAGTCTTTAGTTAGTCTGTTCCTCTCCAGCAGCAGTCTGGTCCAATCGATGCTGTCATGTCTCTCAGCGCGACCAGCATGTCCATGTCCCAGTGTCTGTTTTCCTCTTTCTACGTTGAAAAATAACCCCAAAACAGATCACAATAAATAAATAAACAAGCACAGTATGAATCTGCAGCATATATGTTCCTAACCAGCAACGTTATATTGAGAGTTTTGTACTGTGACGTGACATGACATGACAATAACTATTAAAACAGAGCAGCACTAAGGCAAGGCACGGTGGACCAGATAAAATCCTCCATATCGCAGAGGGCTGCCAGTGACTGCAGGGGTAAATCATTTTGTACTATGACTGATTTAACCAACGATCACTTTATACCACTAAGGTACTGTATTAATGGTTGGCATTAACGCTAGCAGTTAGCAATAATGCTAGCTAACATTAGCTTTTGGCTCAGGTAACAACAGTATTACATCAGTTAGCGTTATAACATATAAACAACATCATATTGGCCGTGTGTGATTTACCTTCAGCTCACTGTTCCTCCGTCTCACCGAGTCCTCACTTGGCTTAAATAAAATGCTAGGAATATTCGACTAATCAGAAACGTTCAGCTGTAAGGCCCACCCACAAAGTTACTGGTACTCTAAGTAGTTGATGTATATTTCCTTGGTAAGACAGTCTGCAGACATTTGTTATTATAAAATGCTAAATAATTTTTTTTTAAAAATGAGCAGCTCACAATTATTTGTTGTACCATGGTTGTGTACCTCTCAACTGTGACAAAAAAGTTTTGAACAAAGTTGATGTAATAACTTGAGTTTGATGACATTTGTCTTTGTTTATTCACTTGAAAAGTCTGATCTTTGACTGACTGATGAAGTAATGTACGGATTTCTTAAACTGATAAAGGGATTTATGTTAGAATAACACAGAGCAATGTGCTTGCATATATTTTTACATTTATGTAAATGCATGTACAATATTTGTACACAAAAATATGTTACGTTACAGAGTAGTTCCATTTATACAACCAGCCCTTTGAGGGCAACCAAAATGCTGATGTGGGCCGCAGTGAAAATGACTTTGACACGCCTGTATTACTGTCAGGACATGGTGACAGTTTTAGTGAGTATGACTAAAAGCAGTGTTTTAAAAAGTTACCTACTGTATCTTCAAATATCAAGCGATGTTGTCATTTTTTCCCTGCGTTATCAAAATTGGTATCGAGTATCAATATTTTTCAAGGTATTGTATTGAACTTAGAAATTCCAGTATCATAACAGTGTAGTTAATTCCCAGGCTGACCAGTCTGCAATAGAATCAGACATTGCAAACAAAGGATGTGAACAGCCAAACAAAAAAAAATGTATCTGATCTATAAATCCGAATTGAGCACTGAGGCTTGCAGTATGAAGACAGCTTATGTCCATTAAAGTTATTGATAAGTATTGTGATCTGTTTTTAGAATGGTCAGAGCTGTTGTCATTCTGGGCTCAGATAATGCAAAGCTGATCAAATATAACATCCTTTAAATACTAAATGGTGGTGATTTATCAATGATTTATCTTTCACCCTCTTGGGGACCACCAATGGCATTTTTTCTCTAGTCAAGAAACATGGTAATAAGATGAAATCCTCCCCATTTCCTGAAATTAAATAAATTCCTATTTTCACTGTGTAGTGAACTTTTCTGAAGAACTAATCTTAGCACATGTCAATGGTGCACCAAGAAAAACAATTATAATGTATTACTGTTTTTTAAGACGTCTTCAATCCATACATGGTGTGAAAAAGTGTTTGCCCCCTTCCTGATTTCTTATTTTTTTGCATGTTTGTCACACTTAAATGTTTCAGATCATCAAACAAATTTAAAATATTAGTCAAAGACAACACAAGTAAACACAAAATGCAGTTTTTAATTATTGAAGTTTTTTATTATTAAGGGAGAAAAAAATCCAAACCTACATGGCCCTGTGTGAAAAAGTGATTGCCCCCCTGTTAAAACATAACTTAACTGTGGTTTATCACACCTGAGTTCAATTTCTCTAGCCACACCTGTTCTCTCAATCAAGAAATCAATTAAATAGGACCTGCCTGACAAAGTGAAGTAGACCAAAAGATCCTCAAAAGCTAGACATTCATGCCTGAGATCCAAAGAAATTCAGGAACAAATGAGAAAGAAAGTAATTGAGATCTATCAGTCTGGAAAAGGTTATAAAGCCATTTCTAAAGCTTTGGGACTCCAGCGAACCACAGTGAGAGCCATTATCCACAAATGGCAAAAAACATGGAACAGTGGTGAACCTTCCCAGGAGTGGCCGGCCGACCAAAATTACCACCAGGGCAGGGGCACAGCAACGACTCATGCAAGAGGTCACAAAAGACCCCACAACAACATCCAAAGAACTGCAGGCCTCACTTGCCTCAGTTAAGGTCAGTGTTCATGACTCCACCATAAGAAAGAGACTGGGCAAAAATGGCCTGCATGGCAGAGTTCCAAGATGAAAACCACTGCTGAGCAAAAAGAACATTAAGGCTCGTCTCAATTTTGCCAGAAAACATCTTGATGATCCCCAAGACTTTTGGGAAAATACTCTGTGGACTGACAAGACAAAAGTTGAACTTTTTGGAAGCTGTGTGTCCCATTACATCTGGCGTGAAATGGTGTAAAAGTAACACCGCATGAAAAAGCATTCAGAAAAAGAACATCATACCAACAGTAAAACATGGTGGTGGTATGGTGGTGTTTTCAGAAAAAGAACATGGTCTGGGGCAGTAAAATATGGTGGTGGTAGTGTGATGGTCTGGGGCACTGTTTTGCAAGGCTTCAGGACCTGGAAGATGCTGTTTTGCTGCTTCAGGACCTGGAATTCTGCTGACTTGCTGTGATAAATGGAACCATGAATTCTGCTGTCTACCAAAAACCTGAAGGAAATGCCCGGCCATGAAGGAGCCAATGTCCGGCCATGCCCATTCATGCCCATTTCAAGCTGAAACGAACTTGGGTTCTGCAGCAGGACAATGATCCAAAACACACCAGAAAGTCCACCTCTGAATGGCTGAAGAAAAACAAAAAATGAATGACTTTGGAGTGGCCTAGTCAAAGTCCTGACCTGAATCCTATTGAGATGCTGTGGCATGACCTTAAAAACCTTCATGCTCAAAAACCCTCCAATGTGGCTGAATTACAACAATTCTGCAAAGATGAGTGGGCCAAAATTCCTCCACAGCGCTGTAAAAGACTCATTGCAAGTTATCGCAAACAAACGCTTGATTGCAGTTGTTGCTGCTAAGGGTGGGTGGCCCAACCAGTTATTAGGTTTAGGGGGCAATCACTTTTTCACACAGGGCCCATGTAGGTTTGGATTTTTTTTTCTCCCTTAATAATAAGAACCTTCATTTAAAAACTCCATTTTGTGTTTACTTGTGTTGTCTTTGACTAATATTTAAATTTGTTTGTTGATCTGAAACATTTAAGTGTGACAAACAATGCAAAAAAATAAGAAATCAGGAAGGGGGCAAATACTTTTTCACAACACTGTATATTTCCATTTCACTATATTTAAAATGACAGCCTTTATTCCTGGCTTTCAAATTAGCCTGTTGAGTGTTTAATATATACATAATGTTGGCAGGAAGGCTATTGCTAATAGGATAAGGGTGATAACAGTGATAAAGGGGTGTGGTTCATGACTCAATGTCCGATAAACAGCACAAACACACACCCACTTAATGTGAAACCAGTCCACACTCCACCAGTGCATCACATCACATCAAATCCACATGGACTGGAAAACAAAATAAAATCTGCTGCTGTGAGAAGGAGAGATGATGGGTACAGACATAAACAGTAGAATAGCAGAGAAAATAGCTCTCCATGCATCTAGAGTGAGGGACAATGGAAGGTTTAATATCCCAAATAACACTTTGACACAACACTCCAGAGTCAGAAAAAGGACAGCCGAATTAATTCATAATTAGAATATTTATGATTATAATAGGTTCTCTTTGAAATATAAAACATTCAATTCACATTCAATGACAGGACATGGGTGGGAAGTTTTGTTCTTGCAACTACATTTATACCATTTTTTCACTCAAATACAGTTGAAACCAGAAGTTTACATACACTGCATAAAAAGCCACATAACCTTTTTTTTTCCCACTGTCACCGAAATTAAATCAGACTAAACTTTTCTTGTTATAGGACAATTAGAATTACCAAAATTATTTCTATTTGCTAAATGCCAGAATAATGAGAGAGAGAATTTATTAGAGAATTTTTATTACTGTCTTCAAAGTCAGAAGTTTACATACATATCCTTAGTATTTGTTAGCGTTGCCTTTAAACTGTATGACTGGTCAAACTTTTAGGGTATCCTTCCACAAGCTTCTCACAATAGTTTGCTGGAATTTTGGCCCATTTACCTGACAAACCTGGTGTAACAGAGTCAGGTTTGTAGGCCGCCTTGCTTGCATACGCCTTTTCAGCTCGGCCCACAAATTTTCTATGGGATTGAGATCAGGGCTTTGTGATGGCCACTCCAAAACATTGACTTTATTGTCCTTAAGCCACTTTGTAACTAATTTGGTGGTATGCTTAGGGTCATTGTCCATTTGGAAGACCCATTTGCACCCAAGCTTTAACTTCCTGGCTGATGTCTTGAGATGTTGCTTCAATATTTCCACATAATTTTCTTTCCTTATGGTGCCATCTGTTTTGTAAAGTGCACCGGGCCCTCCTGCAGCAAAACACACGCACAACATGATGCTGCCACCCCTGTACTTCATAGTTGGGATGGTGTTCTCAGGCTTGAGAGCTTGCTCCTTTTTCCTCCAAATGGTGGTCATTATGGCCACACAGTTCAATTTTAGTTTCATCAGACCACAGGACATGTCTCCAATCTGGCTTTTTTATGTTGCTTCTTCCTCACTGAGTGGCCTTTCAGCCCATGTCAATACAGGACTTGTTTCACTGTGGACAATGACATTCTCTTACCAGCTTCAGCCAGCATCTTCACAAGGTCTTTTGCTTTTTGATATACACATTTTGCATCTAAAAACATTCATCTATGGGACACAGAACATGTCTCCTTCCTGAGCGGTATGATGGCTGGACATTCCCATGGTGTTTATACTTGCGTATGACTGTTTGTACAATTTCCAGATGCCTGAGGGTGCCATGTGCATCTGTTCAGAGTTGTGGAGCTCAACAATTCTCTTCCTGATATCTTGGCAACTTTCTTTTGATTTTCCCACAATATCACACAAGGAAACAGTGTGTTTGAGGTATGCCTTAAAATACATCCATAAGTGTGCTTCCAGTTAACTCAAATGTTGTCAATTAACCTCTCAAAAGTTTCCAAAGGCATGACATCATTATCTGGACTTTCTTAAATCGTTTAAAGGCATAGTAATATTAGTTTATGTAAACTAATGACTTTGAAGAAAGTAATAAAAGAAAAATCTCTAATAAATTCTGTCATTATCCTGGCATTTATCAAACAGAAATATAGAACATAAATATAGAATATATATACTCCTAACTGACCTGAAACAAGAAAAGTTTAGTCTGATTTAATGTCAGACTGAGAATAAATAGGGTTATGTGTCTTTTTATACAGTGCATGTAAACCTCTGATTTCAACTGTATAGCTTACCCATGTTATGTGATATGCTAAATCAGTAGTTTCTCATTACTTCCTATTACACCATCTATTACAGATCAAAATTAGATTAAATCGTGTTTGATTCAGGAATGTTTCCATATGGGTGGGTAGATATGCAATGGAAAGACTAAAGAAACTAATTTTATTGGATGTAGTACGAGAAAAGCAGCATATTTGTAAGATCTTGACACATAAAGGATCACTGTGATTTATCAACAAGCACACAAAACAGTAATTTTGGTAACAAGGTGCAAGAACAGACTCCATTATCTATAATCAGAAAAGCAAAGTATATTTAATTATTTCACTTTCAAGTGTGGGTGGTTCTCTTTTTTAACTAATAATTTGGTTTGGGGGATGTAAACATTAGTATGGTTATTTTGTTGTTTGTTTTAAAGTAATGTTTTAACACAACGTTATGTTAAAACATAACGTTGAAACGATATTTTAACGTTTTCTTTAATTCGATCACTCTTACTATTATGGTAGAATCAAATACTTTAAACAAAGCTTTACCAGCACACAGACCGATGATTGTGAGTAGAAGCATACTGCGTATGAATGCGTTGGCGCGGCAGAATTGTGTCATTCCCAGTCAGTGGAAAATGGGGCAATAGCAACAGGAAACCCTCCCACTGCATTAGCGCTGCAATCACAGGCATCACATCTCAGGCTTCAAACACACTTAACAAACCGACCTCTAACAGGCGCGATGCTAATATCTATTGCAGCGTTGTAAGAGCTGTATGACGGATAACATTAGCGAACATAGTAAAAGATGGCTGTTGCAACAAACGACAGGCCCAGCTCATCGTCCGTTGCTGAATGGGTAGCCCAGCAGCACTGCAGAACCAGGAGAAACAATGTCTTTATTCGATATTGTCTTTAACGTACACACCCATGAAATGCGATGAAATGCGACATAGTGGTCATTTCAAACACCGACTTGATTATCTAGATGAAGTCGCGGCGCATCTGACTGCCGTTGAATTAAGAAGATGCTTGTTTATCCTCACTTTTAAAAACTAATCAAATATATTTTGGTTTCATGACCTATAACAAGACGGACTGAATAAAATCTGAGTAAATTACAAACCTGTTTGGCTTCGGAAAATACGATGTTCCTTCGCGTCTGTGTGATCTCTAGCCTCCACTTTGACACGCCTGTGTTCCGTAAACAGCAGGAAAAGCAGCACTTCCGGTCTGTTTTTTCGGAGAAAAAGCAGTCATACATTCTTTACAATATTTTTCGCTGGTTACAACGAATCCACAATTTCCGCTCTTTGTAATTAAAATAAAAGAAACATTTCTGCCAGTAAAACAAAAATAAATAAAATAAACTAACCTTATAATGATAATGCTCAGATTTATGTTTAAAACAACATTTATGTAACAACGTTTATGTAAAAAAAAACAACATTTTGACTTACTAAAGCAAAATTATGAGATTGAAAGTTTGAGATTGCAAAATTTCACAATTTTGACTGAGAAATGTCAAAATTATGTGTTGGAAAGACTTATTTATATTATTAAGTCAAAAATAAATAAAATAATTAAAACCACCACCCCCTATGCCTAACTGTGCAAACATACCATAATCCTTTGCAAGGTTATTATTCTGAATGATTTTAGTAAATGTTAGACCACTGTAATGTCAAAGTCATTTAATGGGTCTGGTGTTGGGCCTATATATATACTTCACTGCAGTGAGCTTCTTATTACAAGGCCGTTACATCAATCTTCAGAAACTTCCCAGAGTAATGAGTGGGTACATGTTGCCATAGTGACAATATTCAACAGCTCTGTTACTCTATTCTAGCTTCCAGCACAAGTCTACGTTAAAATTTCTTGCTGTTACTGATAAACCTTCTGGATAATACTGAACACACAGTAGATATATTGGTTACAATCACCCCAGTGGGCTAAAAGCAATTATTCTAACTTATAGACTTACAAAGGTACTGCCACAAATTGCTTCACACATCTCCAAACAGGCTTTTACTGTACAGATTTAGGCTACTCACTTCTAATTCTGGACTTTACACTGTTAAGCAGTTGTCAGATAATGCAGGCAGGAGGGGAAATTATTGTCACTGCAGGATGATTGCAGTATTAAGAGGTTTAAATCTGTGTTGTCAAGATCAAAATCACATAGTCTCTTAAACCCTGCATCAGCAGCCCTCACTGCATTAGGATGTGAAGGGGTGGGCGTTTTACATAATCTGTCATTTTCATTTTCTATTCATGCACTTTTGCATGCATTATTGTCAGGTAGAATTCACCTTTTGTGTGTAACACAGTCATCCTTACTAGCCACTTTGGCTCTGCCACTTCCAGTGATCCAATATAATCACCACAACACAACATAGGTGTGTAAGCAGGCAACAGATAGTCCAGGTTCTAATCTGAGCAACTAAGCGGGGGAGGGGTGAAGAGTTGTATGCTTCTTTCGTATTGGCATACAGTAAATCTGGTGTCTTGTTGTCCCTGGTGTGTCAATCCACATACTGGGAGAGTGGAAGAGGAGGAGGCATGGTTGAAGTCCCTGTGCCTGAGAAGGAGGGACTGAGGGTGTGATGGCTGTAGCTGGTACACTATCGGGTAAATGCACTCTTTTCCACTAGCACCTACTCGGCTTCAGCTCGCCTCGCCTTGACTCGACTCAGTTTCGGTCGTTTTCCATTACAATAGAGTACCACCTCAGCGTGGGTGGGGTCATCATAGCAACGCGGCCGAAACTCCAGCGACGTCATTTGTTATGCGACACAAACACAAAACAACTATGGAGGCCACCAGACAAAGAAATGTCTGCACCTCGTTGTTGCTCCGTGGGGTTGATTTCTGTGCAGCCATCTCTGATCGTGTTCGTGGTTGTACCTGGTACCAGGTACTACTAACACGTACTAACATGCGTAAAAACCGAGTCGAGTCGAGCCGAGTAGGTACTAGTGGAAAAGGGCCAATAGGCAGCTGCAGCATCGACCAAGTGGGGGATGCACACTTCTCTCATGATGACATGTGAGACAGGACGGCCAAATGCTAACAGCCAACAGTTCAGTGTCTCATGCAGCACTGTTAAACAAGGGTCATGCCATCTCTCATTCACAAAAGGGGACTGCCAATGTATACCCCTGCCCTTCTTACCACCCTCCTGTCTGCTCTCACAAGTTGATAATAACAACCATATAATCTCCCCATAATAACAGACAGTATCCAGCGTTAATACCAGCGCTCCCAGCAGTTCGTTCCAGCTCTGCATCCCCTCTTTTTCGCTTTATTTCCGCGGGGTCCCCGGTCTTTTCCCAGGGGGTATTGTGGTGATACACAGTGCAAACAGATGCTCACATTTGGAAACAATGGAGCTGTGACTGAATGGGTGCCCCAATGCAACTCCAAAAAGTTAGAGAGTAAGTAATTAATTATTTAATGGTCCTGTGTTGCTGTGTTTCATGAATTTATTTTATCTGTCAAACTCGCCCATCAAAGTCGGATGGGCAGATCCTAACACCTGATTGGTTACCCTGCTCATCAAGTCAAGGCAAATTGATTCCAGATAATGGATTGATGCTGAGCTAGTGAACATACTCCGATACGCTAGGTGGCGCTATTCACTTCTACGTTCTTTTGAATACTCTATTAAGCAAAACTTTGTCGGTAACCGCTAAAAAAACAAACCTAATGGCCCTTTTCCACTAGTACCTACTCGGCTCGGCTCGGTAAAAACAAACGCTCGCCTCGGCTCGACTATTCGACTCAGTTTCGGTCAAGTTTTCCATTACAATAGAGTACCACCTCAGCGTGGGTGGGGTTGCGTGCCGTGGCAACGCGGCCGAAACTCCAGCGACGTCATTTGTTATGCGACACAAACACAAAAATGACTATGGAGCAATGGAGGCCACCAGACAAAGACTCTGATCGTGTTCGTTGTTGTTATTGCGTTTTAAAAATGGCGCGGTTGACTCTTATGAACGAGTCGCTCTCCCGACGCATCTAGTGACGTCAGGCCCTGGCCAATCAGTGGCCTGCCGTCTGCCGACGTCACATTTTCGGCTCGACTCAGCTCGCTTGGAACCCTGGCTGAGTAGGTATTACAAAAGTACCTGCTACCAGGTACTAACACGTAATGGAAACGCGTACAAACCGAGGCGAGTCGAAGTCGAGCCGAGTAGGTACTAGTGGAAAAGGGGCATAAGACTTGGTCCTGCTGGTCTTGCTAGCCTCAGTGTTAGCCTGCGAGGTGCAGGACAAAATGGCAAAAACCTGCCCGGAGCTGCTGAGAGAGGCAGCAAATTTAATCGAGGAAGTTCTGAGCAGAACTCCTCCGGCTCCGGCGGCAGCCCAGTCGCAGCAGATACCCGCCACTCCATCTAGAACACCTGTCCAAGGTAAGCTAAATAAGTTAATGTTAGCCAAGTGTGCTACTAATCAATGACTTGGGGCACGGGTGTGGGTTAAATTAGATAACAATTTGTAGTTGGATCGAAAATGTATTTGTGTGTGGTAGGCTCATTATGATTCTTGTGTAATACGTTCATTGTTAATGGTGGGAGCATAAAACTAGTTCACTAATCGGCGGCAAAATAGTGTTAGCTGGCAGCAACATCCCAGATAGAAGATGAGGCTGTTTTAGCTGACAGGTGACTATTGAGCTGTGACATTTTTCTCTGTTGCAGCCGAGGTAGCAAGGCTTTTTGCGCCACATAATGGTGGAGCCAGAAGGAATATGACGAGATGACCAGCACAAGTCCAAGTCAGTCGAAGAAGCTACACACACAGTATCTGTTGTTTAGCTGACCACAAGGCATAAAAGAGATAAATTTCCAAGCGTACCTTCTTACTTCAGGACCTGGAGAGCAAAAAGTAACATTTTCAGGTCAGTATAAAACTAGGAATTTACCAAAACCAAAAAAATGTGCACTGTTTGTGGCGCGTTGAAATTATTTGCAGTTCAACAACTTTTTATAGTCATATGTATTTTCATATGTTCATGTCTGACTCAAACTTAATTGATTTTCATAGTGTGAATAATAGTTATCACAGGCTTATTTGCCTTAGTTTTGGGTGAGGCAAATGAGTTACGTCTATTTTTTTTTACAGGGAATGACAATGATCCCATGGTTATAACAAATAAACTGATGGAAGTGTTTCCAAAGCTCCAAGAAGGAGGAGGCTTTGAACTTCTAAAAATTGCAGGATCGCAGTCGAAATCTTGCATTGCTTCCATGTCCCAGCACTGGATACACCCTTGCCTATCTGAAAGGTCCATCAACGATGATCGGACAGGCTACAATCTACTTCAACAGGATCTACCCTTGGATTGTGTACGTAAATTTACAGAGACTCTGTTTAATACTTTTAATAATTAATTAAAAGCCATTTGTTGTTGTTAGGAGGGCTCACATCATGCCTCTGGTCCAGACATCCCCTGACTCACTTGTCAGAAGGCAGTTCCTTTTTCAGAAATGAAGTTGCACAGATTGAGCTGCAATGGGTAGGTGCTTTATACAGAAATGCAAGAATAGCATATTCATTTTTTGTTTTGAAAAATATCTGTCTCTGAGTCTCTCTTAGAGAGTTGTGCACACAAATAAGGGGAGTATGATTATGATCATTTCAATTTTGTTAACTTCAAGGACACCCATGCAGGAATCAGAAAGAGAACAAGAGGAAGACCAAAGTGAAGAAAATGATAGAGAGACAGCCTCAGTCAGTGACAGTGTTCCAGTGAGGCCTGAAACATCAGCTGAGAGTGCCGTAGTACCAGCAGTGATTGACATTGAGGAGTTGGAAACAAAGAAACAGACAATGGTTTATGTCATCAAAATAGAATTGCTCTAAGATTGTGTGTAATATAAACTCAGTCAATAGAAAAATAACATATATAAGACCTAATTAGATAAAATAATATATTTATACACAAATTATAACATGCAACTGGGTTATATATTCTTAGTGTTGAAATATTTACTCTTTGTTCAGAATGCTGTTTTGCTTTTTTCAGCTTGGCTTTGTAACATTTTCTAAAGATGTTTCACATATTTGTCAGTGACATGGACAGAACTTTTCTCCTTTTCTGTACACCGAGAGGATATCTGTATGTGCAGGTAACATGCCAACTCACAACATGTCTCTCTGGAATAGATAACTTTATTATTATCGTTGTCTAGAATGGAAGCTTATTAAAGACAGGGTAGTAAGATTACTATAGTTCCTTACTATTTTTACGGTTTATATGATGTAATTTGAAATGCAGTTCAGTGGTTAATTGTTGTGACTTTTTGTGACGACTGCTCTCTTGGTACTTTACAGGCAGAATGGGCTGAACACTATTTGAGGGTGAACCTGACCACCTTGTTCCAGTAACATCAGAGGTGCTTATTGAAAGCGACCTCTTCCAAGTTGCAGGAAGGATGTTGGCACACAGCTTTCTGCATGACAGCCTCCATGTCACAGAATTAAGTCCTGCTGTAATTCATGTACTGCTCAATGGGGACCCTGAAATGGCAACTGTTGTTACAGAAGACTGTCCTGATCTGCACATCAGGAGTATCATTAAACTGGTACATAACATAGACAAGAAATCTTAGCCTTTCAAATTTGTTTTGGAAAATGTAATAACTTGTATGATCTTGAGTTTAGCTTGAACATGAAGAACACAGTTTCAGAGCTGTCCATGTCTTGGGATCTCCCAGCAGTCACCAAAACAAATCAGACATAGCTACCTCTACTCTAAACCTCTACTCCATGCAGTGAGCTGCAGCGTGGAAAAGACACATCTGAATAGTGGCGTACATTATTCTAAAATGTGTAAATGTCTTATTAAGGGTTGATATATTCTGTGCTATCTAAGGATGTTGAAATTTAAACAGGTATAACACCTTATTTGGCTAATGTATTCGCTCTCTTTACAAATGCTTCTGTGTCTCATGGATAGATATGATAAATTAAAGTTGAACTAAATGTCATCTTGAATCCATTTTATAACTTTTAGCTTCATCAGACACACTGGCCCAGCTGCTGACATTCTGGGTAGGCAGGGAGATGCTTCCTCCTGAACTGAAAGCAGAGATTTCTGGGGGAACCTTTCCTACGTCGTCCACATGCTTTAAAACACTGAAGCTGCCTGCTCATTTCAAAATCTACATGGACTTTGAGAAAGTACTTCTCTCTGCCATAAATAGCGCACAGATTGGATCTGGACTTGTTTAAATTTTTTTCACACATTTTCAGACAAAACATTTAACATACTGTGTCGATCTTCAGTCGATCTTCATAAACCTGAATGGAAGACAAGCATGATCAATCTTGTACTTAAAACTAGTGAAATGTATGAGGTATTTAAGATTGTAACTTTTGGTCACCAAGTCAGTGAGAAGTTAAATGTTGCCTATTCAGTTTTGTGAAATACTACAGGTATGCATAGTATGCACCATAGAAACTACAGCTATAAGGATTCAAGGATTCAGCAGCAGGAGCTACAGGGGTCCGCCAGAGTTCAACAGTCTCACAGCTTCCAGGGAAGAAGCTGTTCCTCAGTCTGGTAGTCCTGCTCTTAATGCTCCGCAGCCTCCTGCCTGAGGGGAGGGGGACAAACAGTGCTTGTGCGGTGTGAGTGGGGATCCTTCATGATGCAGGAGGCCCGTTTCCTGCATCTGGAGGTGTAGATGTCCGTGGTGGTAGACAGACTGCGTCCCACAGTCCTCTGGGCAGCCTTCACCACCCGCTGCAGAGGCCTTCTTCTCTGCCGCCGAGCCACACGATGATGCAGGAGGACAGGACACTCTCCACCACACATCTGTAGAAGGAGGTCAGGACTGAGCTCCCCAGCCCGGCGTGCCTCAGCCTCCTGAGGAAGTAGAGGCGCTGATGTGCCTTCCTAATCAGACAGGAAGTGTTGTTGCTCCAGGTGAGGTCGTCAGAGATGTGTACGCCCTAGGTACCTGAAGCTGGAAACCACTTCCACCGCAGTTCCTCTGATGTATAGGGGAGGAGGGAGGTGTCTGCCCCTTCTGAAGTCCACAATCATCTCCTTGGTCTTCTTCACGTTGATGCAGAGGTTGTTTTGTCTGCACCAACCCTCCAGGTGTTCCACCTCCTGCCTGTAGTCGGACCTCGTCGTTGTTAGCGATCCGTCCCACCACAGCTGTGTCATCCGTGAACTTCACGATCAGACAGCTCAGATGTATCGCTGAGCAGTGGGATTTGAGCAGGGTGAAAAGGAGGGGGCTCAGCACACAGCCCTGGGGGGAGCCGGTGCTGAGGGTGATGGAGGAGGAGGAGACGTTCGTGGATCCTCACAGACTGCGGTCTGTCTGTTAGAAAGTCCAGGTTAGTCTCTTCATTTTCATGAAGAGACTAACCTATGTTTCATTTATTATTTTTATTTCATGTCATGTCATGTTATTTTCATTATTTTCTCTCATAATTCCTTTGGGGAAACAGATTAAAAAAGTGTTATCTTTCTTTAACCTCAGTATCTTCTCCAGAGTTGCTGTGGTGACTGATTCCTTTCAGTTCTAAGACCATGAAAGTTCCAAGCATCTCGGAAAGAGTTGAGGCTTTGCTGGATTAGTGGAAGGAAGATATGGTGCAGTGCAAAAAGATGGACTTCATTGTCTGGATTCAGTGTTCCCTGATCTTTCAATGAAGCGAAGATCTGATAGAAGAGGTCTAGGGCATGTTCATAAACATCTCTCCACATCCTCTCTATTCTGTGTTTAGGATAAAATTGACAAGGTGTTAATTTATGTGTGGCATATGCTAAAGAAGTACATTCAACTGCTATGTTTGTTGTGTGAGCCAAACACATTTATTTACTGCTGGTTGTGGACACTTCTGCCTGTGATGTGCGTCAGTACCTCTGTTCCTGATCTGTTCCTGAATTCTGCTACATCTGCATTCTCCCCCCCTTTATCAGACCGTACCCTTGATGGCAGCCCATACTGCTCAACAGCAGTGAAAAAGCTCTGTAAGACTGTACAAGCTCTATTATTGCCAGCCATCGTCAGGTAGACCACTAAACGACTGAATCCATCCACCCCACCATGGACAACAAATCTCCACCTGTTAGGCAATTGTGAACACACAAAAAAGCACAATTTTATTGTAAAGCACTTCTTATCACATCTATAGAAAGATGCATTGTGCTAATATCACTGACCTGATTAGCTTATGATTGCCATCTATATGCCACAAAGAGTTTGGGCCGGGAACAGAATACTACCGTCATCTTAATACACGCAACCTTAGACGTGTCATGTAGACTCCCTCTGCATCAACTCTGTGTAAAGACTCTTGCAGTCTTGAGACTGAGGGGAGGAAAATAAAATAAATAACCACACACTCACTGGCAACTACCTGCGGAGTCACTTATTTTGAAGAAATAGTGGTGTCATAATAAAAGACAATATAGTGATGTGTGTAAAACTACTACACTACAGCACAACCACAGCCTCAAAAATAACAAAAGTTCACTTAATTTTCTTAAAGAGAATAAACAAGTTGCTAAACCAAACTTCAGGAGGATATTTCAATGCACGGCTATTGGCTTCAAGTAAATAGCAAATAACATGACTGATGCATTGGAAATGGAAACATAACATAAGCTTAAAATTAGCTAGGCCCATTAATTAATTTTAAATAAGTAATACTTTAAAAATAAATTTAAATAATGCCCATATCATTATACTCACTTGGAGCATGCACACCTCTTGCATTCATATGACCATGCATTAACTTGTAGCACAAACAAAATACATCAACATAGATAAATGTTACACTAAACATAATATCCTTTCTGAGTGGACGAGACCGGCAAAATTCCTAAACTGAAAACTCATGAATTTAGTGTACATACCTTAAACCGCTTTGCTTCATGCGCCTCCTGATGGTCCTCTTTGACACTCCGAACATCGCTTGTAATCCACAAAGAACGTGAAGCTCCAGAACTGCACTTGGTGTGTCAAACGCCCTGGTCCCTGTGTGTGTTGTGCCTGTTGCGCCCTGGTACCAGAGAAGCTGTGGAGTACTACTTCTAAATTTGCAGTCACTCTACGGTCAATATCTTGGTCGGAAAGTGCGGCAATAACTCCAACAACTTCCAAAAATTCCTCTGCTTTACACTGTACATGCTCTGGCTTAGCAGGTCCTGCTTCCACATATTCAGCAAGGTCTAAAATATCTCTCACCAACTCCCTTGAAAGCTCATGGACGTCCTCCATCAACGTAGCTGCTATGTTTTGAAACACTTCAGACCAAAGCAACGCATTAGACTAGATTTGCATTAATCAGGCTTTAGCCCCGCCCACTGACATTGATGGGCGAGTTTGACAGATAAAATAAATTCATGAAACACTGCAACACAGGACCATGAAATAATTAATTAAATAGTGAAATAATTATATAATTATTTTTACATAAAATTAACTGGTATTTTAATTAATCAATGACACATTTAATAACACATTTATTTATTTTATTCCATATTTAATTAATTAATGAAACATTTAATTAATTAATGACACATTTAATTAATTATTTCATGGTGTATTTATTTATTTAATTTAGTCACTTTCAATCCTCCATATTTGAGAGGTGGAGAGAGCTGAAAGAGTCACACTGACAGAGGGTTAGACATGTTTCTGCTGGACAGGTAATTATCACTGTTTGATTCATGTTTGATTTTCTATCAAATTAACCACAAAGTTAAGATATGCTAAGCGCTAGCACTAACGGTTAGCTTTATTTTATCTTACAGTTGTTAAAAATATCTTTGTGAAGTGTCCAGACAGTCATGTCGGTTTGATGTTGGTACTGCTAAAGATATGTGTCTCTGCTCTCACAATGTTCTCAGAAGTGGTTTACTGCTTAGTTAATATTATTCACAACAGTTTATTAGTTTCTCTTATTAAACAAACATCTAAATTTCTGAAATATGTGTGTGCTCGTTGTTTTACCAAACAGATATTACTGTAGATTACTTTTCATGTTCGAAAACATTTATTTCTGCTTGTTTGTTGGCCAGCAGTGTTCACAACAGTAATGTGGCAGCTGATTTGATGAAGTGAAATATTAAAATAATTCAGTGAAAATCACCGCAGATTTTTGGAGTTTCTGCTGCTGCAGCTTCTTCAAATGTGTGTAAACCTGCTGATGATAAAACTGCCAGCTGACAAATGTAGGACCTTTGTTTAGATTTAGTTGTATATATACATTTCCAAGATGTCTTCATTATAAATGAAACTGTCTGATCATATATTCAATTTTTCAATTTTTAATCAGCAGTAACTTATTAATATTTCCAAAGTATTATTAATTTCTTAGTAAGCTTCTTAGACAGACCTTTGAGACGTTTCATGTCTAATGTTGACTCTGTGGTTTGAACTGCCGAGGGAGTTGCAAGTTATAGTGTTTAAAATTGGTCCAAAGATATTTCAATAATACAGTATAATAGCAAGGTGGTATATTTGTTTTAACATTAATGCATTTAGACACAAATCACTGTTGAAGAACGCACTTTATTGGATAATAAATAATTATGTTACTTGAATATGTTAAAATACACACTTTTAAGCTATATAATAACTCTATGTACAGCACAGCACAGCTCTCAGACTATTTACAGAGGTCCTCAGCGCCGAGGTCCTCCGATGTTTGGCCCAGCGGACCCTCTCTCTGCCCTGGCCTTCTCTGTCAGACGCTCTGTCCCGCGCTCCTCTTTCCTCTGCACGGCTCCATCTTCGTCGTCGTCTCCCCCCTGAGCTGCTAGCGAAGTTGTCATCAATCAGGGTCCCAGTCTCTAAATTCTCACCATAGCAACAGATATGGACAGAAATGTCACACATTGTGCAAAGACGCAAATGTAAATAAACAAAATTTAT
The DNA here is from genome assembly GCA_023238725.1 of Scortum barcoo. Classification (NCBI taxonomy): domain Eukaryota; kingdom Metazoa; phylum Chordata; class Actinopteri; order Centrarchiformes; family Terapontidae; genus Scortum; species Scortum barcoo. The sequence continues at coordinate 25,441 of CM041545.1, read as the reverse complement.
TGGCCCTCCATCTCGGTTCCTGAAATAACAAGCTAACAGTGCTTACAAAGTTAGCATGTAAACAAGCTGACTGCAGAAACACGTCACGTTTATCATTTAGACTGTCTATCGGTAAATAAACAGGTAATGAACCAAACGTCTAGCTAACATATAGTCAGACTAAAGTCACTGTAAAGCCTGTTATATCTCTGACAGAGTTTGGTTCATATTTCTTACCTGTGTATCCTCTGTGCTTACACCTGACTGGCCGCTCCGTTGCACATGCTCTTGTCAGACTTCTGTGGGGGAGGGAGGGGCTGTGGGGGGTAGCGCAGAGGGAGGGAGAGGGGCCTTAAGGTCAAACTGGTTCAAATGTTCAGGCAGAGAGAGGACTCTGTTCAAAATTACATACTGCACCTTTAAACTTAACAAATAATAAAAATAGGGCCATAAAATGTGACACTGTATTTAACATTGACTAGCTTGAGAAAGTTCAGCAGTAATGACTCACAAAAATGTGATAAATAAAGATAACATAACCTGTCTTGGAACCTCACCAAATCCATTGCAAATGTAGCCCATGTGTACATGTAATAGATTTATATTCCACCAAAATCCCATTGTTTTATTGTATTTTCATTGTACATTCAGTTTTGAATGAGTTCATCTTTTGCTGAGCTTTTATTTTGTTAGTCGTCTTTTATTTTGACAGTAGTTTCTCGCTGTGTTACTTCCTGCTTATTCGCGCTACTCTCCTCAGTCGGCTGGAGGCGTTGCTGAGGAGAGCTAGGGCTTTCTTGTCACTCCTGTCATTGTTGTAAAACACGGTAAAACGCTAGACAGGGATTTATATATTACTTTGTATAAGTTGCTGATGTTGGTCTCTTGTGGTAGAGTGTTTATCTTGTCGTATAAATGTATTTTTCATTGAGTACGGCACTTTGGCAGTTTGTTAGCCGTGGCTCATAAGCTAGGCTATAGCAGCGCGCAGGTGGTTTCTCATGTGTCTGCTGCTTTCTTTGTTTCTCCTTTAAAGGTGTGCATGTTAAACCAGAGCGTGAGAAGTTGCTGTACTGACATTATTTTGTTTTGCACAGGTATATGAGCTCCCCGTTTGTCATTTTTGTTACTGTACATTGACTTTATTGTTAATTTAGACATTTGTAATTTATTTTCATACACATAATGTATATTTCTGTTTATTGTGATTTCATGTTCAATTGGAGATTTCATATTAATTCATAAAAATACTAAAATGGTGTGCAAAATATAACTGTGAAGTTGACATTGTAACTGTAACTATACGATCAGAATGAGATATATTTTGATTATTGATTTGTGAATGAGTAGTGATTAACAAGGCACCACTCAGTTGGCTGGAGGCGTTGCTGAGGAGAGGTGTGCATGTTAAACCAGAGCGTGAGAAGTTGCTGTACTGACATTATTGTGTTTTGCACAGAATAAATTCCCCCCTGGTTGGCAAAACAGCTGTCGCCTTCACCCCATTCTTTGTTCACACATAACCAAGACACAACGCAGAGATCAACAGCTGGATAGTGTGTGTCGTGTTAGGCCAGCTACACAAACACTCTGACAAGTACAAGGGGAATGAAAATGTTCTACAACCTCACCATTTTCAGTTCTATTTTAAACTGATAATGGTGACAATTAACTGAGAAGCATATGCGATGCCAACCTATATATTAACTGTAAATTAACTAGATGTATGATATGTCTTTTATGTAATTCATTCATTCATTTTAACGTAAAGGCATTCCCAGTGTCCTGGCCCAAGATGGTTGCAGGGAAAGGGTGCCTGAGAACCTACTGCCTTGACCCTCTGCAGCTGCATTTCATTTGAGAGAGAAGAAATGGGTGAATAGTAAATGTTGACCAGTGAGTCAATAATTGGCACTGACCCATTTCACTCAGAGGAAGACAAGGTTAGGGCTGAAACACAGTTCAGTTACCTTCCTCCTGACCTGGCAATTCAGTGTAACAATACTGTGAGTGCTACAGACCATTCCAGGACTGTTTAACTGACCTCATAGATATAACTAAAGAAATATGTAGCTTAGTGATAATGCTTGCCTTTTTTGTTCAGTTTATTTTAATTATTTAGTTAATTAGTTTTATACTTGTTGCACTTGCTGTGTATGTTGTAGTCTGAAATGAAAATGACTATTCTCAAATGTCTCATATATAGGGAGAGTGAATTTGATGAGACATAGACAGACAAGGGACAGATGAAAGTAAAAACCAACGTAAAGTGTGTTAGGTGTTTGTCCACCACGTATTCAGTGATCTTTGGCACTGAAGACATACCATCACGTAGCCAGACTCAGCAAGCACAGACTAGCCCTAGAGATACAGTAGGTTGCCATACACACAGCAAGCAGCCAGAGGAAGAGAAACTTTGCTCTCAGTGTGACAAATGAAAGGTAGAGTCAGAACTGCTATTCATCACTTCATGGCCCAAATTCCATATTCAACAACCATTATTTTTAGAAAGTGTGAGATCATTGCAGTAAAACTGATCACCTTATGTCATATCCCAAGCATAGCTAGTACTGACTACTACAGTATTTGATTGTCAAAATAATGCAATAAAAATATTTTGTTATTATAAACTGGTTATTTAGCCTGTATGGTGCTATGTAACATTTTCTTTTTAATATGAGGTAAGTCTTTGAATGATTTCAAAATCTAGACAGTACTCTGGAATTAGGGTTTAATCTCTTGTATTAACACATCTGAACAGTACCACAGATTGCGTGGGCTTCAGGAGAACTGGGAGCCTTATCATTGGGCTGCTTGACATTTGAGGCAGATTCAATGCATAATTCTACATATTATATATAATCCCATTCCCCACTTTAATACAAGTAGCCAGGTGCTGTGTGGCCTGGGGGAGTTGGCTCCTGATGAACTACAATTGTTTGCCATTCTCTCCCAATGACTTACTGCCCGGTCCAGTCTAATAGAAAGCAGCCCATTACGTCCAGTGATAAAGTTTCAGCTGTCAAAGTTAAGCAGCTGAGGTGGGTCAGATAGAAGATAACAGGAATATGAACCTTTAAGAATATGCCAATATTTAAATTTGAATACATTATTGTATATTATAGTGTGACAAAAATAATTAATTTTAAGTTATAGTATTAAAGTTGTATTAATGCCACTGTGGAACCATCTTTGATATTTTGAGCATACATGGACTTTGAACGTACTGCTTTTTGCATACACAGCCCTAGTTATGGGCAATAAAAATCATATGGCCTATATAACAGTTCAGATAACCTTCTTTTACCCTGCTAAAAATCTACTTTGCTGATTTTCTTGATTCTGAATTCTGAATAGAGAGTAGTCAAGAAAAGTAAACAAATGTCATTGCTTTATTTTCAGCTAAATCCATCAACATTTTACATGGTGGATGAAAATGGAGCCATCCTTTTCCCCAACCCCACGGCCTACATTGATGAGCAGGAAATGGGGGACAGATCAGTTACTGTTCTGAATGCTCTGTTGTTCTCAAACTTTATTCTCTCAGTAAGTTAAAAGGTAGTTAAGTATTTAACATTTATGTCAATATTTTTGCTGTACCCTGTGCTGGCCTAGACTTACTTACAAGAGGAAACCTGCTTCACAATCAATAAACATATACATGTCTGTCTAGATTTTGGCAGCAAAATTCTAGGAATGTCACACACACTCTCTGTCACACACACACTCTCACACTCACACACGCACTCTGTCACACACGCACTCTCTGTCACACTCTGTACACACTCTGTCACTCTGTCACACACACACACACACACACACACACACACTCTCTGTCACACACACACACACACACACACACACACTGTCACACACACACACACGGTCCTGACAGTTCTGGGTGACGTTGATAGAAGTCGTTGATGAGGCTATGATCGATGATGTAACTGGCCAGAATCCAAGACCACTTCTCAGGTCCGTAGCCCTCCCAGTCAACCGACCAGAAACTGCACTTCCCCCGGTGCCCCTCTTGCGCACTGCCAGCAGGTTGGAGGCACCAGCAACCTCTCTTTCACAGGCTTGACTCTGCTCACATGGAAGGTGGGGTGCACTTGGAGGGACCTGGGGAGTTTAAGTTGCACAGAGACAGATGTTTATTATCTTGGACACTGGGAATGGGCCTACAAACCTGGGAGCGAGTTTGCAGGTTTTACGTGGGTGCTGGGCGGGGATGACGGTCTGCTGCTGTCTTCATATGGGCCTGCCCCCAGAGGAGCATCTGCTGCGCAGCAGCCGAGATCTTCTTACAGCGTCTTGTCAAGACATGGGCTGAGGTAACGGTCACCACCTCTTCGTTGGTTGGGAAGAGAGGTGGCTGGTATCCATGGACGACCTGGAAGGGTGAGAGTCCAGTGGCTGCCGTGGGGAGCGTGTTGTGAGCATACTCGACCCAGGTGAGGTGGTTGCTCCAGGTGGTCTGGTTCTGAGCCACCAGACATGTTTCAAAGCATATGTAATTGTTCTGGCCTTTAAAAGAGGTCAACTTAACGTAACTAAACTCAAGCACTAACAGAAGACAACTTAACAGCACAATCTGACCTACATAAATGAGACACAGGGGAACATATATAGTGGCTGATCAGGCCATTTATAAACAATGGTGGGACAGACTTAAACAAACAAACAAACAAACAGACTATACCTAAATACAACACATCAGATTTGTGCCATCAATTATCAACTAAGAAGAAAAAGAACAACACAACACAACAAGCCAAATTCTGTCAAAACAACAATAACCAAAAAACTAACTAAAACCCTTGCCCCTCCCCATGATGCAACAGGGACTTGGTGCAGCCCAGTTAGCACCCAATCCCATTTAACACTCCTCCTCTGCAGCTGAGACTCCCTTTGATGGCCAGCCAGACACTCCAGCAGCAGCCCACAGGAACTGGTAACTCAAAAGAAACTGCATTAATATCATAACTTAAAGTAACTCAAACTAATGTGGCAAAGTTGACAAAGAAAGCTAACTAAATGTGTGCACTCCAAATAGATAACTACTGTCAAAATTGCTAATAAATTGTATGTTATGTAATCAAACCTATGTCCAGTTATTATTCTGTTTGTGTATCATTTGTGTTATGTTAAATACTTAAACTAAAGACATGAAACAATTAGAGTTACCGTGTCCCTTGTTTAATGTGTGGCTGCTAGTGTAACCATCACATCCACTAACAGCGGACCGATCAAACATATTTGGAGTTAAACATGGGTCATAATAAACGCTGTAGCTATACTGAGTTCATGGGTTTAGTCCATGTGTGAAGGTGAAGGTATCACAGGTAATGGAAAGGAGTCCGTGAGTCCAGGTGCATCTCTAGATGTCCTCATATGGAGCTCTGGGCCAGCCACTTGACCTTCTCTCCACAACACAGACACAGATCATGTACCCACCAGGCCAGTGAACCTCGGACAGATGGACCACAAGCCAGAATCAGTGAGGAACCTGCAAGACTGGAGAGAACAAAGAGGACCGGGGCTCCGGCAGTAACATGCACTTTACAGGACATCAGAGTATTCACATTAACCACTTTAACACTTTAACCAATTTAAGCACTTTAACCACTTTAACTACTTGTGACATAACAATTTATTAACTTGTGATTTTTTAATCTTAACATCAAAAATTGTCATTTTTTAATCTTAACAGCAGAAACAGCAGAAATTGTCATTTTTTAATCTTAACAGCAGAAATAATAATGGATTGCTGTACATCAAAAAATCAGAAATGCTACAATAAGCTCATTTGAAATTATACATTAAGTTGGGCATGCAGACACTAAGGGAGTCAAGAAGACATATTTGTGAAATAAGTATATTCCATAGGAATATTTTTCATCAACTTATTACATACCAATGATGCTCATAGCGTGAAGCAACTAGTAACTACAACAAAGGTGCCAGTCGTTTTCACTGTACTAGGTGGAAGCTTTCTGATGACCTCATTAGCATGTGACATACACTGACATACACAACTCACAAATAATGATTTGTTGTGCCACAAGGGGGCGACAAACACTGTAACTAGTTAACAATATGTTTTGTGTTTAATGAAGGGATTAAGGCAGGTATTAAAATAATATCTCCTTACAGGTGTCAGACATGCGGACAAAGTAAGTTACAAAGCAGATACGGTAATCAAATTCAATACTATCTGAACACATTTGCAATAGGTCTGTGTTTAATTATTACCCTCAACAGGTAAATATGAAAATAGGTTGTAAATTTCATCAACCATTTTCACCAGAAATGAAACCATTTTTGAGTTTATAAGTTGTACAATGAAAAGCTGTAGATCTATCATTTGTAACAGTTATCCACACCAGTTGGGTGATATACTGTAGGTTGGGTCCAGCTGGTGTGGTTGCTGTGGTAACACTAACTACAGCATTACGTGTTAATGAATTGTAGTTCATCTGTACATGAAATGTTGTTTATTTTCAGTGCTTGAAGGTGTATGGTCATATAAGTAATTGATATTGTGCAACCTATGTACTTGAAATGTTTGTCAAATATGTTTGTACATCATATAATATTGAAACAAAAAGCAATTTCTTACTGGCAACTGGACAGTTTCAAGTAGTTTGAAGTGTGAAGGCAGAAAAAGACATAACCTGAAAGCAATGTCAGACTCAACTCATCATGGGTCAGACACTAGTCTTCTTCAATATAGGCTGCTCTCATGTGCGACACTGTACAGTGTGTACAGTGTATGAAAGTGAACTTTTACACAAGAAATCATGTTATTTTTGCTGAATGTTCTTATGAGGGGCTATTTGCCCTCATGTTTCCAACAGAAGACATTTTATCTAATTAAATAAAAATGTTTTTGTCCGCATTGAAGGCCATCACAACACTTGAAGCATGCAAGGAATGGTATGTTGCAATTACAGATATTTATTGCCCTAAATTTTGCTCTTATAAAATTAGACAGTAGACAACTGGTAATGCAGACTAATGTGTTGTATTGAAGACGTCCACAGATACGTGAAATCAAGACACAACAACTTGCTGTATTCAGAGCAGTGGCAGCTTCCTAAAGTGTTTATGCACGCACGTAGAGTCAATTGGCCAAAAGTACTTTCAACTTTGTGAGATACAGTCACATTCGAAAGTGATGTGCGTCACTGAACTTAACCATGCAAAGAAGCAAAGAAGAACTGGTATGACACTGCATTCATACTGCAGCACAGCTTTGTTTTTTGGGGGACTTAGTTTGGCAGACCTGCACAATTAAAGGTTTCTCAAGCATTTTTGACCTATTTTTGCTTGTTAAAGTTGATATTCGCGAAAGTAAAGTCTTTGCAAAGTAAACAAAGCCACATCCCCTCCTTGAACCGCCACCTTACTGTGGTGGAGGGGTTTGTGTGCCCGAATGATCCTAGGAGCTATGTTGTTGTCGGGGGCATTACGCCCCTGGTAGGGTCTCCCATGGCAAACAGGTCCTAGGTGACGGGCCAGACTAAGAGCGGTTCACAAGCCCATCATGAAAAGAAGAATATCAAGGACCGCATTACGTCGCCCGGATTGGCGTTACCGGGGCCCCACCCTGGAGCCAGGCCTGGGGTTGGGGTTGGGGCTCAGAGGCGAGCGCCTGGTGGTGGCCGGGTCTTTGCCCACGGGACCCGGCCGGGCTCAGCCCTTTGAAATGGCGACGTGGGCCCGCCCATTGCCTTCCAGTAGGCTCACCACCCGCAGGAAGGTCCATGAGGGGCTGGTGCAATGTGGTTTGGGTAGCAGTCGTGGCAGGGGAGCCTCGACGACCCAATCCCTGGAACAAAACTCTGGCAATAGGGACATGGAATGTCACCTCACTGGGGGGGAAGGAGCCTGAGCTCGTGCGGGAGGTTGAGAGGTACCGGCTAGAGATAGTTGGGCTCACCTCCACGCATAGCTTGGGCTCTGGAACCCAGCTCCTTGAGAGGGGCTGGACCCTCCACTACTCTGGAGTTGCCCAGGGTGAGCGGCGGCGAGCTGGTGTGGGCTTGCTCATAGCTCCCCAGCTCAGCCGCCACGTGTTGGAGTTCACCCCGGTGAACGAGAGGGTCGCTTCCCTGCGCCTTCGGGTTGGGGATAGGTCTCTTGCTATTGTTTGTGCCTACGGGCCGAACAGCAGTACAGAGTACCCGGCCTTCTTGGAGTCCCTGGGAGGGGTACTTGATAGTGCTCCGGACTGGGGACTCCATTGTTCTACTGGGGGACTTCAACGCTCACGTGGGTAACAACAGTGATACCTGGAGGGGCGTGATCGGGAGGAACGGCCTCCCCGATCTGAACCCGAGCGGTGTTCTGTTATTGGACTTCTGTGCTAGTCACGGTTTGTCCATAACGAACACCATGTTTCGAGCATAAGGGTGTCCATCAGTGCACATGGCACCAGGACACCCTAGGCCGGAGGTCGATGATCGACTTTGTTGTTGTTTCATCTGATCTCCGGCCGTACGTCTTGGACACTCGGGTAAAGAGAGGGGCTGAGCTGTCAACCGATCACCACCTGGTGGTGAGTTGGATCTCCGCTGGCAGAGGAGGAAGTTGGACAGACCTGGCAGACCCAAACGTATTGTGAGGGTCTGTTGGGAACGTCTGGCCGAGCCCTCTGTCAGGGAGGTCTTCAACTCCCACCTCCGGAAGAGCTTCTCACAGATTCCGAGGGAGGCTGGAGACATTGAGTCCCGAGTGGACCATGTTCTCTGCCTCCATTGTCGACGCGGCAGTTCGAAGTTGTGGACGCAAGGTCTCTCTCTGGTGCCTGTCGTGGTGGCAATCCCTCGAACCCGGTGGTGGACACCGAAGAAGTAAGGGATGCTGTCAGACTGAAGAAGGAGTCCTATCGGACCATGTTGGCCTGTGGGACTCCTGACGCAGTTGACAGGTACCGGCAGGCCAAGCAAGCCGCAGCCCGGACGGTCCTGGAGGCAAAAATTCGGGTCTGGGAGGAGTTCGGTGAGGCCATGGAGGAGGACTACTCATCGGTCGGCCTCGAAGAGATTCTGGCAAACCGTCCGGCGCCTCAGAAGGGGGAAGCAGTACTCTGCCAACACTGTTTACAGTGCGGGTGGGGAGCTGTTGACCTCAACTGAGGACATTGTCGGACGGTGGAAGAAATACTTCGAGGATCTCCTCAATCCCACCGACTTGCCTTCCAATGAGGAAGCAGAGGATGGGGACTCTGAGGTGGACTCATCCATCACCCAAGCCGAAGTCACTGAGGTAGTTCGCAAGCTCCTCGGTGGCAAGGCGCCGGGGGTGGATGAGATCCGCCCTGAGTACCTCAAATCTCTGGATGTTGTGGGGCTGTCTTGGCTGACACGCCTCTGCAACATTGCATGGAGGTTGGGGACAGTACCTCTGGAGTGGCAAACTGGGGTGGTGGTCCCTCTTTTTAAAAAGGGGGACCGGAGAGTGTGTTCCAACCTACAGAGGGATCACACTTCTCAGCCTCCCGGGAAGGTCTACGCCAGGGTACTGGAGAGGAGAATTCGGCCGATAGTCGACCCTCGGATTCAGGAGGAACAATGCGGTTTTCGTCCTGGTCGTGGAACAGTGGACCAGCTCTATACCCTCCTCCGCAGGGTGCTAGAGGGTTTATGGGAGTTTGCCCAACCAGTCCACATGTGCTTTGTGGATCTGGAGAAGGCATTCGACCGTGTCCCTCGTGGTATTCTGTGGGGAGTGCTCCGCGAGTATGGGGTCCGGGGCCTTTGCTAAGGGCTGTTCGGTCTCTCTGTACGACCGGAGCAGGAGCTTGGTTCGCATTGCCGGCAGTAAGTCAGACCTGTTCCCAGTACATGTTGGACTCCGGCAGGGCTGCCCTTTGTCACCGGTCCTGTTCATAATCTTTATGGACAGGATTTCTAGGCGTAGCCAGGGGCCGGAGGGAGTCAGGTTTGGGAACCACAGGATTTCATCTCTGCTTTTTGCAGATGATGTTGTCCTGTTGGCTTCTTCAAGCCAGGACCTTCAGCATGTGCTGGAGCGGTTTGCAGCCGAGTGTGAAGCGGCTGGGATGAGAATCAGCACCTCCAAATCCGAGGCCATGGTACTCGACCGGAAAAGGGTGGTGTGCCCTCTCCGGGTGAGTGGAGAGCTCCTGCCTCAAGTGGAGGAGTTCAAGTATCTCGGGGTCTTGTTCACGAGTGAGGGAAAGATGGAGCGTGAGATTGACAGGCGGATTGGTGCAGCGTCCTGCAGTTATGCGGTCGGTGTACCGGACCGTCGTGGTGAAGAAGGAGCTGAGTCGAAAGGCGAAGCTCTCGATTTACCGGTCAATCTACGTTCCCAACCTCTCACCTATGGTCATGAACTTTGGGTAATGACCGAAAGGACAAGATCGCGGATACAAGCGGCCAAAATGAGTTTCCTCCGCAGGGTGGTGGCTGGGCGCTCCCTTAGAGATAGGGTGAGAAGCTTCGGTCATCTCGGGAGGAGCTCGGAGTAGAGCCGCTGCTCCTTCGCATCGAGAGGAGTCAGCTGAGGTGGCTTGGGCATCTATTTTGGATGCCCCCTGGACGCCTCCCTAGGGAGGTGTTCCAGGCGTGTCCCACCGGGAGGAGGCCCTCGGGGAAGACCCAGGACACGCTGGAGAGACTATGTCTCTCGAGGCTGGCCTGGGAACGCCTCGGGGATCCCCCCCGGAAGAGCTGGAGGAAGTGTCTGGGGTGAGGGAGGTCTGGGCATCTCTGCTCAGACTGCTGCCTCCGCGACCCTGGTCCCGGACCAAGCGGATGAAAATGGATGGATGGACAAAGCCACATTAGAATGCAATTTGGTGTAGCATACTAGCTGTAACTAGTAGTCATATTCTAAGACAACCACCAGCATTTAAATGATTAAGGGTAAAATGGTGAGTTACCAAATATTTGTCAGCATGTACCCAATCTAGTGCATTGGTTATGATATAATATTCTGGCCTCTTTTCAACTTCTGTGAGTTATAATTGGGGATCTAGTTCCAGTATTTAATATTATCTTGTTGATGTAGGTTTGATGAAGCATGAGACAATGAAAATTGGGACAGTCTGTGTTACTTTCATCCCACTAATTTGATTCTTGACTCTGAGTAATACATACAATCTAAGAACCACATACCATAGGTCTGGAAGATTTTCTGCAAGATTGAAGGCAAACATATCCTCACATAGGAAGCTACTGTACTATCCTTTGCATACATTTTGGCTGCCTTGTGCATTTCTACTGTGTGTTTTTGGACAGGGATATCAGCATCCAGCACTGGGCAGTACCAGCAGCTTCCCTGCCCACAGCAAAGATGAACTGGTATTCATTCTGCAGCACAGTTTTGTTTTGGGGGGAAATTAATTTCACAGTCCTTCACAATTAATAGTTTTTCAAGCATTTTTGACCTATTTTTGCTTGTTAAAGTCGATATCGTGAAAGTCTTTGCAAAGTAAACAAAGCCACATTAGAATGCAATTTGGTGTAGCATACTAGCTGGAACTGGCAAATGCGCAGGAGACCAAATTTCCCAGGATGTGCAGAAATTATATGACTGCTTCCTGTATCATTTCTATCCTTATCACAGCAGCAATGTGGAAAGAAACAATGTTGTGAAAGGGCCCAGTTGATTTATTCATGTAGTCCTGAGTTGCACAACATTTGATCTTAACAATATACTGATTAATGGCATTTTCTTTTCTCATTTCAAGCAAAGAAATGTTTAGGTTTCTTCTTTTATTTGTGCTGCTCTTGCTACAGCCTTCATTAAGACAATGACATCATATCTTTTGTATTTAAGATGTGACAAGTGTTTTCAGGGGTGTTTGTGTGAAGGGAGAAAAAGGCATATTCTTTGTCAACTCACTCACTACACACGCTCATCATGGTTGAAGAAACTATTTTTGTTTTATCTAAGGCTAGCGACTATTTAACTTAATTTTGCCTAAAACTCTTTTAACTTGGTTCAGTGGTTAGCTCCTAAGCTATCTCTTATTAGCAATGGCTTCTCCCTTTCACTCCTCCTCTCCTCTCTCTTGCTCAGTGTGTCAGATGTTTAGCTACTCCTTTAGCATAAATGGTAAATGGTACCTGTAATAAATGTAGCTTATATGTAGTTTTGGAGGCGAGGCTGACAGAGTTAGAGAAGCGGCTTCGGCACCAATGTTAGCAATTATGCGTAGTCGGAAGTCGGAATTGGAAGTCAATAGAATTAATGTGGAGTTGGTGTGTAAATTTGCAAAAATGATGTCGGACTCCGTAGTTTTCTCTGGACCCCTTCCTAATCTGACCAGTGATGACATGTATAGACGCATGTCGTCATTCCACCGGGTGGTTAACGAGGTGGTGTCCAGCAAACGGCGTGGGCTTTATTAATAATTGGCAGCCTTTTTGGGGGAGATCTGGCCTGATTAGGAGAGATGGTATCCATCCCACTTTGGCTGGAGCAGCTGTCCTGTCTAGAAATATAGAAAGCTTTATTAGTCCAAATTCATGACATACCAGAGTTGGGACCAGTAAGCAGAGTTGCAGTCTTTACACGCTTCTCTGCTGCACCTCCATTAGAGCAGCTGCACACCCAATATAGAATAGAAACTGTGTCTGCCCAGCGACCATTTAAACTCTTAAAACCAAAAAGGGGAGTTATTCAGAAAAATCTAATAAAAATTAACACAACTGTTGTAGCAACTCAGCAGCAGCATAATAAGAAAATTAAGTGTGGCCTCTTAAACATCAGATCTCTGGCCTCTAAGGCTGTTCTGATAAATGATTTCATATCAGACTCTGATATAGACCTATTCTGCCTTACTGAGACCTGGCTAGGTCAGGAAGAATTTCTTAGATAGCCTAAATGAATCTACTCTGCCAAGTCATTCTAACATTCTCATTTTTTCAGGAATTTTTTCCCATTCAAATGAATGGACGGAATCTTCAAAATCTTCCCATTTTCACACTTTTTCAGCTCTTAACCATTCATTCATACTTTCAGCTACAAAGTCCATTCAAACATCAAAATGTTCCACATCTTTCAGGGATTCAGAATATCATTCAATTTCAAATATATTTCAAATCCCATTCAAACTGTTCTAAATATTCAACTTTGTTTGAGGTCAAGTTTTGCCAAAATCGTTCAAAACTAGAGTGGGTGACATCATCAGCTAGAGTGGAAAGGGGCTGTGAAAATCTTGTGAAAAGTCTCTCTTCAACTCACTCTTATTCCCACAATGTTTACTCTACATAGATATTTTTTGCATCATTTTACAGGAAACTTTGTGCTGATCGCAGACATGTGTCAGACTAAGCAAACGCAAACGAACTAAGCAAACTGGCTCCAGACCCCGTCCAAGCTAGAGGAGCACCAACCAACAGCCCCATCTACTCCACATTATAAATCAGGCCTGAAGAAGTTGGAAAAAGCTGAAGAATACTACTTTTTGAAACTGCTCTCATGGTCACATCTTCAGCCCAACATACATAAAATCTACATCACAGTGTTCATGAGACTCTTGTCTGTCTGATGGTATCATGATTTCAAGGATAGGACTTATGGTCTGGCCATCATTCACCTTTATCATTCAGCAATCGAGGTTACGGTAAGCCTTTCTTTCAGAACAACTTTAAATATTCCACATTTCCTATTCATTTCAGGCATCATTCAACTTCATTACTCAGCTGTTTTGTTTCATTACTCAGTTTTGCATAAGCCTTTCATTCAACAAATCTTCAGATATTCCACATCTTCCATACATTTCTTAATAAAAATTCAAAAACCGGGGTTCCGGTCATCATCTTGAATGGCAGCCTAAAGTAATAGCTCCCTCGCGGAAATAGTTATTTTGCCCCATTAGACCGTCAAATATCAGATTTTCACTTATTACTTGAACAGACAAGAGGGGCAAGAATGGGGAAGACGCGTGCAAACAAAGAAAGCTCCGCTGCACTGACTGCAAATAAAGAAAATTCGGAGGACATCTCACGCACACTAGCACAAGACGACGGAGCTAATGCTAACCCTCACGCAAACGACACTGCAAGCCTGGCCAAAGTTTTAGAGGAGATTTGGGACTTCCGAAAAGACACAAAAGAACAACAAAATGATATTAAAAGCAGAGATCACTAACGTTAACCAAAAAATAGAGGAGGCAGAGATGCGAATTGAAAAAGTGGAAGACCATGTTCAAAATGTGTGTTGAATAAGATGATAAAAGTCATGCATCAGCAAGAAAACAAGCTACTCGACCATGAAGGGAGATCCCGACGGGAGAATGTAAGGATATACAACGTTCCCGAAGGAGCCGAGGGGTCGTCTATGGTGGAGTTTGTGGAAAAACTATTACGGGACACGCTGGGGATCCCCCCGACCGTGAAGCTTGACAGCTAGACGTTTTATTCTAGCTTAGCCTCAGGGTCATCTATTAGAGACCCCAGCCTTGTAATCACACTTCTTTTGTTCTTTATTTCTTACTTATGTTCGGTGTTCTTGTTTGTTCAGGGAGTGGATCTGTTAAGTCTCTCTGTTAAGTTTTGATTATTCTGTTGATACAAGTAAATACATATGGTTAGTGACAAAATAAAATTCATTTCGTTTAATGTTAATGGGCTGTTGAATCCAATTAGACGTAGTAAAATCCTGTCTAAAGTGAGGACAGAACAAGCCCATGTAGTTTATTTACAGGAGACCCACTTGACAGATAAAGGAGCATGTAAAATTAAAGAGAATGGGCTTCACTAAACTGTTCTTTTCTTCATACAAATCAGGACATAGGAGAAGGAGTTGCTACCCTCATTTCAAACAAGCAAAATTTTGAAAAAGTATTCAAAATGGGTGATAAGGATGGCAGATTTATTTTAGTAAGGGGAAAGATAGATGGTAATCCAATTACCCTACTGAACGTCTATGCAACCCCAGGGAGTGATTTTAGCTTCTTCCAAAAAATTACTAATATTATGGTAATGGAAACAGAAGGCCTTTTGATCTGTGGAGGGGATTTAAATATACATCTACAGCCAAAATTAGACTCGTCTAGTAGAAAAACTCAGGATATGAAGTTCCTATATAAGAAAGTAAACACACTTTTTTAGGAGGTGGTTGAAAAATAATACATGGAAATTTAACTCAAGTCTGCTGAATGATTCGTCCTTTAAGGCACAAATTAAATTGGAAATTAGTCTCTTCTTAGAGTTAAATGACACTGGAGAAATCTCACCTCCCATGTTATGGGATACTCTGAAGGCTGTCCTAAGAGGGAAAATTATAGCAATATCTTCATTTAAGAAAAATAGGAATAAGAAATTAAAAAACAAGCTAAAGGAACTAGAAAGAAAACATAAATCGGATTTGGCACAGGATACATTGAGAGAAATTAGAAACGTCAGGAACAAAATTAATAATCTGGCCACAAAAGAAATCAAGAAAAACTTAATGTTTCTGAAACAGAGACACTACGAAAGTGGTTCTAAATCTATGAAAGTATTGGCGTGGAAACTGAAAAAAAAGATAGCAGAAAATACAATTCATAAAATTAGAGATCCAAGAACAAAAGTGATAAAAAATAAACTAAATCAAATTCACAGAGTTTTTGAAGTGTTTTATAAAACCTTATATTCTGAAGACCCTAGCAGGAGTGTAACCCAAATTGACAACTTCCTAAATCCCCTAGATTTGCCCACTCTAGATAAAAACCAAAATGAAACGATGACTGCGGATATAACTGAAGAAGAATTAAAAGCTGCAGTTAGTAGGCTTTAATTGAGAAAGTCACCAGGATCTGATGGCTACACATCAGAGTGGTACAAGGAATTTAAAAAAGAACTTATACCTGTCTTACTTTCCACACTGAATTGGGCTTTAAAAAAGGCACAAAAGCCACCTAGCTGGAAGGAGGCAATCATTTCAGCCATACCAAAAGAAAACAACTATAAAATGGAGTGTGGCTCTTATAGGCCAATCTCTGTTCTTAATGTAGATTATAAATTATTTACCGCCATCATGGCCAGACGATTAGAAGAATTCCTACCAACGTTGATACATAATGATCAAATGGGTTTCATACACCAACGTCAAACACAAGACAATATACGAAAGACACTACATATTATGGATCATATACAAAAAAATAAAATTAAAGCAATTGTGATAAGCATAGATGCTGAAAAGGCCTTCGATTCGGTCAACTGGAATTTTCTCTACAGAGTCTTACACAGATTTGGCTTCCATGATGCAATTATCAAAACAAAATCATACAGGGAATATATGATAATCCTACTGCTAGGATCAAAATCAATGGATATTTATCAAATAGTTTTACCCTAAGAAAGGGGCTGCAGACAAGGTTGCGCATGGTCACCACTACTATTTTTGGAACCACTAGCTCAATACATTAGACAAAATGAAGACATCAAGGGAATCACTGTTAAAAGGACAGAATATGAACTGGCCTGCTATGCGGATGACATCTTGGTCTACCTCGGGTGCCCAACATACCCTAAATTGCCCTATTTACCTAAATTGCAATGCAATCATTTGAACAGTACAGTCAATTATCAGGGTACAAAATCAATATAAGTAAAACCCAGCTACTCTCTTATAATTATAGCCCACCAGGAGAAATCAAGAGTAGATACCCCTTGGCATGGCAAACTGAGTCCTTTAAATACTTAAGTATCAACCTACCAAAAGATCTTACAAAATTATCAGAACACAACTATCTACCCATACATAAAAAAATAAAGGATGACATAGCAAGATGGAACTTGATTCCTTTCTTCAGCCTTAGTTTAAGAATTGACTCCATTAAAATGAATATATTGACAAGATTGATATTTTTTTCAAACCTTACCAACAGAGATTAACCAAAACCAATTTAACAAGTGGGACAAAATGCTATCCAGGTATATATGGCAAGGTAAAAGACCAAGGGTTTGCCTCTTACTTACTTTACAGCTAGCTAAACAAAAGGGAGGATGGGGATTACCTTTTTAGATATTTTAGATATTATTATTTTGCAGCGCAGATGAGGGCAGTGATATGCTGGTGCAACCTCGTCATATACTGCTCAATGGAAAAACATTGAGGAAAAAATGCTTTCCATTCCCATACAGGCAATCTTAGCTGATAACAACCTACAAACCCACATAAATAATATTGATAACCCAATGGGTGAAATGGACCCTGAAAACATGGAAAACTATCATAAAGGAACATAAACTCGAGAGCGATATTATAGCTTTTAAATGGTGTGCTTATGACTTATGAGTTTACACCTAATAAATTGGACTCTAGATTCAAGGAAATGATAATGAAAGATGGCAAACTGCTCAGTTTTGAAATGCTTAGAAGGACACATTTATTAGAAAAACAAGACTTTTATCGATATCTACAGTTGCTGGGGCATTATGTTGATACCAAGATGAAAAATATAACAAAGACAAGCACATCTTTGATTGAATTGTTTACGAAAGCCTACAACTCAGAAATTATTCTTAGAACTGTCTCATGCTTGTATAAGGGTCTCTCGGACTTGAAATCATATTCAACTTCATATATTAAAATAAAATTGGAGAAGGAAGGAGGGATAACTATATCAGATGAAGAATAGACATTAATATGGAGGTATCAATGGATGTGTACTAGCTCACAGAAGTGGAGGAAGTTTGGCTGGAAAAGCCTGATGAGGTATTTTAGTACACCTTCCCAGAAGTCCTACTATGATAATAATTCCCCTATCCGTTGGAGGAACTGTGGAAATCATAGAGCAAACCATTACCATGTCTTCTGGGACTGCCCTACTATGAAGGACTATTGGAGAGAGATACACAACGCCCTACAGGATATCTTCAAATGCAAAATACCCCTCGAGAGTAAGACTTTGTTTTTTGGACACATACCTGAGGAATGGCCGAAAAGAGATAAACATTTAATAAATATCTTGCTGGTGGCCTGTAAAAAGAGTATTACCAGGAAATGGTTATCACAGGAGAGCCCAACTTTAAATATGTGGATGGACATCACAATGGACATTTATAAAATGGAGAAGATAACAGCATTTGTTAATCACAAATTGGAGAAATTTGCTTCATACTGGGAAAACTGGGTCAAATATGTCACGCCCCATAGGTCTGATTTTATTTTTACAAACCAGTGACTGTGCCGTATGAAAAAGACCATTCCCTACACGTACATAGTTATATTTTGTTGTTGTTATTATGGTTGTTGCTGCTTCTTTTTCTTTTCATTGCTTGGATATAAAACAAAAACACTATTTTGACATTTAGGGCAGACAGTAGATGAAAGATGTATGTACATATGATGTACTGGATGTGAATGTCTGACTCTGAATGTCAATTATTAAAACAAACAAAAAAAAAAAAAAATTCAAAAACCTTCAAATATTACTAATTTTTCATTCATTTCAGGTATCACTCATCTCTTCATTATTCAGCTATTCATTTAAGTGTAAGCCATTTCATTCTACACATTGTCGGATATTCCACATCTTTCATATATTTCTTTATAAAAATTGAAAAAAACCTTCAAATTTTCCTCATTTCAAACATGTCAGTACTTTTTCAGTATTATACTCAGCAAAGCAGTTTAGTGTGAGTCTTTCATTCAACACAACTTTAAATATTTCACATCCATCAAATATTCCAAATGCTTTCAACTTCATCAGCCAGCTTTCAAGTTTAGCATAAGCCTTTGAACCTCTCATAAAAATTCAATAACTTAAAACAGTTTCACGTCTTTTGTGCCGATTGAGATATGCTCATTAGTGCATTTATCTGTGCCTTCACTTATAACAGGAAATTCCAGCACTCACACACGTACACACACATACAAAGTGTTTCTGCCATGACCAGACAACCAGATTAAACAAAATTTACATAGCCTTATTTTTTCCTAATGTCCCTGAACGCACCTCGACTCATTTTCTGCTGCATCATCTCAGACCAACGGTAATTCTGCTCTCATCTGTAGAGGTGAGTAAACCTTTCCCCATTGCTTAAGCTTTAACGGTAAAAAATACAGTGTGAGTGGTTTAAATTGACATAAAATTAATAGTAACTAATACACGAAGTTTACATATTACAAGAAATACAACTTTTCTACAGCATTTCTTTTATTTATTTGTTAACTTATTTCAGCAGTGATTCTAACGGTCGTTTCTTTGCTAATGCTAATTTTAGCTCTATTCTACTGACAAATATGAGTTTTCGTTGCTAGTGCTTTAACGGTACAAAATACAGTTAGAATGGTTTAAATTGACATTAAACAAATAGTAACTAATAAGAAGTTTACACATTACAAAAAATACAACTTTTCTACAGCATTTCTTTTATTTATTTGTTAATTATTACTTATTTCAGCATTGATGCTACTCTGGTTGATGATGTCACCCACTCTAGTTTTGAATGAAGCCTGAAATGTATGAAGTATGTGGAATATTTTAAGACACTGAATGAAAGGCTTACGCTAAACTGGATAGCTGAGTAATGAATAAATCAGTCACTGGTTGCCATGGTGACTATATGCACTCTTACCTCTGACAGTTGAATTCACAGAGATTCAGCTGAGGTGCACCTCTCGAACTCCTGCCGTCCTGTGGCCAGACCATAAGTCCTATCCTCAAACTGATGATACCATCAAAGAGATAAGAGTCTCATGAACACAGTGATGTAGATTTTATGTAAGTGGGCTTTGAAGTGAAGTTCTGGCCAAATGTTCAAAACTTTTGAGTGACATCATCAGCTAGAGTGAGAGAGGAGCTGTGAAAATCTTGTGAAAAGTCTCTCTTCAACTCGCTCTCATTCCCACAAGGTTTACTCTACATAGATCATTTTACACCATTTTACATGGAAATCTGTGCTGATCGCAGACATGTATCTGGCTAAGGAAACGGATTAAGCAAACTGGCTCCAGATCCCTCCAAGCGAGAGGAGCACCAACCAACTGCCCCATCTGAAGAAGCTGAAGAATACTACTTTTTCAAACTGCTCTCATGGCCACATCTTCAGCCCCACATACATAAAATCCAACTACGCTGCTTAAGGAAGTTTTTCCATTTATTGGCACATCGCTGCTGCATATTATTAATCTGTCTCTGGTGTCAGGCTTTGTACCCAAGTCTTTTAAAGTAGCTGTAATTGAAACCATTGATCAAAAAACCTACTCTGCACTACACTTGATGCAGATGTGTTAGCCAATTACAGACCAATATCCAATCTCCCCTTTTTGTCTAAGATCCTAGAGAAAGCTGTTGCCATGCCAGCCAGTTATGTAATTATCTCCACAGTAATAGTCTTTCAGTCAGGATTTAGAGCTCACCATAGCACTGAAACAGCACTTGTGAAAGTCACTAATGACCTGTTGACAGCATCAAGATAAAGGGCTTCTGTCTGTACTTGTCCTGTTAGACCTCAGTGCTGCCTTTGATACAGCTGAGCATCACATTCTGTTGCTGAGAATGGAAAATCTGCTTGGCATTAAAGGGTCTGTATTAAACTGGTTCAGATCATACTTACTTATCAGATCGGTCTCAGTTTGTCCATATTAACAATGAATGCTGAAACTCCAGGCCTGCCTTAAAGATATAAAGGCTTTTATGACAAGAAATATCCTGCTGTTGAACTCAGAAAAAACTGAAGTGATCCTATTAGGCCCGAAACACCTGAGGAACACGTTTTCTCCTAAGATAGCCTTGCTGGATGGCATTAACTCGGCCTCCAGCACCACTGTAATTAACCTCTGTGTTTTATGTAATCAGGTTATGTCCTTCGACACCCATATTAAGCATATTTCAAGGTCTGCCTTTTACCACCTGCATGCAACATCGCAAAAATTAGGCACTTTCTGTCCCAAAGCGATGCTATGCTTATCAACTCACTAGAGTGCTGCCCTCCCAAAACACAGTCTTACTTTAGTTTCCATGGTTTCCAGAAGTAGTCTACGGGGCAGAGCCTTCAGCTATCAGGCCCCTGTTCTTCTGGAACCAGCTCCCAGTCTGGGTCCGAGAGGCAGACACAGTGTCAGTGTTTAAGAATAGACTTAAAACCTTCCTTTTTGATAAAGCTTATAGTTAGGGTGGGCACAGGCTCGCCCTTAGTTATGCTGCTATAGGCTTAGACTGCCAGGGGGTCTCCCATGATGCACCGGGCACCTCTCCCTCTTCCTCTGTCTCTGCTTCCTCTTCTCTGCTCTTCCTCTACTCTTATTTCAATGCCAAAGTCCAAGCATTTTTGTCAATTTGGCAGCATGCGCAGGTCATGCTGAGGATTGAAAGTTTCTCTCAAACCTTTGGTGCTTAATTTACAACAAAATAAGCATATTGATTACAACCAAACAAAGACATGGCAAAATCACAGACAGTGCAAATTGATATGGTAGTAGTGCAAACTGGAGTCACCTTATAAACTGGTTAAACTGATTAAGGTGGTTGAAGTGGTTAAAGTGGTTAATGTTAATACTCTTACGTCCTGTAAAGTGCATGTTACTGCCACCGGAGCCCCGGTCCTCCCTGTTCTCTCCAGTCTTGCAGGTTCTTCACTGATTCTGGTTTTGGTCCACCTGGCTGTGTCTGTGTTGTGGAGAGAAGGTTGAGTGGCTCAGAGCTCCATATGAGGACATCTAGAGATGCACCTGGACTCACGGACTCCATTTCCATTACCTGTGATATCTTCACACATGGACTAAACCCATGAACTCAGTATAGCTACAGTTTATCACGACCCATGTCTAACTTTATACTGACTGATGATGATGTTCTCTGTAGATGTGGCATCTATTGCACGTCTGTCCGTCCCAGGGAGAGGGATCCCTCATCTGTGGCTCTTCCTCAGGTTTCTTCTTTTTCCCATAAAGGTTTTTTTGAAGTTTTTCCTGACCCGGTTCAGAGGGTCTAAGGAACAGAGGGTGTCACAAGCTGTACAGAATTGTAAAGCCCTTCAGAGGCAAACAATGTTTGTGATTTTGGGCTTTAAATAAATAAATTTGAATTTGAATTGAAAAAGATAGGAATTGCAAAATACTGGAACAACAAATGCAGCTAAAAATGCTTTCTAAGTCAAGACAAATATCAATTTTAATGCTATTTGCACACAATTTGCAGGAGGCCTATGTTTGAGTCTTGCCTTTGCTGCTTTTCCTTTAGTATATTTGGGTAACAACTATCTATATGACTTACAGCCTTCTGACCCCAGTAATACCAGCAAGTCAAGCCATGGGTTTTTGCCAGATATTCTTGTGAGGATCTTGCCTTCAGCAGAAGACATGTTATCTAATCATATTAAAATGTCTGCATTTCAGTTGTCCAAACTAAGATCTCTTGGATGCCATCCACAACATTCTAAGGTCCTCACAGCATGCATGGAATGGTATGTCACAATTAAAGATGTTTATAGCAATCCATTCTACTTTTAGATAAAGAGACTGTTGTATTTTCTCTTATTATGATAGTTTGATTGTGTTTGAAGTTGTTTTGCATTTTCCCTTTATAGATCTGTTTTGTCATGTTCTAAGACAACCACCAGCATTTAACTGATCAAGGGCATAATGGTGAGTTACCAAATATTTGTCAGAACAAAAAGTTTCTTCTTCCCCCTGTTGGCAAATAAAGTGTATGAAAGTCAAGTTTTAGACAAGAAATCATCATAATGTTAAATGAGAGGATTCAGGTAGGAATAGCAAAATATACTGGAACAACAAATGCAGCTGACAAATAGTGAATGCTTTCTAAGTCTAGACAAATATCAATTTTAATGCTATTTGCACACAATTTGCAGGAGGCCTATGTTTGAGTCTTGCCTTTGCTGCTTTTCCTTTAGTCTCTTTGGATAACAACTATCTATATGACTTACAGCCTTCTGACCCTAGTAATGCCAGCAAGTCAAACCATGGGATTTTGCCGAATGTTCTTATGAGGATCTTGCCTTCAGCAGAAGACATGTTATCTAATCATAATAAAATGTCTGCATTTCAGTTGTCGAAACTCAGATCTCTTGGATGCCATCACAACATTCTAAGGCCTCTCACAGCATGCATGGTATGTCACAATTAAAGATGTTTATAGTAATCCATTCTACTTTTAGATAAATAAACTGTTGTATTGTCTCTCACTATAATAGTTTGATTATGTTTGAACTTGTTTTGCATTTTCCCTTTATATATCTGTTTAGTCATATTCTAAGACAACCACCAGCATTTAAATGATTAAGGGCAAAATGGTGAGTTACCAAATATTTGTCAGCATGTACCCAATCTAGTGCATTGGTTATGATAATATTCTGGCCTCTTTTCAACTTCTGTGAGTTATAATTGGGGATCTAGTTCCAGTATTTAATATTATCTTGTTGATGTAGGTTTTGAAGCATGAGACAATGAAAATTGGGACAGTCTGTGTTACTTTCATCCCACTAATTTGATTCTTGACTCTGAGTAATACATACAATCTAAGAACCACATACCATAGGTCTGGAAGATTTTCTGCAAGATTGAAGGCAAACATATCCTCACATAGGAAGCTACTGTACTATCCTTTGCATACATTTTGGCTGCCTTGTGCATTTCTACTGTGTGTTTTTGGACAGGGATATCAGCATCCAGCACTGGGCAGTACCAGCAGCTTCCCTGCCCTACAGCAAAGAAGAACTGGTATGACACTGCATTGATTCTGCAGCACAGCTTTGTTTTGGGGGGAACTTAGTTTCGCAGACCTCCACAATTCAACGTTTTTCAAGCATTTTTGACCTATTTTTGCGTGTTAATGTTGATATCATGAAAGTTTTTGCAATGTAAACAAAGCCACATTAGAATGCAATTTTGTATAGCATACTAGCTGGAACTGGCAAATGTGCAAGGAGACCAAATTTCCCAGGATGTGTAGAAAGTATATGACTTTTTCCTCTGTCGTTTCTATCCTTATCACAGCAGCAATGTGGAAAGAAACAATGTTGTGAAAGGGCCCAGATGATTTATTCATGTCGTCCTGAGTTGCACAACATTGCATCTTAACAATTTACTGATAAATGGCATTTTTTTCTGATTTCAAGCAATGAAAAGTTTAGGTTTCTTTCTTTATTTGTGCTGCTCTAGCTACAGCCTTCATTAAGACAATGACGTCATATCTTTTGTATTTAAGATGTGACAAGTGTTTTCAGGGGTGTCTGTGTGAAGGGAAAAAAAGGCATATCCTTTGTCAGACTCACCACACACACTCATCATGGTTGAGAAACTATTTTTGTTCAATCCAGCCTGCTGTCATGTGCAACAAACAGCTTCCTCTGCCCCCTGTTGGCAAGTACAGTGTATGAAAGTCAAGTTTTAGACAAGAAATCATCATAATGTTAAATGAGAGGATTGGGCTGTGAATTGCCAAATACTGGAACAACAAATGCAGCTGACAAATAGTGAATGCTTTCTTAGTCAAGACAAATATCAATTTTATCTTTTATATCAAATGTTATTTGCACACAATTTGCAGGAGGCCTATGTTTGAGTCTTGCCTTTGCTGCTTTTCCACCTACACCATCAGAATAACCAATCTGCATCCGGAAGAACGTCTTCGTAGGCTCAAGGCCTATTGTCAGCAGACCAGTCATCGCGTCAATGCCTGTCCATTAAAAGGGCAGGCTCACCAGGGTTGAGGAGGGCGCTGGTGAGCCAAACCAAGGACAGAAACTATCCTCCTTGAACTCTTACCTCTGTGACTCTCAACATAAAGGGTAATACCACACCTCTCACAGCTTTTATTAAAGCTTTTATTTAAAGCTATGTTACTCACCAGACTGTGCCGGTACAGCTAACCATTGACTCTAACCACAGCGAAGACATTTGTTTTCATATTTTTGAATGCTCTCATCATCCTCTCATTCTTGGTTTACCTTGGCTAATCAAACATAACCCATACATACCCTGGGCTTCAGGGAGGGTGAAACAGTGGAGGTCTTCCTGCCTTGTCTCTTGTTTCTCTGTTCCTCTCTCTGTTTCTAGGCCTGTCCCGGGATCCGGGGAACCTATCGTGACCAGCAGTGATTACCCGCCCCCTCTCTTTCCAGTCAACGAGGAGGAGGTCACCGTCCCATCTGCTCACGCCATGGCCAGGAGATGCAAAAAAGTCTGGGGGCTGGCTGCTAGGCAGATGCTGCTTCGGGGGCAGGACCGCATGAAAGCTGCAGCCGACCGTCATCGCAGACCTGCGCCTGCCTACACCCCAGGACAGAAAGTGTGACTCTCCACCAAAGATCTACCTCTTCACTTCCACTCACGCAAGCTGGCTCCCAGGTTCG
This sequence comes from Scortum barcoo, assembly GCA_023238725.1. NCBI lineage: Eukaryota > Metazoa > Chordata > Actinopteri > Centrarchiformes > Terapontidae > Scortum > Scortum barcoo. The sequence continues at coordinate 170 of CM041545.1, read as the reverse complement.
TAGGCCCCTTTCCTATTTCAAAAATTATTAACCCTGTCTCTATTGCTGTATTCAGAGCAGTGGCAGCTTCCTGAAGTGTTTATGGCACGTAGAGTGAATTGGCTAAAAGTACTTTAACTTTGTGAGATACAGTCACTTTGAGTGGTGTGCGTCACTGAACTTAACCATGC